>JALIGW010000074.1:973577-1359546 GCA_023053685.1 Diadophis punctatus similis | reverse complement strand
CTTGGGTCTGTTTTTTTTACCTTTTTTGTAGATGGGGACCACGTCAGCTCTTTTCCAGTCCTCAGGTAGTTCCCCCGTGTTCCAGGATTTGTGGAAGATGTGGTGCAGTGGTTCTGAAATGACTTCTGCTAGTTCTTTTAGGACTCTGGGGTGTAATCCGTCTGGTCCTGGTGCTTTGTATTCGTTAAGTTCAGACAGGTGATGTCTTACTATATTTTTGCTTAAGTTGAGTCTTGCTTCAAATCTGTTTTTTATATTTCTGTTGCTGGGTAGTTGAGCTGCAGTTTCCTTTTGTGTGAAGACTGATGCGAAGAACGTGTTCAGTAGCTCTGCTTTGCCTGTGTTGTCTGTTACTTCTTTGCCGTCTTCTCTCTTTAGTGGACCGACTGTTTCCTTGATTTTTTTTCTTGTTGTTTATGTGTTGGAAGAAGCTTTTTTTGTTGTCTTTGACTTTTGTTGCGAGTCTTTGTTCGTTCTGGGCCTTTGCTGTCCTGATTTTTTCTTTACAGATTCTGGCTATCTGTTGGTACTCTGCCTTGGTTATGTGCCCCTCTTTCCATTTTTTGTATTTATCTTTTTTTCATTAAGTTTATCGGTGAGGTCTTTGTGTAGCCATGCTGGTTTCCTTTTGGATTTCTTGTTTTTCTTCCTCATCGGTATTGTGGTGTTCTGGGCTTTTATGATCGTGTTTTTCAGGATCTCCCAGGCTTCTTGTGTTGTTTTACCCTTTAGTACTTTCATCCAAGGGATCTTCCCCAAGTTTTCTCTGAGTTTATTGAAGTCGACTTTTTTAAAGTCTGGGATATAGGTGTCGTTATGTTCAGTTATTTGTGTTTGCGTTATGGTGAATTTTAGTATTACGTGGTCACTCTCGCCCAGTGTTCCCGCAGCTTCGACTCCTTCTATTGTTTCTTCTCTGTTTGTAAGTATTAAATCCAGTATGGCTGCCCCTCTAGTTCCCTCCTCAACTTTTTGGACAATGAAGTTGTCAGCTAGACTGGTTAGGAATCTGTTAGATTTCTCACTTGGTGCTGAGTTGGTTTTCCAGTTGATATACGGGTAGTTGAAGATATATTACCAGTCGGCAATTTTACTTTGGGTAAAAGAATGGATAGTTCTCAGCAATGAAAGAATATTAACATTGGAGGGACATAACATTCAGAAAGGCTGGCATGCCCATCTATGGGAAAAGAAGAACGTCAAACACACACTTTTTCAAATACATGCAATAAGAGGGACTTTATTATACACATGGAGGAAAATTAGAAGCAAACATTTTATGGAGATACCTCAATGGTTATCTACAATGGAGGCCATGATCCATCCGAACACACTAGAAAGATAAAAAATGAGGACCTATGAAGAGCTATTAGACGAAAATGGGAATTTGAAGACCAGACAAAAATTAGAGGAAGAAGGGAAACATATTGATTGGTGGCCATATCTCCAACTTCAGAATAGGTATAAAAAAGATATGGAAGTATTTGGTATAAATAAAACACAAAATTTGATAGATAAAATTATATTAGGACCTGAAAGTAAATTTATAACCAAAATGTACAATTATCTTTTACAATTTGATAACTTTGAGGAAACAGTAAAAGAAAACATGATTGCTTGGATGAAAAATTTTGGGTATGCTATCCATTTAGACGACTGGGGGAGACTATGGAAGGAAAATTATAAACTGACATTATCCGCACCATATAAAGAAAACTTGTATAAAATGTATTACCGCTGGCATTTTGCCCCGGCCAGACTTGCCAAAATATACCCCAATATAAACCCAACTTGTTGGAAATGTAAAGAAGCATATGGTACATATTATCATTTATGGTGGTCTTGTCCAGTGGCAAGAAGATACTGGAATACGATTAGGATATGGATAAAAGAAATGACAGACTGTGAAATTGAACTCAAACCAGAGACATATTTATTAGGGATGATCAGAGGGCAACATAATAAAGCAAGTCAATATCTTATCATACACATCTTAACTGCAGCCAGACCAGCCTTCACCCAGACTTGGAAGGATGGAAACCCCCCGACAGAGAACATGATGATTAAAAAAATGATGGACTGCGCAGAAATGACAAGACTTACATTAGAGTTACAGAATCGTCAAGAGAAAGAATACTTTACAGTGTGGGAAAAATTCTATAATTGGCTAGAAATTAGAAAAAACAATGTTACAAAAATTGTAAATATTAATATTATTGTAAAACAATAACTCAATAGATCTATATATATGCTTAGCGATTTTAATCCGATGATACAGAAATGTAAAATGTGAATACGTACATGTTTTATTTTGTTTGTTTTCTTATTGTTTTAAAAATTGAATAATTTTTAAAAACCCTAATTTAAAATATTAACAAATTAAAAATACAGTGGATATAAAGTCTACATACCCCTGTTAAAAATGCCACGTTTTTGAGATGTAAAAAAATCAGACCAAGATAAATCACTTCAAAATTTTTCCACTGTTAATATAACATGCAAGCTGTACAATTCAATTGAAAAACAAACAAATCCTTTAGGGGGGAAATAGCAATAAATGTTATATGTTCTTTATTTTTATTTTCCCCCCTAAAATATTTTAGTTTGTTTTTAATTAAATTGTACAGTTTATATGTTATATTAAAGGTGGAAAAAATTCTGAAGTGGTTTATCTTGCTCTGGTATTTTTATATCTCAAAAACCTGGCACTTTAACAGAGGTGTACATGTAGCCTTTTTATAGCCACTGTAATCAAAGTACATATAAATAGAATGAGCTCAATCATAGACTGGATGATGCATTACGCATGTAAACTAACAGAAACACTAATACGTTATGATGAACAGGCCTAGCAACAGGTTAAAACAGCAAGGAACCATTAGTGCTTGTAGGGACAAAACACGACAAGCATAATGTCTCATCAAATCAAATCAAAATGGACTGAAATGAGTAAGAAGTGAATGTAGCAATTCAGTGTTTGCTTTTGACATTAGGGTAAAGAAAGAAACTAGCATATACATAGCTAGGATGGAATTAATTTCAAGGAAAACACTGGATTCCCATCCTCATGTAATGTTAACTGCACTGCGGAAGAAGAGAGATTACAGGGAATCATACATGGTAATTAATTCTTCCCTGATTAATCTCCCTTACAGGCTCTCCCTAAAATTATTTTGCTCACCTGAAATACAAACTGAAGAAAGTTAAATTAGCTCCTTCCTTTTCTTAACACCTTATCATGCGCCCTCTTCCATAATCTCTTTTCCTTATTTCAGAATGGACTTCAGCACTAAACCTGGTTTTAGATACTACTAGATGGAAGAGCTTTAAAAACCACAGCTCTTAACAATCTACTTCTTCTACCTGAATTCACTCTTTAATATGCTGTTTCATTTATTTCAGGGATGAACCCTAATTTAAATCCAACACTTCAGGCAGCCTTCTATAAATAGGTGGCCTCTAAATCTGTTGACCTATAACTTCTATCAGTCACTAGAGCAGAGTGGGGTCTTAATATGTTTCTAAACGCCAGCTACTCTCAGCAAAACATGACTAATGATGAGGATAAGAGCTGAAGTCTGACATATCTACAGTGTCCCATACTGCCCATGTCAGTTACAATTCAATTTCATTTAAATCAGTGAGACTTAATTTAATATAATTAATTGTCTATTCTGACAATTGTTATCACTTAAATTGTATATAAGAATATCTCTGAAATTTGGCCATCATGTAACACTAATGCACCTGTCATGCAGATAAAATAACCCCAGGCTCCCAGATGACAAAGCTGAAGAAGTATCCTCTTCCTAAAATCTCAAACGAATCTATCATAAAAAAAGCCAACAGTTTGATTCAGCATAGGGCAACTATTTATAAGAAATGCATACAATAGTCTTCCACTGGGGCTACTAGAAATGCTGAAAATAATAGTGGGATGATATGTATGAAAAAAAATTAACAGGCTCATCCAAAAAAAGTCCTCTTTTTCCAGTTTATCAGTCTCCACCTCCCACACCCCCACCTTCACTGACATTCATTGTTTTATGCTGTCTGTTGTCCATGCTTAGTGTTTGCTTTACTAGTTTCTAGGGGCTGAATGTGACAGAGAGATTGTCCCTTTGGCTGATATTTTCAGTTTTCTAAAATCTTTTTAAATACTGACTTTTCTAAATATTGAAAAATGCAGCCACTTTTGGTAGTTATTAAGACATTCTGACAAAAAGAACTGTGTTTGTACTTCCATTCTTGCAAAATGAAACAATTATTGCTCAGATGAGACGTGCTAAACATGTTGTGTTATGAATGCACTAAAAGGTAACAGACAAATGAAGCCATTATGCTATTTCCAAAAGCAGTGCAGGTGGAGTGAAAGCATTTCTATACGAACCTGGCTTTAAAAACTGGGCTGTCAAAAGAACAGTTAAATGTAACACAATGTAAGAAACTGTCCAACCAACTAGTGCACAGGTGTCAAACTCATGGCGTCACGTTGCCGTCACGTGACGTATCATGACTTTTTTCCCTTCGGAGAGCTAGGGTGGGTGTGGCCTGCACCTGACGCATCCGGCCCGCGGGCTGCCAGTTTGACAATCCTGAACTAGTGGTAATTTTTTAAAAAAATTGTTTTGTTTTTATTCACTGCTTGCAAGTAATGTTTTTAAAAGGAACGAACACATAAAATAAACACAAGACCAGCTGGGAGTTTTTACAGTATAGTGAATGAAATTGTGAAAGGGGAGGAGCAGGGAGAGAAACAAGCAAGGGAAAGAGAATAAAAATGAGGATGGTTTTATGCACATTAGCACCACACGTGCCAAGTCACTCAAGAGACTGTGTACATGTCAACATACAAGTTAAAAGTTTTCAGCTTGTAAAAATCGTATGGCTTATGGAGACGTGCAAATTTTCAGATTTCACATTATTCTTCCCTGGATAAAACAGGCACTGAGATCAAAACATTTCATTTAAAAAGTTATAGGTAAATCATAGCAGTCCAGTTCAGAGCTGAGTTACAGAATTTGAACAGCCCGACTTGGGCAGTAGCCCAGCAAGCGAGGCGGAGGCCCACAGCAGAGATCAGCAAGCGAGGTGGAGGCCAGACCGTCATCCAACAGCCCATCAACCAAGGAAGTGGCCCAGGGCGGAGGCCAGCACGTGAGGCAGAGTCGCAGAGCGGAAGCCAGAAATCGAGGCAGAGGCCCAGAGCAGAGGCCAGATCGAGTTGAAGACAGCGGGAGGAGAGTGAAGAGAACATCGAGCCCAAGGACCGCAGCTGAGAACCAATCAATCAGAACAGAGCGGGAAGGGACCTTGGAGGTCTTCTAGTCCTTGACCCCCTGCTCAAGCAGGAGACCCTATACCATTTAGGATAGGTGGCTGTCCAGTCTTTTCTTAAAAACCTCCAGTGATGAAGCACCTACAACTTCTGAAGGCAAGCTGTTCCACTGGTTAATTGTCCTCACTGTTAGGAAGTTTCTCCTTAATTCCAGGTTGCTTCTCTCCTTGATTAGTTTCCATCCATTGTTTCTTGTCTTGCCTTCTGGTGCTTTGGAAAATAAGTTGACCCCCTCTTCTTTGGGGCAGCCCCTCAAATACTGGAATACTGCTATCATGTCATCCCTAGTCCTTCTTTTCTCTAGACTGGCCAGACCCAATTCTTGCAACCGTTCTTCATGTTTTTGTCTCCAGGCCCTTAATTATCTTAGTTGCTCTTCTTTGCACTTTTTCCAAAGTTTCAACATCTTTTTTGTAATGTGGTGACCAAAACTGGATGCAGTATTCCAGGTATGGTCTTACTAGCTATTCCTGCCAGCTTAGTGTCATCTTCAAATTTGATGAGTTCTCCTTCTATTCCTTCATCTAAGTCATTTATGAAGATTTGAAGAGTACTGGGCCTAAGACGGAACCTTGTGGTACCCCACTGCTTACTTCCCTCCATGTAGATGTAGTACCATTAAGGACGACTCGTTGAGTACGGTTTGTCAGCCAGTTACAAATCCATCTGGTGGTGATGCTGTCTATCCCACATTTTTCTAGTTTACCAAGAAGTAGGTTGTGGTCTACTTTGTCAAATGCCTTGCTGAGGTCTAAGTATACTATGTTCACAGCATTTCGCAGTTAGCGTTGTTAAATGAGTACTATCTGTAAACAGCTGCTTGGCAAATGCAAGTCTGTTCTGAGACTGAACAGGTCATGCAAGATTAGGGGGCTTGGGGACTTTTCAAATATATACCGTACGTCCAAAGAACTAAAGGGGATGGATGAGACCAAAAGTGGTTAATGGACTAGATATTCTTTATTCCAGTTCTGAAAATATTGGAAGGAGGGAAATTACTTTGTTCTCATTTTTAGAGCCTCAGCCAAATCCTTTAAACTTCTGAATTAAAAATAGATATTTATGCTGTAGAAACTATATTTTATTGCAGAAGAAGAAAGCAATACAGAGGTATGACATGAGGAGGAAGTTAAAAAATGAAAGATGCATAAAAGGAAAAACAAGCAGAGAAGGCAACAACTTCATCCTTTGCTGTCTGTAGCTTTTCTCCAGTAAATTCATACAGGTGAACTTTTAAAATATATAAAAAAGTGACAGTAATATTATTTTATGACTGTCACTTATTTATGCTAATGTTACTGTTTTTATTCTGTATTCTCCTCCCCAGCCAAATAAATATGACTTCTCAATTTTCATTAATCTAGAAATTAAAGTGGTAACTATTTTGTCATCTGTTAGGCTTTCAAATTTATTGATATGAGTTAAAGATTTTTCAAAAGAACAATACTTAAATAAATTAATGACCTATCTTACTTTAACATTAACGTAAGATAGGCAAATATACTAGTACCTATCCCTTCTAATAAGAACATAAATAACCAAGCTGTATTTAAGACAAAGAATACGTGAACACTACCTGGCCTTGCCAGGGGCTTGAAAATAAAAGTTATGTCTTACCGATTCTATAGGCTTGTCTAATGATGCCTGCTCAATCTCCAGGTGACCTTCTTCATACTGATCAAAGTGATTACCCTGCAAAAGAATAATAATATATTATTCCCTCCATGCAGCATAAACAATTGTGTTTGAATTACTCTTAAAATGCCCATGAACAAGTACTACCAATAGTTTCTCAGCCCACTTCATCTGTTAATCACATTATAAGCTTTGTATCAGCTCAGCATTATCAGATGACTCTCTCTTAAAACAGGGGTCCCCAACCCTCGGGCTATAACCCACTACCAGGCCTTGGCCTGTTTGGAACCGGGCCGTGGAAGTGGCAGAAGTGACAGAACATCTGTCTGATCTTGATGAATATAAATCACTGGGACCTGATGGATTACATCCCATAGTTCTGAAGGAGCTGGCAAATGTTATCTCAGAACCATTGTACCATATCTTTCAAAAATCCTGGAACACCAGGGAACTACCAGAGGATTGGAAAAGAGCTGATGTGGTTCCAATCTTAAAAAAAAAAAAGAAGGGGGGGGGATAGACCTAGGAAAATACAGACCAATCAGCCTAACATCAATACCTCGGAAGATACTGGGAAAAATAATCAAAAAATAGATCTGAGAGAAACAAATACAGTTATAACAAGTAGCCAGCACAGGTTTGTTAAAAATAGATCATGCCAAACCAATCTTATTCCATTCTTCGACAAAGTGACTAAATTAGACCAGCGAAATGCTGTGAACATAGTATACTTAGACCTCAGCAAGGCATTTGACAAAGTAGACCACAACCTACTTCTTGGTAAACTAGAAAAATGTGGGATAGACAGCATCACCACCAGATGGATTTGTAACTGGCTGACAAACCGTACTCAACGAGTCGTCCTTAATGGTACTACATCTACATGGAGGGAAGTAAGCAGTGGGGTACCACAAGGTTCCGTCTTAGGCCCAGTACTCTTCAAATCTTCATAAATGACTTAGATGAAGGAATAGAAGGAGAACTCATCAAATTTGAAGATGACACTAAGCTGGCAGGAATAGCTAGTAAGACCATACCTGGAATACTGCATCCAGTTTTGGTCACCACATTACAAAAAAGATGTTGAAACTTTGGAAAAAGTGCAAAGAAGAGCAACTAAGATAATTAAGGGCCTGGAGACAAAAACATGAAGAACGGTTGCAAGAATTGGGTCTGGCCAGTCTAGAGAAAAGAAGGACTAGGGATGACATGATAGCAGTATTCCAGTATTTGAGGGGCTGCCCCAAAGAAGAGGGGGTCAACTTATTTTCCAAAGCACCAGAAGGCAAGACAAGAAACAATGGATGGAAACTAATCAAGGAGAGAAGCAACCTGGAATTAAGGAGAAACTTCCTAACAGTGAGGACAATTAACCAGTGGAACAGCTTGCCTTCAGAAGTTGTAGGTGCTTCATCACTGGAGGTTTTTAAGAAAAGACTGGACAGCCACCTATCCTAAATGGTATAGGGTCTCCTGCTTGAGCAGGGGGTCAAGGACTAGAAGACCTCCAAGGTCCCTTCCCGCTCTGTTCTGATTGATTGGTTCTCAGCTGCGGTCCTTGGGCTCGATGTTCTCTTCACTCTCCTCCCGCTGTCTTCAACTCGATCTGGCCTCTGCTCTGGGCCTCTGCCTCGATTT
Organism: Diadophis punctatus similis; assembly: GCA_023053685.1. NCBI lineage: Eukaryota > Metazoa > Chordata > Lepidosauria > Squamata > Dipsadidae > Diadophis > Diadophis punctatus. The sequence continues at coordinate 1,350,935 of JALIGW010000074.1, read as the reverse complement.
CTGGCTTCCGCTCTGCGACTCTGCCTCACGTGCTGGCCTCCGCCCTGGGCCACTTCCTTGGTTGATGGGCTGTTGGATGACGGTCTGGCCTCCACCTCGCTTGCTGATCTCTGCTGTGGGCCTCCGCCTCGCTTGCTGGGCTACTGCCCAAGTCGGGCTGTTCAAATTCTGTAACTCAGCTCTGAACTGGACTGCTATGATTTACCTATAACTTTTTAAATGAAATGTTTTGATCTCAGTGCCTGTTTTATCCAGGGAAGAATAATGTGAAATCTGAAAATTTGCACGTCTCCATAAGCCATACGATTTTTACAAGCTGAAAACTTTTAACTTGTATGTTGACATGTACACAGTCTCTTGAGTGACTTGGCACGTGCGGTGCTAATGTGCATAAAACCATCCTCATTTTTATTCTCTTTCCCTTGCTTGTTTCTCTCCCTGCTCCTCCCCTTTCACAATTTCATTCACTATACTGTAAAAACTCCCAGCTGGTCTTGTGTTTATTTTATGTGTTCGTTCCTTTTAAAAACATTACTTGCAAGCAGTGAATAAAAACAAAACAATTTTTTTAAAAAATTACCACTAGTTCAGGATTGTCAAACTGGCAGCCCGCGGGCCGGATGCGTCAGGTGCAGGCCACACCCACCCTAGCTCTCCGAAGGGAAAAAAGTCATGATACGTCACGTGACGGCAACGTGACGCCATGAGTTTGACACCTGTGCACTAGTTGGTTGGACAGTTTCTTACATTGTGTTACATTTAACTGTTCTTTTGACAGCCCAGTTTTTAAAGCCAGGTTCGTATAGAAATGCTTTCACTCCACCTGCACTGCTTTTGGAAATAGCATAATGGCTTCATTTGTCTGTTACCTTTTAGTGCATTCATAACACAACATGTTTAGCACGTCTCATCTGAGCAATAATTGTTTCATTTTGCAAGAATGGAAGTACAAACACAGTTCTTTTTGTCAGAATGTCTTAATAACTACCAAAAGTGGCTGCATTTTTCAATATTTAGAAAAGTCAGTATTTAAAAAGATTTTAGAAAACTGAAAATATCAGCCAAAGGGACAATCTCTCTGTCACATTCAGCCCCTAGAAACTAGTAAAGCAAACACTAAGCATGGACAACAGACAGCATAAAACAATGAATGTCAGTGAAGGTGGGGGTGTGGGAGGTGGAGACTGATAAACTGGAAAAAGAGGACTTTTTTTGGATGAGCCTGTTAATTTTTTTTCATACATATCATCCCACTATTATTTTCAGCATTTCTAGTAGCCCCAGTGGAAGACTATTGTATGCATTTCTTATAAATAGTTGCCCTATGCTGAATCAAACTGTTGGCTTTTTTTATGATAGATTCGTTTGAGATTTTAGGAAGAGGATACTTCTTCAGCTTTGTCATCTGGGAGCCTGGGGTTATTTTATCTGCATGACAGGTGCATTAGTGTTACATGATGGCCAAATTTCAGAGATATTCTTATATACAATTTAAGTGATAACAATTGTCAGAATAGACAATTAATTATATTAAATTAAGTCTCACTGATTTAAATGAAATTGAATTGTAACTGACATGGGCAGTATGGGACACTGTAGATATGTCAGACTTCAGCTCTTATCCTCATCATTAGTCATGTTTTGCTGAGAGTAGCTGGCGTTTAGAAACATATTAAGACCCCACTCTGCTCTAGTGACTGATAGAAGTTATAGGTCAACAGATTTAGAGGCCACCTATTTATAGAAGGCTGCCTGAAGTGTTGGATTTAAATTAGGGTTCATCCCTGAAATAAATGAAACAGCATATTAAAGAGTGAATTCAGGTAGAAGAAGTAGATTGTTAAGAGCTGTGGTTTTTAAAGCTCTTCCATCTAGTAGTATCTAAAACCAGGTTTAGTGCTGAAGTCCATTCTGAAATAAGGAAAAGAGATTATGGAAGAGGGCGCATGATAAGGTGTTAAGAAAAGGAAGGAGCTAATTTAACTTTCTTCAGTTTGTATTTCAGGTGAGCAAAATAATTTTAGGGAGAGCCTGTAAGGGAGATTAATCAGGGAAGAATTAATTACCATGTATGATTCCCTGTAATCTCTCTTCTTCCGCAGTGCAGTTAACATTACATGAGGATGGGAATCCAGTGTTTTCCTTGAAATTAATTCCATCCTAGCTATGTATATGCTAGTTTCTTTCTTTACCCTAATGTCAAAAGCAAACACTGAATTGCTACATTCACTTCTTACTCATTTCAGTCCATTTTGATTTGATTTGATGAGACATTATGCTTGTCGTGTTTTGTCCCTACAAGCACTAATGGTTCCTTGCTGTTTTAACCTGTTGCTAGGCCTGTTCATCATAACGTATTAGTGTTTCTGTTAGTTTACATGCGTAATGCATCATCCAGTCTATGATTGAGCTCATTCTATTTATATGTACTTTGATTACAGTGGCTATAAAAAGGCTACATGTACACCTCTGTTAAAGTGCCAGGTTTTTGAGATATAAAAATACCAGAGCAAGATAAACCACTTCAGAATTTTTTCCACCTTTAATATAACATATAAACTGTACAATTTAATTAAAAACAAACTAAAATATTTTAGGGGGGAAAATAAAAATAAAGAACATATAACATTTATTGCTATTTCCCCCCTAAAGGATTTGTTTGTTTTTCAATTGAATTGTACAGCTTGCATGTTATATTAACAGTGGAAAAATTTTGAAGTGATTTATCTTGGTCTGATTTTTTTACATCTCAAAAACGTGGCATTTTTAACAGGGGTATGTAGACTTTATATCCACTGTATTTTTAATTTGTTAATATTTTAAATTAGGGTTTTTAAAAATTATTCAATTTTTAAAACAATAAGAAAACAAACAAAATAAAACATGTACGTATTCACATTTTACATTTCTGTATCATCGGATTAAAATCGCTAAGCATATATATAGATCTATTGAGTTATTGTTTTACAATAATATTAATATTTACAATTTTTGTAACATTGTTTTTTCTAATTTCTAGCCAATTATAGAATTTTTCCCACACTGTAAAGTATTCTTTCTCTTGACGATTCTGTAACTCTAATGTAAGTCTTGTCATTTCTGCGCAGTCCATCATTTTTTTAATCATCATGTTCTCTGTCGGGGGGTTTCCATCCTTCCAAGTCTGGGTGAAGGCTGGTCTGGCTGCAGTTAAGATGTGTATGATAAGATATTGACTTGCTTTATTATGTTGCCCTCTGATCATCCCTAATAAATATGTCTCTGGTTTGAGTTCAATTTCACAGTCTGTCATTTCTTTTATCCATATCCTAATCGTATTCCAGTATCTTCTTGCCACTGGACAAGACCACCATAAATGATAATATGTACCATATGCTTCTTTACATTTCCAACAAGTTGGGTTTATATTGGGGTATATTTTGGCAAGTCTGGCCGGGGCAAAATGCCAGCGGTAATACATTTTATACAAGTTTTCTTTATATGGTGCGGATAATGTCAGTTTATAATTTTCCTTCCATAGTCTCCCCCAGTCGTCTAAATGGATAGCATACCCAAAATTTTTCATCCAAGCAATCATGTTTTCTTTTACTGTTTCCTCAAAGTTATCAAATTGTAAAAGATAATTGTACATTTTGGTTATAAATTTACTTTCAGGTCCTAATATAATTTTATCTATCAAATTTTGTGTTTTATTTATACCAAATACTTCCATATCTTTTTTATACCTATTCTGAAGTTGGAGATATGGCCACCAATCAATATGTTTCCCTTCTTCCTCTAATTTTTGTCTGGTCTTCAAATTCCCATTTTCGTCTAATAGCTCTTCATAGGTCCTCATTTTTTATCTTTCTAGTGTGTTCGGATGGATCATGGCCTCCATTGTAGATAACCATTGAGGTATCTCCATAAAATGTTTGCTTCTAATTTTCCTCCATGTGTATAATAAAGTCCCTCTTATTGCATGTATTTGAAAAAGTGTGTGTTTGACGTTCTTCTTTTCCCATAGATGGGCATGCCAGCCTTTCTGAATGTTATGTCCCTCCAATGTTAATATTCTTTCATTGCTGAGAACTATCCATTCTTTTACCCAAAGTAAAATTGCCGACTGGTAATATATCTTCAACTACCCGGATATCAACTGGAAAACCAACTCAGCACCAAGTGAGAAATCTAACAGATTCCTAACCAGTCTAGCTGACAACTTCATTGTCCAAAAAGTTGAGGAGGGAACTAGAGGGGCAGCCATACTGGATTTAATACTTACAAACAGAGAAGAAACAATAGAAGGAGTCGAAGCTGCGGGAACACTGGGCGAGAGTGACCACGTAATACTAAAATTCACCATAACGCAAACACAAATAACTGAACATAACGACACCTATATCCCAGACTTTAAAAAAGTCGACTTCAATAAACTCAGAGAAAACTTGGGGAAGATCCCTTGGATGAAAGTACTAAAGGGTAAAACAACACAAGAAGCCTGGGAGATCCTGAAAAACACGATCATAAAAGCCCAGAACACCACAATACCGATGAGGAAGAAAAACAAGAAATCCAAAAGGAAACCAGCATGGCTACACAAAGACCTCACCGATAAACTTAATGAAAAAAAGATAAATACAAAAAATGGAAAGAGGGGCACATAACCAAGGCAGAGTACCAACAGATAGCCAGAATCTGTAAAGAAAAAATCAGGACAGCAAAGGCCCAGAACGAACAAAGACTCGCAACAAAAGTCAAAGACAACAAAAAAAGCTTCTTCCAACACATAAACAACAAGAAAAAAAATCAAGGAAACAGTCGGTCCACTAAAGAGAGAAGACGGCAAAGAAGTAACAGACAACACAGGCAAAGCAGAGCTACTGAACACGTTCTTCGCATCAGTCTTCACACAAAAGGAAACTGCAGCTCAACTACCCAGCAACAGAAATATAAAAAACAGATTTGAAGCAAGACTCAACTTAAGCAAAAATATAGTAAGACATCACCTGTCTGAACTTAACGAATACAAAGCACCAGGACCAGACGGATTACACCCCAGAGTCCTAAAAGAACTAGCAGAAGTCATTTCAGAACCACTGCACCACATCTTCCACAAATCCTGGAACACGGGGGAACTACCTGAGGACTGGAAAAGAGCTGACGTGGTCCCCATCTACAAAAAAGGTAAAAAAAACAGACCCAAGAAACTACAGACCAATCAGCCTAACATCAATACCTGGGAAAATACTGGAAAAAATAATTAAAAAGCAGGTCTCCCATCACCTAGAAACAAACCAAGTAATAACCAACAGCCAACATGGATTTGTTAAGAACAAGTCATGCCAAACCAACCTCATTTCATTCTTCAACACCGTGACCAAATTAGTAGACCAGCGAAATGCAGTAGACATAATATACCTAGACTTCAGCAAAGCATTTGACAAAGTAGACCACAACCTACTTCTTCATAAGCTAGAAAAAAGCGGGATAGACAGCTATACAACCAGATGGATTAACAACTGGCTGACCAACCGTACCCAGCGAGTAGTCCTCAACGGCTCTAAGTCCACATGGAGAGAAGTAAGCAGTGGGGTACCACAAGGTTCCGTCCTAGGCCCAGTACTCTTTAATATCTTCATAAATGACCTAGATGAGGGAATAGCAGGAGAACTAACCAAATTTGCAGATGATACCAAGCTGGCAAGAGTAGCAAACACCCCAGAGGACAGACTCAAAATCCAGAGGGACCTCGACAGACTCGAACACTGGGCCCAAACCAACAAAATGAAATTTAATACGGAGAAAAGTAAAATTCTGCACCTAGGTAAGAAGAATCAAAAATACACATACAAACTGGGCAAAACCACACTCAATAGCAGCGATTGCGAGAGGGATCTCGGAGTCTTGGTAGACAGCCAACTAAATATGAGCCAGCAGTGTGCAGCAGCAGCCAAAAAGGCCAACGCAGTCCTGAGCTGCATAAATAGAGGGATACAATCAAGGACCAGAGAGGTACTAGTACCACTCTATAAAGCCTTGGTCAGACCACACCTAGAGTACTGCATCCAGTTTTGGTCACCACACTACAAAAAAGACATTGAAACTCTAGAGAAAGTGCAGAAGAGAGCAACCAGGATGATAAAGGGTCTGGAAAATAAAACATACAAAGAGCGGTTGCAGGAACTGAGCTTGGACAGTCTGGCGAAGAGAAGGACCAGGGGTGATATGATAGCAATATTCCAATACTTGAGGGAATGCCACAGAGAGGAGGGGGTCAGGCTGTTCTCTATGGCACCAGAAAGCCAAACAAGGAATAATGGATGGAAGCTGATCAAGGAGAGATTCAACCTGGAAGTGAGGAGAAACTGTCTGACGGTGAGAGCGATCAACCAGTGGAACAGCTTGCCAGCGGAGGTTGTGAGAGCCCCAACACTTGCGACCTTCAAGGAGAGACTGGACTGCCATCTGTCTCAAATGGTGTAGGAACTCCTGCTTGAGCAGGGGGTTGGACTAGATGACCTACAAGGTCCCTTCCAACTCTAATAATAAATCTAAATCTAAAATCTCTAAATCGGGGAGCCCAAAACCTCCTCTAACTCGATTATCCTGTAATGCCTTGAGTTTTATTCTTGGTTTTTTGCCGGCCCATATGAATTTAGATATTAGTTTATTTATTTCTCCAAAAAAATTTCTGTCTAATTTTATAGGTGCCATCTGAAATAAATAGAGCCATCTAAGTAATATATTGGTTTTTATGACTGCGATTCTCCCGATTAATGATAGCTGCATCCTCCCCCATCTTTCTAAATCTTGTTTTGTTTTATGGAACATCTTTGTATAGTTATCCTCCTTCAATGAAGAGTGCCTGGCTGTAAGCCAGATCCCTAGGTATTTGATTTTTTTGGTTGCCTGCAGACCTGTTTTCTCAACTAATTCCGTTATCTGTGTTTGGGTACAATTTTTAGTTAATATTTTTGTTTTGTCTTTGTTTATTTTGAGTCCTGCCACTTTTCCAAATAGTTCTATGTCATTTAGTAATTTTCTTGCCGATTCTGTCGGGTCTTCTAAGAAAAACACCAGGTTGTCTGCGAATGCCTGGGTTTTATAAGTTTCTTTTTTAACTTTAGTCCCCCTTATTTCATCATTGTTTCTAATTTGATTTAATAGTATTTCAATTGAGAGAATAAATAATAAAGGTGATAACGGGCAGCCTTGTCTTACCCCTTTACCAATGTTGAACTCTTCCGTCATGTCACCATTTATCATTACCCTCGCCTTCTGTTTTGTATATATAGCATTAATCATCTTTTCAAATTTAGGTCCAAATTTCATAATTTTTATTTGATGTTTTAAAAATTCCCAATTTAAATTATCGAAGGCCTTTTGTGCATCCAAAAATATCATGGCCATTTGTTTGTCACTGTGGCTCTCATAGTATTCTAATATGTCCAAGACTGTCCTCGTGTTATACCTAATTTGTCTACCTGGCAGAAAGCCATTTTGGTCTGGATGAATGATTTTATTTAATGTTTTTTTCATTCGCTCTGCTATTATTGTCATAAATATTTTATAATCTACGTTTAGTAATGATATAGGTCTGTAATTTTTAATGTATTTGGGTTCTGTTTCCTCTTTATGTATCAATACAATGTGAGCTTCCTCCCAAGTTTTGGGAGATTTTGCCTTTTGAAGTGTATCATTACAAACCTCTAACAATAAATCTCCTATTATTTCAAAAGTTGCTTTGTAAAAATCTCCTGGGAATCCGTCCGGCCCTGGCGTCTTATTATTCTTCTGTTTAAATACTGCTTGTTTAAGTTCTTCTTGCGTTATTTCTCTATTTAGCATTTCCCTATCGTTTTCATCTATTGGCTTTGGGCTTTTTCCTTCCAAAAAGTTTATTATTTCTTCCTTCTTTATTTTATCTTTTGCGTAGAGTTCTTTAAAGCAATCTAATACTATCTCTTTTTTCTTATTTAACTGGTGTTGTATCTTTTTATCTTTACCTTCTAATTGTTGTATCATTTTCTTCTCTCTTTCTTTTTTCAGTCTATGGCAGGGGTGGCCAAACCATGGCGCATGCGCCAAACGTGGCGCATTGGCTGATTGCAAGTGGCGCATTGCAATCATCCAACGGACAGAAAAGGTGACGCTGTTTTAGCGAGCAAAAGTGATTCCGACCGCGGAGCAGAGGCGCCTGGCGAGCGGGGCGAGAGGCACGGGGATGCCAGAAGTGGCAGCCTCGGCGGCAGGCTCCTGCCCACGTCTCCCGCCCGCCCGCCTCTTGCCTTAGCATTTAAAAGAATGAGAGGCGGGCGGGCGGGAGACGGGAGAAACTTTAGCTATTCCTCGAAAAGGAGAATTTCCAAGCTTCAGTCTTTTCTTCCTCTCTCTCTCTCTCCTTGTCCCGCCCTCCCCTCTTTTTTTCTTCCATGAAATTAAAATAAATAAATAAATAGAATAAAATAGAAACTAGGGCAGCTTTAACTGGGCCATCTTGCATCGAGGAGTTTGCACGGCACCTTACGGCCCCCTCCTGTTGCTGCTGCGGTTGTCATGGTGCCTTCCTTTGCAATCGCCGTGCCGGAGCTCGGCTGGGCTGGCGGACATCGAGCGTCTAGTCGCCGGAGAAGAAAGGAAGGAGGGGGGCATTGGCGTCAAGCCTCCCGATTCTTGGGCAGGATTAAGTTTCACGGTCGCCTGCGCGTGTGTATCCTGCAGCTTTTCTCTCCGGGCCGTTACTTCAGAGCAAAGGAAGCGGGGGGGGTAGAGAAGAAGGAGGCGGCGGCGGCAGCAATCCGAGGCTTCACCCCAAAGCTAAGCAATTGCCCGCTGCCCACACGCCCTGAGGTACGGGACTCCACAGCTCCATTGGGGAAAGGGAGGACAGCAGGGCTCCGAGAAGGGGGGCCGCTGTCGCCGCCTCCGATGCTGCTGCTGCTTCTCGGAATGCAGAAGCTGTGTGGAAGCTCCGCCCGGGCGAGCCTTCTCATCGCCCCGCGCTTGTTTTTGTTCCCGCCGGCTGCTGCTGCTGGTGAGGCGCTTTGCCAGCCCTGGTTGTTGTGATTGTTACTCTTGCGGGGGGTTCTTCCAGGCTTCTCTTCCAGGACTTGGCGGATCGGAACTCTTCTGCAAAAAAAATTGGCGGATGGTATGCTTAAGGTTGGCTACCACTGGTATGGAATAGCCACCTACCAGGCTTGTTAACATTTTCAAAATAATCTTGTTTCGCTAATCTTATTTTCCTTACAGTCTCTTCTTGTTCCAGAAGGTTTAGTTTGTGTTTTGTCAGAGCTTTTTCTTCTAAAATTTTTGAGTTTTGTGGATCATTTTTCAGATCTCTTTCTTATTTGCATGCATATATGTAGAAAATTAGCTGTTTTCCATGTGTTGAAATGTCATTGTAAAAGAAGAATATATTATTAGAATATTTTTGGTTTCTTTCTCTGTTCTATCAGGATAATATTGGACACCGCTTGCTACAGAAGCATGGTTGGAAGCTGGGCCAAGGCTTGGGGAAATCTCTTCAAGGTAAGTTGGAAAAAAAAATCTAACCATTAAAATACTCAGTGTCCTTCAAGTTAAATTTCTAGTTTAGATTCTTTTCCTTTCCCCTTGCCCTTGTACTTACTGTATTGAGTTTTACATTTATCATTATTACTCTGTTTCTCTTCATATATGTCAGTCAAGTGTGTGCTTTGTATTCTGAATTATGTATGTATACCAGCTTTTATTTAAGGCAAGTTGAAAGCTGGATGTTAAAGCAGGAATGTGGTATGGATGGGAAATCTGTGTATTGTTCTGTTGACACAAATTGATTAATCATAGTGTCACCATGACATCACCCTTGGTGGAAGAAAGCACAAGAAAAAAATGTATGGATCCCCTCTCCATAAAATAGTTATTTTTAGCTTAGGAGGTGGTTTCCAAGCTCAGATACCTAGATTTTAGACTAAAATTGAATATTTTCTGCATTGACTGGGGGTTTGAGGCTTGGAACTACTACAGTGATGTTACTCCAAATATTAAGTATCAAAACTTAAGGACTTGATTAGTACAAACTATTTTTTGCTGTAATTTATTCACTCAAATTTGCCTCTGAGAGGTTACACATTTTGCTTAGAAGAATGTTTGCTATAATTAACACTGACCCAACATAAGCTTCTGATTTTTTCTTCCTAGTTTGATCCCCCCATCTCACCCCCCCCCCCAATATAACCTAGGTATATTATGTGTACATATATTGAATGTTACTTTTTTTTCCAGCTGGGGGCACTTCAGTTGGGCAGCCAGTTTTTTTAATTCCAAATGCAAAGTTCAGTGAGTCAGCTGCAGAGCAATTTAGACAGCAGTATCCATAAAGTAACAAGGTCATTCTGAAAGTAGAATCCAAGCATCTATTGGAAATTATTACATTGCCTATCCTCTAATATATTTCACTCCTATTATGTTCCAGTGCAGCTTACCTATTGATGAAAGTGGTAGGGGTTTTTGTACTGCATGAACAATCCAGAATAATTTAGTCTGTTTAAACTGTTTAAAATAAGCAAGTTAAGCTATATATGAATAAGAGAGCTCCCTGGTTAATTGATTAAGGTATAGAAGTGGTTTCACATGCTTCCAGAATTGAAAAGACTATTCTTTTCAAGGAACACATTTGATTGCAGAAAGTTATGGGAACATTGAAAATAGCACTAGCACTATAGCAATAGCACTTAGACTTATATACTGCCCCATAGTACTTTACACCACTCTCTAAGCAGTTTACAGAATCAGCATATTGCCCCAAACAATCTGGGCCCTCATTTTACCAACCTCAGAAGGATGGAACACTGAGTCAACCTTGAGCCTGTCAGGATCGAACTCCAGACTATTGGCAGAGTTAGCCTGCAATACTGCATTCTAACCACTATGCCACCATTAATTAATAAACTAATTATTAATATATACAGTACATATACAGGGCAAACTCTCTTGGCCATAAGTCAATGTAAAATAAAGCTTAAATATTTATATACATTTTATACTTTAAGACTTTGAAAAGGAGAGTATTATTTCACAGGGAAACTTATAAACATAACTTTGGATGTGGATAATGTTTTGACATGTGGAAAGGATGAAGTCCCAAAGTACGTTGTCTGGTTTTATTTGTGCAACTGCAAATTGGTTTAAGGTTAAATATGCACACACACACACACACACACACACACACAGAGGTCTCTCTGTGTGTGTATTTCTACATTATCACATACTTTTAACATATCCTACATTTATCGTGTTCCAGTTTAAAGCTAAAATCTTGTGGAAATCCTTCAAAGGAGGTCCTCTGGAATGTGTCCAAGCATGTTTTAAGCATCTTTTAAAAAATCATTAAAACATGTGTCTTTTCCCAGTTTTCCATGGCTTCTCACTCCTTTCATTGCATTTGTATGCATAAATACGTAGCTACTTTGCTTCACTGAGTGGTGGAAAAGCAAAGCAGTTGTATATGCCTACACATGCAGAGAAGGGACGTTGGTACTCACCTGATACGTCCTTTCTCGTAGGGTGGAGCTAGCCTCCAAGAATGGGTTAAACCTGCCCGAGTCTAGAAAGTATAAATATGACCCCTCTGGTTTAGCACCCCCTCTTTTAATGAGGGACGAAGGTCAGACTCAGCGTGCATTCCAGAAAACCAGTCAAGTCCTCAACACATGAACAGAAGAAAAACCAGTCAAGATGACAACAGATAAACAGGAACGAGAAATGACATGCCAGCCACACCCAACATAAGGGCGGGACTTGGAGGCTAGCTCCACCCTATGAGAAAGGACGTATTAGGTGAGTACGAACGTCCCTTCTCCATAGTGGGTGGAGCTAGCCTCCAAGAATGGGACATACCAAAGTAACCGTGTCCCTTGGGCGGGCCACCTAAACCTGGCTGGAACCCCCCACTGTCATGCCCCACCTGGTGCAATACCCTTCGTCCAAAGGCCGCCCCCTCAGAGGCAAAATGCATTCAGATTACAGTGACGGACGAATGGGGTCGGGGAGGAACAGGCGGCCGCACGGCAAACCTCCCCGATGGACGCAAGGGTATTCCGTGCAGTGGAGGTGGCCGAACTGCGTGTGAAATGAGCCCTCAGTCCGGGAGGTCGAGGTAACGACAATCCTCCATCGGCCAAAGAATAGCCGAGAGGTCGAGGCAACGACAATCCTCCATCGGCCAAAGAAATAGCCGCACGAAGCCAACGACCCACCGTGGAGGATGCCTTGTGGTCCATGGAAGAGGGCTGAAGGATACAACAAGCGCCACAGTCTGTCGGAAGCTAGAGGCGCGTTGCCAGTAAACGTCCAAAAGTGTGCCTGATGTCCAGCAGATGCCACGTACGTTCAGAGTCGCGAAGTGGATCGTGACAGAAACCAGGGAGAACAATTTCCGAGGTGTGCAAATAAGAGAGGAATCAACCCTGGAACAAAAGGTGGGCACTGCAACCGCACAACCACCCTGCCAGGGAGAACCAACCCATAGGGCTACCCTGACAGGGGAAGCCACAAGCGCCGATGGTTCTCGGACAGAGGAATTGTCGCCAAAGATTGCCAACCACAATCCAATGGCGGGGCGACGAAGTCTACCCAGGTTCATAGGGCGCCCCTGAGATTGAAGTAATGAGTACGGGCCGATCCCAGACGGGATACCGGGGAACTACGGGGGGAGATAGATGAAACGACTCCACCAGGAACCTGGGTATCATATGAGGATCCGGTAGAGACTGCAAGGAGTGACATGAGCGCACCTTCGGAAGAGCCGCCAATTGCGGCAGAGCGTGTGGGAGGAGAGGCACCCGGCCTACCCGTGGCGCCAGAATGGAAGCACCGAATTGATGGGCAATGCAACAGGTGACTAGTTACCGGCATACGCCATCCGGGCGAATCAAGAATAGCTCCCGAACGGAGTAGGATTGCGGATAGGGTCCGGTGACCTGTCTCTCTAGTACTGGAGAAGCCGTGAATCTTCTGCTATTGAATAGAAGCAGCAGGTCCGTAGTGACCCTGAGAGCAGGACCATGATGAGAAAAAGACCAATAAGATACAGGGAATTCGAATGGGGAGGCCCGTCAGGGTACCCGGAAGGGTTGACCCGTATGAAGCGAAGACCCCGGGATCATTGAACAATCTCCAGACATGGCCCGTGATTGAAAAAGGAGGTCTCAGAACTTCCGGTTTGGCTCCGATGGCGTCGCCAGCGCTCCTTGCTGGGCGCCTTTCTGATCTCCCGTAAAAGCCGCCAGAACAGCTGTCTGGCGGCTTGAAAATCTCTTCCCCGGGCAAAGGGGAGAGATGAGAGCGGGACAGGTGGGGTAGAGCCCCCCTAGTGCCCTAGGAGGCAACTTAGGGCGCGAAGGGTGAGGGCTCCCCAGGCAGCCTGTCTGTTGCTCCAGGAGTTCGGAAACCTCCGCTTTAAAAGCGGAGCAAGATGCCGTGACCACCGCTGCTTCTACAATGGGAAGTACAATTATTCTAAGCTTAAAGAGAGCAGCCAGAGAAAGGCAGGAGTCCAGAAGGGCAAGTATCGAAATTTTTGACTTTAATTCCACCGCTGGCTTTTACTTCGGAAAGTAACAAAGTAACTTAACAAGCAATAAGCAACAATATGGCGATCGGAGATTTGGGTGTGGAAGTGAAAGTGACTTTCGTTTTGCTACCAGCTTTTTTTCCTATGGAAACTTCTGATCCTGAGAATTGGCTTTCTCCTTTTTGTTCTCTGATTCTGAATTAAAATAACAATTTACATTCTAACAAAAAATAAAAGACTAACTGGCTTTGGAAAGAACTTTGTTAATTAGAGATTTGGCTTTCTCTTTGTACTCTTCTGGAAATATTGAAATGGCTTCTAAACCTGGAAAGACTGTCTTGAATAAAAGAACTGAGAATTTTTCTGGTCATATTTCAAAAATGCAAATTACGTCTGATTTAACACCCTCACAGTCTTTAACACCTGAAAATTTACTGAATACTTTAAAAGTTATGAAAAATGAACTGGTTATGGAGTTTAACTTAAAAATCAACGAAATAGATAAAAAAATGCAGGCTGCTTTAAAGAAGACGGAGCAACAACTGAGGGAGGATGTACTAGAGGTTTGTAAAGCACTAGCAGTAAATACGGAAGTTTTGGCGAATGATTTGGAAAAAAATAATCAAGTTTTGACAACCTCGAAGGAATATATAGATAAAATTAAAAATGATATGGCAAATTTTGAAACAGAGGTGTTAATGACCCAATTTAGAAGCATGGAATTCGCAATCAGGGTGAGGGGGCTGAAAGAAGGAAAGTATGACGATTTGAAAGGAAGGATGGTGGAGGCCCTGGAGCAGGTGTCTGGAATGGCTAAAGAGGAACTGGTTATGCAAATTGATAAGATAAATAGAGTTAATTCTTGGTCTGCAAAGCAAAAACATCTGCCAAGGGACATTGTAATATATTTTACCACAAGGGCTTTACGAAATAAAATTATACAGGCGACATCCAAGAATAATCTTCAGGTAAATGGCCAGGAAATAATGATATGGAAAGAAATTCCTCCTAAAATGCTTAAAGCCAGAAGAGAGTATACCTTTTTGGTTGATGAGTTTAAAAGATGAAACCTACAATATAAATGGGATGCACCAACAGGAGTAGTGGTGAAATTTTTGGGAAGGAGATACCGGCTCAACACGATAAAGAAAGCTATTGAATTTTATGTCAACGTTTTAAAGGCTGATGTATCCAAAATTCCAGAGGAAAGAAGCATGAAAGAAGCAGAGGAGGAAAAAAAAAGCCATTTATATTTGTTCAAACCGAAACAGCTTCAAAGATTCAAAGTGATTGGCAGAGCCAGACAGATGTTTACAACGTGGAAAAGGAGACGGAGGATCGGGGTCAGATGGAAGGCGAACCGACAAATCTAAAATTGTCAAGCTACAAAAGGATGCAGTGCTGAAATTTACAGGATGGACGGAGAGGCTAACAGGATTGTATTTCTTTTCTTTATCCCCCCCTTTTATCATTATTATTATTATTAATAATAATATTAATAATAATAATAATAATATTAATAATATTAATATTAATATTAATATTAATATTAATATTAATAATAATAATAATAATAATAATAATAATAATAATAATAATAATAATAATAATAATAATTTTTAATGATTTATGGATGGAGAGGTTAATATGATTGTATTTCTCTTTTCTCTTTTTATTATTTATATATATATTGTTATATATTTATATTTATATATATATTTATTCAAGTTTTATTTTGTTTTGAAGAAATGCTGTGCGTTGTAAATGATTGAAAGGGGGAGGAAAGACTTTTTCCCTTTCTCTTTTTCTCTTTTACTTTTGTTTCTCTCTTACTCTTATTCTTTTTTATTATTATTAGTTTATATATAGATTATATAAAAGATAGAGGTTTAGTGATGTAAATTATAGTATGAGATGTTGTATGATGTTTGATTAATATAACGCTTCTTCTTTCCTTTTATTTGTTTATTTCCTTAAATTTTTTAATTCTTTTCATTTTTTTTTTATTTTTTATCTTTATCTTTCTCTTGATTACGTTTTGAACAGTTTTGAATAATTCGGAGTTAAAGACTTTTAAAAAATGTGGAAATTAAGAATTTCTTTTAACTTAATTTAAATTTATTTTATTGAATAGTATGCCCTGTACTTTCTCTGGGAAGTCCGGGGGGGAGAGGAGGGGGAAGGGAAGGGGGTGGGTTGGGGCTAGGGGGGAAGGGGGGGAGAAAAAAGAAAAATGTTTGTACTTTGTACTTATAAAACTTTTTGAATAAAAAAAAAGAAAAAGAAAAAGGAGGTCTCAAGAAATCGAACACGGATAGTGCCAATAAAGCTAGGCAATGACATGGAAACCGGGGTCAGTGAGGTCGCACAACGCGAGGAGTTCGCCCTACCGAACGTCGACCAAGAGGGTAGATCGGTAGTGCCTCTTAGAGAGGCGAGAAATGACCTAACGGGCCAGACGTTGGAATACTGTGCCCCCGTTGACCGTCCGGACCCACCTTGATGGTGTAAATAGGTAGCAATGGCGAGAATCTGGCTGCATGGGGAATCCCCCTAGCCGGTGGTAGAGACCCTGGACACAGTACCAAAGGCCACGGGGGTGTGGGGCGGAGCATCAGAGCGAGACTAATCGGAATGGACCCTCGAGTCCAAATCTCCGCAGTGGACTCCTTCCATTGACCATATACAAATATATGTAGATATATGGCCAGCCAGCCTCCGACGGGGAGCACCGGAAAGCACCAACTGGGGCTGCGGAATAAGTTATGGCGTCGATCTTCAAGGAAGCCACTTACCTGTAAAGGACAAACCCTTTCAGCCCCATGGTGACGTGACCTATGCTGTCATGCCGACCCCCCCGGGTCCTGTGGGGAGGGAACCACCCCAGGGGTATGGAACGAGGGCTGTCGGGAAAAAAAGGGGGGGCAACGGAGTGGGCCTGAGGGTAGATTGCTGGGAGACCAACAGAATGCCCATGCGAAGGCCTTTGGCTACTGTCTGGTGAGGACAATGGCATCTGCCGTTAGCTGAACTGCAGCCCTCAAACTCTGAGCGCACGTCCGCCGGCAGTCCGAGGACAGCGGCATGTCCTGCAGCCGGCGAGCACAAATAAGAATGCGATGGTAAATGGCCTTGCTGCCCCTGCTGCTGCTGGAGGTGCCCATGGCAGCGGTTTTGTTCTCTCTCTCTCTCTCTCTCTCTCTCTCTCTCTCTCTCTCTCTCTCTCTCTCTTTACCAGGGCATCAGCAGCCGGGATCCAACTTGTCACAATCCGACCAGGGGCTAGATAGAGTCGCCCCACCATGAAGGACATGCTGAACCCAAGTTCAGGAGCCGCCCAGTGGTGCATGCTGACCCTAGCGGACGATTTGGACACGGATGATATAGACACAGACAAATCACCCACAGACCTGTGGAAGTAGTTCCAGGGACCACGGGACGGGGGAGACCTGGCATGAGTGGCCAGGATCCGAGACCGCAGGAGTCCCGGGGACTGTGAGGTCTACCTTGTCTACAGGAGGTCGGACCAGACAACCTGATGGTGGGCGTGGGAGAGGCCGGTGTTCTACCGGCCGGCTGTCGCTCGGACTCCACCCAATGAGAGTGAGACTAGTATAGAGCTAATCAAGCTATTCCACTGCCCATACCCACAGGATGCGAATTAGGGCCGACTTGCCTCATTAGACCATGCTTACCCCCTCGAACTCACCAGTTTTCAGCCCCTTTCTGATCCTTGGGATCACATTATCCTAGACTGTCACCTGGCGTACAGTGAGCTTGTGACAGGTATGGGCAACTGTGATCACTGTCAGTATTGAAATGGTATTGAAAACCAAAGCCGTGGAGCCCCTGAGCAGTGTATGCCTAACGACCCCTTGTATGATCGTTGCCATATGGTCGGGTGGCGTCAGAGTGGCTACTGAAGGCCACGGTCCATCGGCTGCGGAATTGAGTGACACGGCCAGGGCGGTCTTCCGACGTTGTCTAGGCGTTGCCGTCTTCCCAGGGGGAGGTATGTAAGATTGAACAGTCCCCCACCGCTACACATTGGAATCGACGGCTACCGAAAACAGACGGGAGATCCTAATAATGGCGCTTGGCTAGCGGCGACAGGAAAACTGCCCGCTTGATCCCGCGGCTACCCCGTACTTACTCCGTCTCGTGACACCTGTTGTGAGGCCCCAGCCATAGAGGGAGCCTCTGAGCCCATCATCAGTAAATGAAATGAATGGACGTGATGAGTATAAGTTTAATTGAGAAGAGGCACAGTATATGGTTGTGCCCTTGGGACGGGAGCACGGACAGCAGTGCTTCAGGAAGGTTGAAGACCCTAATCCTGATGCAGTCATAGCTGCTGTAACCCCTAGGGGCTCCCAATCTGCTGTAACATATAGTTTTGGTAAATGCAGGGTATATTGTAACATTTAAGAATGATAAATGTATAATTGAAAAGCAAGGAAGAAATGTTACAGCAAGGCTAGAAAATGGTTTGTTTTTGCTTCATGACAATCCAGTAAGTAATGCTAATTCAGTTTTTGATAACAAACAGCCACATAATAATTGTATTCATTTACTCCATAAACATATGGGGCATGTGAATTTTAAATTGCTGAAGAAAACTGTGGAATTAGCTAATGGTATCAAATTACAACCTTGTGCTAGCTATTTAAACTGTAATGCCTGTAATCAGGAGAAGAGTAAGGTAACTCCTGCAAACAGGTTCAACGGATTTAAAACTAAAGCACCATTAGAGGTAGTGTTTGTAGACTTAATTGGTCCAAAGAAACCCAGTTTGGGTGGAGCTTGTTATATTCTCAGTATCATAGATCACTATTCCAGATATGGTTTCTGTTACCTAATGAAATCTAAGTCAGAAACATATCAACATTTTTCCAATTGGTTGAGATTTGTAGAGAGGAAAAAGAACAGGAGAGTAGTGAGTGTTGTAACAGATAATGGGACAGAGTTTACAAATAGGTGGTTTGTTACCATGTTGCAAAGAGCTGGGATAGAGCATAGACGTTCTGCACCATATATTTATTTATTTATTTTATTTATTATGGTGATCTTATATGCCGCCCAACTCCCGAAGGACTCAGGGCGGCGTACAACAGGAAAAAAATACAGGACACCAATTTATAAATAACACATTAAAACGAGATATATAAAAATTAAAAGACACAATATTTAAAATCATCCAATACCCATTCAATAACCATGCATACTTGGGGTGAGCTTGAGTGGTTTAGGCTCTACCCCCAGCCTGCAGGAAAAGCCATGTCTTGACAGCTTTTCGGACCTCAACACAATGCTTATGTTGAGAGGAGAGGGCAGACATTGCAAGCCATGGTGAGAACAATGATTACAGATTCTGGTTCACCAGACCAGCTGTGGGGAGAGGCTCTTATGTGTGTTAACCATGTTATTAACAATGTAGTTAATGCAACAACTGGGGAAATGCCATTCACTCGATGGTATGGCAGAAAGCCTGATTTAAGTTATTTGCATACGTTTGGTGTACCAGCATGGGTGCATATTCCCACTCAAGTGAGAAGTAAAGGTCAGCATAGAGCTAGATTATTGTATTTTGTTGGCTATGATACAAATCATAGGGCATTCAGATTTTGGGAGAAAGGTACTAAAAATACATATAGTAGTGCAAGTGCTAAGAGTATGGAGCATGTAGGATGGAAAAGGCTAGACCAGGAAGACAACAGAATGAATGATAGTGTTGTTATTGAGACTCCATTGTTTGAGGATAATACTTCTACTAAGAGATATATTGAGAATAATATTGAAGAGGAATCTTCAATGGAGGATTCACCAGGTGAGGAATCATTTTTGGATGATGAAAGGACTCCGATAGGAGAGGTGAAAGTAGAAGTAGAGGAGGAAGAAATTCCTACTACTAGTACAAATTTACCTAGAAGAGGTACTAGGGATAGACAGCCACCTGATAGATTTCAGGCTAGTATTGTTTGTCAAGTGAGTTTAGAACCTTCTAATTATAATGATATTAGGTTGTATCCTGAAAAGGATCAAAAAGCTTGGCAAGAAGCAATGAATAAAGAGTTGAATTCATTGAAAGAGTTGGAAGTCTATGATGATGTGGTATTACCAAGTGGTGAAAGAGCTATTGGTTGCAAATGGGTATATAAACTAAAAACAGATAGTAATGGAACTGTGACCCATAAGGCGAGGCTTGTTGCTCAGGGTTTTGGTCAGAATAATAAAGATTATGATGAGGTTTTTGCTCCAAGTCTTAAAGCTAGTACTTTAAGGGCAGCATTAGTGTGGGCAGTCAAGAATAGATGTGTAGTAAATCATATTGATGTGGAAACAGCGTATCTGCATGCACCTCTGCAGCATACATGAGAAAACCATTAGGGTTGAAAGATAATGGTAAAACTGGTTACTGGAAGTTGAAAAAGAGTCTGTACGGATTAAAACAAGCAGGATATGAATGGAACAAACGTATAGTTAATGAACTAGTTAAAATGGGTTTTAATGCTGGTTTAGCCGATCCATGTTTGTTTAAGAGAGAGAAAGATGGTGTAGTTTCTCCATTGTTGTTGTTTACAGACGACATTGCCATTATCACAAAGACGGAAAGAGAAGCAAATGATCTTGTAGCTAGGTTGAAAGAGAAGTTCAGAATACGATATTTAGGGGAGATCAAACATTATCTAGGTTTAGATATTATTATTATTTTAATTAGTTTTTTATTGTTTTTCAGTTTTAAACATCATATTATAATAACACAGATTTACACCCATTTTAATATGTTATTATTTTGTTGGTAAAGTTCATACAGTATTTCCCTTTATTTATAAAACCTTACATCTTCTTCTTCATCCCACATTGTCTCTCAGTCTTTCCTTTTTTCCTTAATCCAGTCGTACCATTTTGTCCATATTTCATAGTATTCCGAGTTGTTTTGTCCTTTAAGTTCAGCACATTTATATATTTTGTCCATTAATACATTCTGTCCTTCCAATATTGTGCATATGCGATTCTTGCCGCGGTTATGATATGTAATATTAAATATTGGATGTTCTTGGGATGTTGTTTTCTTAGTATTCCAAGTAAAAAGAATTCCGGGGTGTGTTCTATTGCTCTTCCTGTAATATCTTGTAGCCAATTGTGAACTTTTTTCCAATAACCTCTCGCTTCAGGACACGTCCACCACATATGAAAGAAGGTACCTACGTCTTTTTTACACTTCCAACAAACCAAATTTACATTTGGGTATATCTTAGCCAATCTTGCTGGGGCTAAATGCCACCTATAAAACATTTTGTAATAATTTTCTTTATAAGCTACTGATTTTGTTATTTTACAATTTGTATTCCAAGTCCTCTCCCAGTCAGCCAAGTGTATATTATGACCTACGTTCCTTGCCCATGCTATCATCGAATTTTTAACTATGTCTTCCATTTTATCGAATTCCAATAGGTAACTATATAATTTTGATATTATTTTTTCTTCTGGGCCCGTCAAGATTTTGTCTAATTGTTGAATTTCTGTATCTATGCCAATTCCTTCAATATCCTTTTTATATCTTGATTTCAATTGTAAGTAGAGCCACCAGTCAATTTTTATGTTTTGTTCTGCCAATTGTTCTCTACTTTTTAATTTTCCAAATGGGTCTAATATGTCTCTATATTTGATCATTTTAGTCATATCTATTAAGTTTGGGTAGGCCATAGCCTCCATGGTGGAAAGCCAATTAGGAATTTTTAGATAGTATTTCTTTTTAATTTCATACCATGTTTTCAAAGGGGAATTTCTAATCAAATGATTGTTAAAACTTTGTTGTGGTTTAGTTCTGTCGTTCCATAGGTAAGCATGCCATCCCATCTGCAGATCATGACCTTCTAATAATAGTGTTCGTTTATTTGTTAAATTGATCCATTCTTTTATCCAGGTCAGGGGTGCTGCTTTGTAATAAAGTTTCCAATCAGGTAGTCCGAGGCCACCTCTGCTCTTATCTTGTAAGTTAGTTAATTTGATCCTTGGTTTTTTGTCTTGCCATATGAATTTAGAAGTGATTTTATTTAATTCAGTAAAAAAATTGTCTCTAATTTTATGGGAGTTATTTGAAACAAATATAAGAATTTTGGTAAGATGCTCATTTTAATTGCCGCTATACGTCCTAATAGTGATAATTGTAATTTTTTCCATTTTTCTAATTCCAATTTTGTTTGATGTATTAATTTCTCATAATTATCTTTTTTAATAGATGAGCATTTATTTGTTAGTATTATACCCAAATATTTAATTTTTGTTGTTGTTTGCAGGCCTAATTTTCCTTCCAATTTGTCTTTTTGTTTCATTGTCATATTTTTCGTTAGGAATTTAATTTTTTGCTTGTTAATTTTTAATCCTGCCGACTCTCCGTATTCCTCTATATCTTTAAGTAATATCTGTCCTGATTCCATTGGTTCCTCTAAGAAGAATACCAGGTCGTCGGCAAATGCCTGTAATTTGTATTCCTCATTTCTCACTTTAGTTCCTTTGATATCTGGATTGCTTCGAATTTTATTAAGTAGTGTTTCTAATGTCAAAATAAAGAGCAGAGGTGACATCGGACATCCCTGTCAAACTCCTTTAAATATCTGAAATGGTTTGATCATTCCACCGTTTATAATTATCTTGGCTGTCTGGGAGGTATAAATTGTCTCTAATATCCTCTCAAACTTATCGCCAAATTTCAATTTTTTTTATCAATCCTATCATGTATTGCCAATTTACGTTGTCGAATGCTTTTTGCGCATCCAGAAAAACAAGCGCTGGCTGCTTTTCTGGATGCGCTTCATAATATTCTAATATATTTAATACTGTTCTTGTGTTGTTTCTTATCTGCCGCATTGGTAAGAATCCATTTTGATCCGAATTTATAATTTTATTTAATATTTTTTTAGTTCTTTCCGCCATAATTGTCATAAAAATTTTGTAGTCTACGTTCAACAAGGAAATTGGCCTGTAATTTTGTATTTGATTTGTCTCAGTACCTTCTTTCATAATCATAGTGATGTACGTCTCCCTCCACGAGTTCGGTATCTTAGCTCTTAAAAATGCATATTTATTTATTTATTTATTTATTTATTTATTTATTTATTTATTTATTTATTTATTTATTTATTTATTTATTTATTTATTTATTTATTTATTTATTATTTATTTATTTATTTATTTATTATTTATTTATTTATTTATTTATTTATTGTTTATTTAAATAGATTTGTATGCCGCCCAACTCCCAGGGGACTCTGGGCGGCTAACAACATGTCAAATCCATTATTGAAATATAAAATCACATAGCAGTTAAAAATTATAAAAGTTAAAAAAACAACCAACATTCATGACCAGGGGGAAGACCCAAATATAATCTGATTGGTCTCACTTTCACCCCGCCTGCCGGAAGAGCCAAGTTTTTATTGCTTTACGGAAGGCCAGCAGGGTGGGGATAGTCCTGATCTCTGGAGGGAGTTGGTTCCAAAGGGAGGGAGCTCCCACAGAGAAGGCTCTCCCCCTCGGCCCCGCCAACCGGCATTGCTTGGTCGATGGGACCTGGAGGATACCAACTCTGTGGGACCTAACCGGTCGTAAGGAGGTATGCGGCAGGATGCGGTCCCGAAGGTAGCCTGGCCCTGAGCCATGTAGGGCTTTAAAGGTCAAAACCAACACCTTAAATTGGGTCCGGAGACTAATGGGCAGCCAATGCAGGTGGCGGAGGATAGGTGTTACGTGGGTGTATCTAGGCACACCCACCACAGCTCGCGCAGCCACATTTTGGACCAGTTGAAGTCTCCGAATACTCTTCAAGGGTAGCCCCATGTAGAGCACGTTGCAGTAATCCAGCCGGGAGGTGATACGGGCGTGAGTGACTGTGAGTAGAGCCTCCCTCTCCAAGTAGGGTCACAATTGGTGCACCAGGCGAACCTGTGCAAAGGTCCCCCTAGCCACAGCTGAAAGATGTTGCTCCAATTTTAGCTGTGGATCTAGGAGGACACCCAAATTGCGAACCCATTCTGAGGGAGTTAATTTCTCCCCCCCAAGAACCAAGGAGGGACAGTTGACAAAATCCTTGGGAGGCAATATCCATAGCCACTCGGTCTTGTCAGGGTTGAGTTATATAGTTCTAACAGTAGATTTTCTAATACATTTCCTAGATTTTTGTAATATTCCCCGGGGAAACCATCCGGTCCTGGTGATTTATTGTTATTTTGTTTCTTGACTGCATTTTGAATTTCTTGCAATATGATTTCCCTATTTAGCATTTCCATATCTTCCTCTTCTATTTGTGGCATATTTCTGTCCTTTAAGTAATTAATTATTTTGTCTAATTCTATTGGGTCTTGTCTATATAAGTCTGTAGTATTCTGTAGCAATTTCTTTTATTTTTTCTTCTGTATATTGTACTTCCCCTGCGGCATCTGTTAATTGGTGAATTGTTCTATTATCTTTTTCCTTTTTAATTTTATAAGCCAACCATCTACCGGGCTTATTTGCTGTTTCAAAAAATATTTGTCTTACAAATCTAATATCTTTAGCATAGTCTTGCTGTTCAATTAAATTTAGTTTGTGCCTAATTTCCATTAATGCCTTGTGTCAGTACTATGTTTAAAACTGATTGGGTTACTAATGTATAAATAAACCACTAATCTATGTTTATATAAAAAAGTGGTATTGCTTTAAATTGTAAGCATTGTAGGCTTGCTGATAATTATAAAAGAGAACAGGTTAGCTTGAGTAATGTGTGCGTCCGGGTGCTGTGTGCTTAGTGACTGAGAGATTGCTTCTACTCACTCCTGTTCCTGTTAAGACTGAAGACGCTACCGGAAAGAAGTTCAAGGTTTTTGCTGAAAGAACTTTATCTACTAAAGATTAATAGCTAAGTGCTAAGAGTTTGACTTTCTCTGTATATTAAATAGCTACAATATTTGTTTGCTATTTCAAAAGACGATAAGTTAAAGAAAGATTCTTCGTGGACTGTTTGTTTTGAAGTTTTGCCAGTTTATTTAAGTAAATTATATTTAACACTTTGAAGACTTCTGTTTATTGACTCTATAGTATCGAACAGCAACGCCACATTCCGTTGCGTATATTCATTTTATAAATACATAATCTCAACACCTTGTACGTTTTATCATCATTAGGTTTCTTTTGAAGCTTATATTCTAATTGTTTAATATCCTCTAATTTTTTGTTGTAATCTTGCCATTTATCTTTATTTTTCTTTACGGTATAAGCAATTGTAATTCCTCTTATATAGGCTTTTAGCGTATCCCATAAATTTTGTATGGTGGTTGGTTGTTTCTTGTTTTCTTCCAGGAATAAATTTATTTCTTTTGTTATCAATTGTGTATATTCTTTTTCTTGTAGTAATTTTGTATTTAAAGTCCACCTCCTTGTTTTCCTTTTTTCTCCTCTCCATATCACTACTAGGGGATTATGGTCTGCCCATATATTTGGGGCTATTTCAACTGATTCTATATTTTTTTGTAGTTCTTTACTTATCCATGCCATATCTATCCTTGAAAAGGATTGATGTGGAATGGAGTAGAATGTATATTGCTTGCTTTTGGGATGCAACAATCGCCATATACTGTATCTATCATATTTAATTCATCTATCATGTCATTAAATGTATTTGGTAATGTAGTTTTTTTCATTTGTTTTCCTTTCCCGGTTGTGTAATCTTTCTGAGGGTCGATTATTCCATTGTAGTCTCCAACTAAACATATATTTTTGTAATTTGTTGTCACTAATTTCTCATGTATCTGTTCCTAGAATTTGTTTTGTTTTTTGTTGGGTGCATAAATATTTACCAACAGTATTTTTTCTCCTCCTATTTCTATTTCTATCTTTATACATCTTCCTTTGGGGTCTACGTTTATTTCTTTGGATTTAATTTCTTTTTATACATATATTACCACTCCCTTCTTCTTCTTTTTCCCCAATGATGCATATAGTTCTCCTAGTTTTTGGTATTCTAAATATTTTTTATCTGTTTGTTTGATGTGAACTTCTTGTAAACATATTATTTCTGCTTTCAGTCTAATTAGTTTCGAAAATACTTTTCTTCTTTTCCCTGCATTATTTAATCCTTTGATGTTTAATGATATGAGTTTAGTTTCTTTTTGCATTTCCTATAACGTTTATAACAGTTTATTTATTTGCTTTTGCTGCTGTTTGTGTCCTGGTTTTAACTCTTCTTACCCTTTGGTTTGATTCTTCGAGTTCTTTGGTTTTTTCCCTTTTTCCCTCCTCCTCCACCTCCTGTCCTTCCTCCTGACCTACTATCTCTAACTTTTCCCCACTGTCCGTTTCTTCTTCTATGCCTACAAGTTGATCATATATTTCTTGGGCCTTTTCCATACTGTCTACTTTTACCTTTCTTCCTTCTAATGAGATTATCATCCCCTCTGGGATGATCCATCTGAACATAATGTTTTTTTTTATTTAATACGGCCGCCAGAGATTTATAGTCTAGCCTTACTTCCCTTACTCTTCTTGGAACCTGTTTTAGAATATTTATTTCCTTTTCTTTATATGTCAATGTTCCCCCTCGTGTAGCCGCATATATGTTGTCCCTTATCTTCCTTCTAGCGAATCGAATGTGGACTTCTCTCGGCAGGTGGTGGCGCTTGGCGTAGTTTGTTTGTATTCTATAAGCTTCATCGATCTCATTTACAATACCTCTTTTATCTAGTTGTAATATCTCTGCAACCAAACCCGCCATTTCTTCTCCTAGATCCTCTTCCTTACTCTCTGGAATGTTTTGAAATCTTAAGAAATATGAGGATCTATCCACTTCTAGATGAATTAATGAGGTTTCCAGTTCTTTGTTAGTTTCTATCATTCTCTGATCTATCTTCTCTATCTTTTTTCATTCTGTTCAGTTCTTGTTTCAACTGTATTAATGCGTTGCTCATTTTTTTTGTATGGCGGCCTGTATAAACTCCATTTTATTATCTAGCTTTGAAATGTCTGATTTTAGTTCTGTATGGTTTTGTGTAATTATTTCTTGCAATTTGAGCATCATCTCTTGTACAGTATTCAATGTAGTGTTCATATTCTGTATTACAGACGTGCCCCCCTTCTCAGTTATTAACATTTCATCTATTTGTCTCTGGCTTGCAGGTGAAGCTACCCCTGCCGCTGTAGTAGGTGTTGGTTTCTTTCCCCCCTTACTGTCGTAGTTGTTGTAGTACTTGTCATTTCTTTCAATATTTTGCTTTGTTGTTCTAGTATCCTATAAATCCTATTCCAGATTACCATATAGCACTTTAATCCCTTTTGTTTTTGTTCTTCTTATAGTATTTACCTAACACTTAATCAATTCCTAATACTGTTATCTAGATAATAAAAGTAATCTAAGTAGTTTAAATATATATAAATAGTATAAGATATATAAAAAATCTACCTATACAATCTAGATAAATATAAATATAAATATAAATATAATCAATACAATAAATACAAATTACTATGTATTATAAAGTACAATGTATAGCTATAATATCAATGTTTCTTATAGATATATATTCTGTATCACTCTACAATGTACAAATGCTCAAGATCTTATTCAAAATCTATTTTAGTTATTTTCTAATTATCCACTCTATTTCTTATAAATATGTATATTTACAGTATATGTATATTCACATAGTGTGTGTGTATATATATATATCTTATCCAAAATCTACTTCAATCCCTTATATCTTATCCAAAATCTACTTCAATCCCTTATATCTTATCCAAAATCTACTTCAATCCCTTATATCTTATCCAAAATCTACTTCAAAAGAAAAAGAGAGAGAAAAAAAGAAGAGACAATTAATATCTATCTGTATGTCTATATAATGATCCTTTAGTTATCTTCTATTTTTCCTTTCCCCCCAAAATATCAATAATTCATTAATTTATTAATTTATTTATTTATTAAAATTTCTATGCCGCCCAACTCCCGGGGGACTCTGGGCGGCTAACAACAGGTATAGAAACATATAATCAATAAAAGTGATTTTTTTAAAAAAAAACATGTTAAAATGCTATCAATATTTTAAAAAGAACTTCCACAAGAACTTAACTATAAAAGTATACGAAGAAGGCATAATGGGGATAATTGAAAGGCCAGCAAGATGGGAATGATTCGGATCTCTGGGGGGAGTTGGTTCCAGAGAGCCGGAGCCCCCACAGAGAAGGCTCTCCCCCTAGGGCCCGTCAGCCGACATTGTTTGGTTGAGGGGACCTGGAGGAGACCGACTCTGTGGGACCTAACTGGTCGTAGGGATGTATGAGGTAGGATGCGGTCCCGAAGATAACCTGGTCCTAAGCCATGTAGGGCTTTAAAGATGATAATCAACACCTTGAATTGTACCCAGAGACCAATGGGCAGCCAATGCAGCTGGCGGAGTATAGGTGTTATGTGGGTGTATCTAGAAACACCTGACACAGCTCGCGCAGCCGCATTTTGCACCAGTTGCAGTCTCCGAATACTTTTCAAGGGTAGCCCCATGTAGAGCGAATTACAGTAATCCAAGCGAGAGATGACAAGGGCATGAGTGACCGTGAGTAAAGCCTCCTTCTCCAAATAAGGTTGCAACTGGTGCACCAGGCAAACCTGTGCAAAGGCACCCCTAGCCACAGCCGTAAGGTGTTGGCCTAATTTTAGCTGTGGATCTAGGAGCACCCCCAAGTTGTGAACCTGGCCGAAGGGGGATAATTTACCTCCCTCAAAGACCAAGGAGGGACAATTGGTATAATTCTTAGGAGGCAATATCCAAAGCCACTCAGTCTTACCTGGGTTGAGCTTGAGCCTGTTCCTTCCCATCCAGATCCTAACATCATCCAGGCAACGACACATCACATCCACCGCCTCCCTGAATTGCGACGGGGTGGAAATGTACAGCTGGGTGTCATCAGCGTACTGTTGAAAACTCACCCCATGTCGACGGATGATCTCCCCCAGCGGTTTCATGTAAATGTTAAACAGGATGGGCGAGAGGACCGAACCCTGAGGGACCCCACATGTCAAGGGTCTGGGAGACGACCTCTGCCCTCCTGTCAACACCGACTGCGACCTATCGGCGAGGTAGGAGGAGAACCACCGCAAAACGGTGCCTCCCACTCCCAGACCGCCGAGTCGGTGCAGAAGGATACCATGGTCGATGGTATTGAAAGCCGCTGAGATCAAGTAGCACCAGGATGGAGGAATGACCACCATCCTGGGCTCACCAGAGATCATCCATCAGGGCGACCAAGGCAGTTTCCATGCTGTAGCTGCGCCTGAAACCCAATTGAAAGGAATCCAGATAATCAGTTTCCTCCAATAGCTGGAGAAGCTGAAGAGCCACCACCTTCTCAACAACTTTACCCAGAAAAGGCAAGTTGGAGACCGGACGAAAGTTCTTCAAGTCCGCTGGGTCCAGGGAGGGCTTCTTAAGGAGGGGTCTCACCACCGCAGCTTTTAAGGGCTGGGGTACGGATCCCTCTCTAAAAGAAGCGTTGATCACTGCCTGGATCCAGCTACGTGAGACCTCCCTGCTGGCCGAAACCAGCCAGGAGGGATACGGGTCCAATAAACAGGTGGAAGAGCTCATAGCTCCCACGGCCTTGTCCACATCATCAGGAGTTACTGGCTCAAACTCGTCCCATAGAATTGAATTAAGACTCGCCCCTGTCAACTCAACTGGTTCTGTCCTGCCAGAGTCCAGATTTGATCGGATCTGAGCGACTTTATCCATCAGAAACTGTGCAAATTCCTCAGCTCTGCCTTGCAAGTGTTCCTCGCCACCCCCTTTTGCAAGGAGGTGGCGTGTCACCCTAAACAAGGCAGCTGGGTGCGAGTCTGCGGATGCAATAAGAGCGGAAAAGAATTGAGTTAACAGACAACATGGTTAGGAGATATGTACAAGAAATGTCCAGGTGTTTTTCTCTCTTACGACAGAAAGGCATCCTCGCACAAACACCACCTTTGGACTTTGCTGTGCATAATTATAAAGCTGGACAGTGGATACTGATAAAAACCTAGAAGGACGAGAAATTAACTCCAAATTGGGAAGGACCTTTTATTGTCCTGCTAACCACTGAAATTGCAATCCGGACTGCTGAAAAAGGGTGGACACATTATTCGAGGGTGAAGGGGCCTGTGCCAGCCCCAAAGGAGTGGAAGGTGGAGTCTCACCAAGGAGATCCACTGAAGCTGAAATTCCAAAGAACTTAATGGACTGGGAGACAATCATCCTACCAATAGGAGTGGTAATATTTGCCTTTGGACTAATCTTTGCATGTTTTTTATTTAGGGCAGAGTGGTTGCCTATGCTTTTCCCTCAACTAAAGACCAGGACGGAACAAATTTTGTTGTGCAACCTCCCGGAGGTGTTGATGTTGTAACTACTTGTGGAGGTGGTTGTTATAATCATTACATTTATTGTGTCCTGTGTGTGTTGGGTACAAGGTAGAGTGCAGAGTTAATAACAGTGACAATGTATTGGATGTATCCCAAGTGGAGTTTATTAGGTAGGAATCACTATTGTTGTAATTATTCTCTTAGATGCAGTCCAACCACTACAAGAGTGTACACAATGCATAAAGGTAACGAAATGGGAGGGAAAAGTGGAAAACACCTTAATCTATCACACTATGATTCCTGATTGTTTAGAAACAGATTTAACTGACTGTGTACATAATGAAACGCAATATAAAAGATGTAACACTAGTCAAGGGGTTGAATGCTACGAACCAAAAGCAATAGGACCAGTGACTGCAAGAATATGGGTTTACGCTTATCGGGGAGGGGGAAGTGCACCCCAAATGTTTTCCTTAGGCCAAACAAGATGAGGATACTTGGCTCATAATGAAACAAGAGGGGAAACAAGCGTAAGGGTATGTTTTGATGCATGTCAAGCCATTAATAAAGGAAGGGGGCCCGATGATTCACAAGGGATTGGATGTGGAAATCTGGAATGGGAAAGGAGTTATATGAAAGAAAGGAAATATATTTTTCAAAGAGCTTCAACTTTAAGCACAGGACAAGTGTCTTTTACTGACCCTTATGATTATTGGTACACCACTGCGATCCCAAATGAGAGGAGTAGGGGGCCACAAGAAATGAACATTAGTATGGGAAGCACCAGGACTGATTGTGACTGGGGAGAATGCAATCCGGTATGCATACATACTAATCAATCATTGGAAAAAGGAAAACAATATAAAGGTTTTGGAATAGGGATAGATGGGAAAGGAAAAGACCCGTGGGGGGTGGCTCGTATTAAAAATAGAAACCACAAAAATAAAACCAATACACAAGAGTATATTTTGGTCATATTACCAGGAGTTTGAAAAATTGGAATTACCCGAATTCCCTAAGAGAGCAGTAAACATGTTCATGCAATTGGGTGAAGAAATTGCAAAAACTCTTACGGTGAAGAATTGTTTTGTGTGTGGAGGAACAAATATGGAAGAACAATGGCCTTGGGAAGCTCAAGAATTGAATCATGAGATAGTACCGTGTTTCCCCGAAAATAAGACAGGCCTTATATTTTTTTGAACCCCGAAATATGGCCTTGGCCTTATTATTGGGGGGGCTTATTATTTTGGGGGTGCAGTAGGCGGCGAGTGTGGGACTGGATGTCCCATCGCCGCCTCCCTTCCCGGTTCTTGGTGCCGGCTGAGCGTCTGGCCCACCGCCACCGCCTCGTGGAGCAGGACTCTGCAAGGCTTGTTGTGCCGTTGCATGCACGAACTGCAGGACTGCCTTGAGCTTCATCATACCGGCACAGCTGGGGTCCTGCTGCCGTTCGTGCATGCAACGGCACAAGCCTTGCAGAGTCCTGCTCCACAAAGCAGTGGCGGTGGCGTGACGAGTCTCACAGAGACTCATTTCTGGCAGGTAGGACGTGTTGGGCCGCGAGACGCGCGTCCTACCTGACACTTATAGCTCCGTCACGTTCCTCGGCGTTGTGTCCAAAGAAGCCCATTGTAAAAGAAAACTTCTCGCGAGTTCAAGAAGTTTGATTGAACTCGCGAGAAGTTTTCTTTTACAATGGGCTTCTCTGGACACAACACCGAGGAACGCGACGGAGCTAAAAGTCCCAGGTAGGATGCGTGTCTCACGGTAGGGCGCAATTTGGGGGTGGCAGGTGAGGTGGGGCAGGGCGGGGTGGGCCACAAGATGTGTGTCCTACCTGACACTTGTAGCTCCATCGCGTTCCTCAGCGTTGTGTACAGAAAAGCCCATTGTAAAAGAAAACTTCTCACGAGTTCAATCAAACTTCTCGAACTCGCGAGTTTTCTTTTACAATGGGCTTCTCTGGACACAACACCGAGGAACGCGATGGAGCTACAAGTGTCAGGTAGGACGCGCGTCTCACAGTGGGGCGCAATTTGGGGTTGGCAGGGCGGGCGGGGTGGGGTGGGCCGCAAGACGTGCGTCCTACATGGGACTTGTAGCTCCGTTGTGTTCCTCGGTGTTTTCTCCACTGATCCTCCCCCGCCTCCGGCTCTCGAGCTAAGTGGGAGGGGGAAGAAACTCTCACGGGCTGCCTGAAGAAGCCAAGCTGACAGCTAAACTTCTAGCCGGGCTCAGCGGCAGAAGCAGCCGGGCACGTGCTTCCTTGTCTCTTCCAAATGCGCCCCTCTCTCTCTTGGGGGGGGGGAGAAGAGTGCACTTAAGACACAGCACCAGAAGGAACCTTTTGGCTGCACGCTGAATGCAAGAAATCTTTCTCCCCTTTCGCTCCAAGAGGCTGGGCAGGTGCGATGAGTCTCACGAAGACTCATTTCTGGCAGAGTTTGGAAGAGAAAGATTTCTTGCGTGTAGCGTGCAGCCAAAAGGTTCCTGCCGAGAGAGAGAGGGAGGGAGGGAAGGAAGGAGGAAAGGCAGGTGCTTTGCCTCAGGAAGCCCGCGAGAGTTTCTTCCCCCTCCCGCTTCCCCCTCCTGACACAGCACCAGGAGAAGGAACCTTTTGGTTGCACGCTGAACGCAAGAAATCTTTCTCTCTTCAAAACTCCGCCAGAAATGAGTTTTTGTGAGACTTATCGCGCTTGCGCAGCCTCTTGGAGCGAAAGGGGAGAAAGACTTTTTTTTAAAAAAAAATATTTTTTTTTCCAAACGTACAGAAAAATCCATACATATACCATATTATCAAAACATCCATAGTAATATATTTCTATCCAAAATATCCTAAACATATATCCTTAGTTTGCTCCTTTTATATTTTTATCTCGTTTGCTTTCCTTCTATATTTCATACTACTCCCCTCCCTCTATCTCCCTCTCTCCCCTCTACCTTCTTCCTCCCTCTCTACCTCTTTCCTACTTCCCTCCTCTCTCTCTCCCCTTCCTTTCTACTTCCTCTTTCTCCCTCTTGTCCTTCCCTGAGTACGTCTAGTCTTAGTCCATTCTATGGTTAGCAGACTAGGAATTCAAAAACCCTAACTTCATTCCAGCATCGGAGCTACTTCTTAAACTTGTATCTTTCCCTTTATCTATATATGAACACAAGAAATCTTTCTCTCTTCAAAACTCCGCCAGAAATGAGTCTTCGTGAGACTCATCGCACCTGCCCAGCCTCTTGGAGCGAAAGGGGAGAAAGATTTCTTGCATTCAGCGTGCAGCCAAAAGGTTCCTTCTGGTGCTGTGTCTTAAGTGCACTCTCCCCCCCCCCCGCCGAGAGAGAGAGGGGTGCGTTTGGAAGAGACAAGGAAGAGCGTGCCCGGCTGCTTCTGCCGCTGAGCCCGGCTAGAAGTTTGGCTGTCAGCTCGGCTTCTTCAGGCAGCCCGCGAGTTTCTTCCCCCTCCCGCTTCGCTCGAGAGCCGGAGGCGGGGGAGGATCAGTGGACACAACACCGAGCAATGGGTGGCTGTTCCTGCAGGGGATTCCCACGCACTGCCCTCGCCTGCATCCCCCGTCTGAAGGACGCGGGGAGGGCTGGTGGAGGATGAGCGGCCCGAGCCGGCGAGCAAGTGAGGGAGGCAGCGGTGGGAGGCAGAGCTGAAGGGGCAGCGACAGGGACGGGCTGGATGCACCCGTCTGCTGCTCAAGCCCTGCGCTGGTGGGCTCGCTGTACCCGACTGGCCTCGCAGGCAGGAGCACATTTCAAATTGCCGTAAGCAGAGCCCAGAGGAGCCGAGCTAGTCCCGCGGGGTGTGTGCGCACCCACCTCTCGCTTACTCTCGCTCTCCCGGCCGGGAGCCACTCTTTCTGTGGCAGGCACTCTTTTTGCCGGGAGAGAGTGAGAGAGAGAAAGAGCAAGCGAGAGGTGGGTACGCGCACACCCCGCGGGACTGGCTCGGCTGCTCTGGGCTGCCTCCGGCAGTGTTTTGAAACACACTCCTGCCAGCGGCAAGGCAGGGATTGATGCTCGCCTCCTCTTCCTCGCAGGCAGGAGCGCATTTCAAATTGCTGCAGGCAGAGCCCAGAGGAGCCGAGCTAGTCCCGCGGTGTGTGCACGCACCCGCCTCTTGCTTGCTCTCGCTCTCGCGGCCAAGAGTGCCCGCCGCAAAAAGAGCGGCTCCTGGCATGTCCCCCCTTTCCAGGGAAAGTAGTTGGGGGGGGCTTATTTTCGGGGGGGCTTATTTCACCGCATGTCCTGAAAAGCCCTGTTGGCCTTATCAGGACATGTCTTATTTTCGGGGAAACACAGTAGTCGATATGTGGAAAAATAAAAATTTAAAATTTACAAAAGGGAAAGAAGGGACATGGGCTTTGACAACAAATTTAGTGGGGAGAGTGTGCTATGAAAGAAAGAAGGGGAGTAGAAGAAGAAAGATAGCTGTAGGAAACATGATTTGCTTAACTGTATGGAACAACAGCAGTTGGTGGGGAGGAAGTGGAACCTCAAAAGAGGAAGCATTAAGTGACATAACTGAAATGGCTTATTTGAGAGACCCAGAAAGTGACACTCTGGACTGGGTAGCTCCGGAAGGTATGCATTGGATATGTGGAAAATATGCCTATGGATACCTACCCAAGGGGTGGTATGGGTCTTGCATATTGGGAATAATAAAGCCAAGCTTTTTCCTTCTCCCCATGAAACAAAAACAACTGCTGGGACTGACTGTGTATGACAGTTTAGCAAATGGTGTAAGAGAAAAAAGATCTGTACAACCAAGAAATATAAAAATTGGACACTGGGTCGATGAAGAATGGACCCCGGGAAAAATAATTATTATGGACCTGCCACATGGGTGGAGGATGGGACTCTCGGTGCCAGAGAGCCCATATACAGTACATATTGAATAGGGTGATTCGGTTACAAGCCGTACTTGAAGTGATCACGAATGACACGGTAAGTACTTTAAAACATTTAGCTAAAGAAAGTGTGAAATCCAGAACATACATTATGCAGAATAGATTAGCATTAGATTATTTACTAGCCTAGGAAGGAGGTGTGTGTAGAAAATTCAATTTGAGTAACTGTTGCATTGAAATAGATGAAAGTGGTAAAGTAGTAAAAGAGATTACGGACCGGTTGATAAAACTAGCTCATGTTCAAATCCAAACCTGGAGAGGATTGAACATAGAAGAGGTAAGTTGGTTCGGTGGATGGTTCTCAAGTTGGAAAGAATTAGTCAAATTTGCCATACTAGGATTCCTGGCCATTATGCTTTTACCATGTTTGATTCCTCTCATACAAATGTTAATAAAAAGGACTATGAGTAGTATGACCCTAATAACAACTTCAATAGATGGGGGGGGGGGAAACATTGTTAATAATGAAGGTAGGGAAGCAGAGGTTCGAGAAAGAAGAGTCAGAACATGAAAACATGCTGCCACAAGAACCTGAAGAGAAATTGGGAAATTATGAATTGTTATGTGTACAGTATATAAGAGTAATTCAGGTAGAAAAGAAAAAGGGAGGATTGAAGGAAAATAATGATGAGTTACTCTTTTATAAAGTAGTTAATGTACTAAAAAGTTTTATATACAATAAACATAAGCTATAATACTCTTTTCTAAACTAACCCAGGATGTATTCAATAAAACAAATTAGAATGACTTGAGATAATTCCTCCTGGAACACACCCAAGGCCAGGCCACTGGAATACCCATGGTCAGGCTATAATGCAGTAAGATAAGAACGTCGCCCAGGGGCAAAACTACCGGAGGACAAGATAAGATAGCTATGACTATGGAGAGAATGGTCATGCTGACCCTTTAGAGCAGTGGTTCTTAACCTGGGGTGCGTGCACCCCTGAGGGTGCGAGAGAGCATTTCCAGGGGTGCGAGAGAAATTTCAAAAAAAAACAAAAAATGAGGCGACCGTGTTTTTACGTTATATAGTAATATAATATAATATATATAATATATATATATATATATATATATATATATATATATATATATATATATATATATATATATATATATATATATATATATATATATATATATAATATAATAATGTTATATAGTAATATATATTGTAAATAAACACGGCATTTGTTTATGCAATAAATTTTTTTCTTAAATAAAAAATATACACACATTTTTAAGGGGGTGCAAGAGCTTATTTTCAGATTCAAGGGGGTGCGGACCACTAAAAAGGTTAAGAACCGCTGCTTTAGAGTATAGAATAACATAGAAAATGACTTAGCAGAATATAGGGGTGTGGGGTGGGATTATTAGGCGTGGCGTGTATTGAGTAGAAAGTATAAAATGTATGGTTTGTAAAATGTGCTTTTGCTCTCCTTGTGCTCAATCCAACTTGGGAAGAGACTTGGAGGCCGCCTTTGCAAACGCTTTTTCTCTCTCTAAATAAACCTTTAAATTGTGAACCAGATCTGTCTCTGTATTGTGAGTATTAAAATAATTGGCTATCTTATCTCACAAACTGTTGGGAGGAAATACTCCCGTTGGAATTCTTCCAGCCGGGATGCAACAATCAGCTCTTTGAAGAAATAATTGAATAAGGAAGCATAGCTGCCAGAAAGATGCTTTTAATGACAAAGAACCAAGATGAGTGACATTCAGCAAGGCTTCTTGGCTAGCTAGAAAGATTGATATTCAAACGTGATCTTATATACCGTTTCTCAGTTTTGGTCTAAAACTGGGTTTTGGTGATGTTTAATCCTGTGTTTATTGATGGGATAATTTTCCCTATTTGTTTGGAAGGAGGAGGTTAATCTCTGTTCCTGAAAGAAAGCAGGGTTGAGAAATCTTAATTCCTGTGTCTATTTGTTCTGGTAATTGGTCTAACAAGCAACAGCTACTGTGTTTGCTCTTTTGCTACATTCTAGCGCTAATTGTATTTTTTGTAGTTAGGCTTATCTCAAGTGTTTACACTTGAGCTTGCCTGGGATGTGAGCTCTGGCAATGAGCCAGACAGGGCTTTTCTTCCCTTGTGTAAACAGTTGTGATTTAATTATTTGTATTGTTTGGATTATTTGCTGCCTCGTGGTTTCTTCTTCTATCTGGGGAGGGGTGGGGTCTTCCTTCAATCCCACCATTTTGTACTATTACTGATGGTTCAGTAATTCGTACAAGGTTTAAATAGGTGGAGTGTAAACTTGGTAGTGGCTGTCAATGTGGCTCATCATCAGAGAAACTTTATTGGCCTGATTGTTAGTTTTAGTGAAAGCTGTCATGCATGTTCTCTGGCATCTAAGGCATGGGGGAATGCATTGGCAGAGACAACAAATGATGAACCCCACCATTGTGACTGTGACTATGGTTCCAATGAGGATTTTTAACCAATGGAAGTCTGGGAACCATGTAAAGAGCCATGAAAAGTCCCAGGAGGGTTGGTTATGCCCAATATTTTGTGCCAATTCTTTCAAGTGTTTGATATCCTGTTCGACGAGTCCAGATTCATCCGACAAATTGAAGCAACACAGCCTGTGGAACTCTTCACAACCATGATTATGTCTCAGCAAGAGATCGTCTATAGCTGCTCTGTTCTCAAGGGTTGCTTCTCTGACTTGCCTTAATTCTTTGTTTAAGGCATCCAGGGCATGAGAGGTAGTGTTTAAACTTTTAGCTAGGGTAAATGCCAGGCTGCTTATGTTTCTGGAATTTCGTGTTGCCAGTCCTGGCACTCCCACTAGAGAAACAGCCAATGCTACATACTCAGCAGTAGTGAGGAGAGAGACTTTTGAGTCAATGTGTGGAAGCTCCTCTTTTGTCGCCTCTGCAGAGAGGGCATCAGCATGGTTAATCGCCCTAAAGTGCAAGGGGGGGGGGGCTGTGGAGTTTGTTGGTAGGTAGAAGTAAGCCTTCAAGCCACACAGCAAAAACCATCCTGAAGGGAGTCTCATATGGTTGTAAGAAAAGGCTTCCCTGTTGTTGCAGGCTAGTTCACTGTTAGTGAGGCTATGGCATTCTGAGACTTTAGCACTTAGACTTATATACCGCTTCATAGTGCTTTACAGCCCTCTCTAAGCGGTTTACAGAGTTCAGCATATTGCCCCCAACAATCTGGGTCCTCATTTTACCGACCTCAGAAGGATGGAAGGCTGAGTCAACCTTGAGCCGGTGGGATTTGAACAGCTGAACTGCTGAACTAGCAGTAGCCTGCAGTGCTGCATTTAACCACTGCACCATCTCAGCTCCTAGGGGTCTGACATCCTGTCAGTGTGAAACAGGTAGCTGCATGAGTTATAGCTGCTACCTGCAGTATATACATGCTATTGTCCTTTATATCTACAATTGTGGCCCAGTCGAAACTGTTGGAATATGAGGCTGTAAGAGGAAACTCTCTTATCTTAGTGTCATTGGTGATGGCTTGTGGTCTTATTGCTACTCCCATCAAGCATGTAGTCAAAATATCCTTCACTGATCTACCTCCGGCAAGGCAAAAATCTGTGGTG
Organism: Diadophis punctatus similis; assembly: GCA_023053685.1. Lineage (NCBI taxonomy): Eukaryota > Metazoa > Chordata > Lepidosauria > Squamata > Dipsadidae > Diadophis > Diadophis punctatus. Next base: position 1,312,577 of record JALIGW010000074.1, on the reverse strand, counting down.
TTCAATACCTCTCTCGCTAAATATTCCCATACATTTCCCTTGTCTGGAAACAATTTTGGTTCAATGAACCTAGAGGTACAATATACATATAAAAATACACAGCAAATATTGTACAGAAATTTAACAAATGTAAACTTATTCCCCATCTTCATCCCTCCTCCCATTTGGTTCAGTTTCAAAAAGGGGTTTTAATGTCCACTCCTCGGTTTCTGGGTTTTTTCTGAGTTGCAGGGGAGGAACCTTTGGTGTTGCCTCAGGTGTGATGCTGTGATCCACAACTGCTGGTTTTATGTGAGTCCAGTGGATCCAGGCGTTCTTTTCTGCAACCTTAATTGCTGTGTGTGTGGTGAGCAAAACCTGAAAGGGTCCAGTCCACTTTGGTTGCAGCGGTGATTTGCAGGTGTAAGACTTTATCCAAATCCAGTTCCCTGGTTCAAAAGGATGTAGATTCTCCTCTGGTGGTAGGGTCTGTGTCAAGGCACTCTGCTTCCACAATTCCCTGAGCTGCTGCTGCAAAGCTGTAAGATAGGATGGTAAGACCACCTCCTCTCTCTCTAGGCATAGGGACTGAGGGTCCAGGCCTTTAAGTATATCAGGTGGGTGGCCAAACAGCAACTCAAAGGGGAAGATGCCCAGGTATTGCCTTGGTCAAGTTCTAAGGTGGAACAAGGCTATGGGTAGTACTTGGGGCCAGGGTAAGTGGGTCTCTTGGCAAAGCTTACCTAGGAGGGTCTTCAACTCCCTATTCTCTCTCTCCAACCCCCCCCCCCCGAAGAACTGAGGTGTCCTGGAGTGTGTATGTCCTGCTTAACGCCCAACGCCTGAAGGACACGTGTGATAACTTGCGACACAAAGTGTGTCCCTCTATCCATGTCTAAAACACTGGGGACTCCAAATCTGGGCACAAGGTCTTTTAATAGGTGCCGTGCTGTCTCTAGAGCGGTGGCATGGCGCATGGGAAGGCTTCCACCCAGTGGGTGAGCTGGTCCCTGCACACCAGTACATACTGGTAACCACTGGCCTTGGGGAGTTGGATGTAGTCTAGTTGGAGTTTTTCAAAGGGGCATTGGGCCCATGGCCTTCCCCGAGTGGACAGCTTTTCTTGAGGAGGAATTATTGGCTTGGCAGGTTTGGCAGGTTTTGGCTATATGTGTGGCTTCACTGTATACACCTGGGGCATACCACTCTCTGCTTATGGCATCTACCATTGCTTGGGTTCCACAATGCCCCTTGGAGTGTAACTGCTGACAGATTAGACTCACCAGGCATCTAGGAGCTATGGGCCTGCCATTTGAGACCCACCAGAAGCCATCCTGATAAGTGGCTTCACTTTTCTCCTCTCATGCCTTTTCTTCCCCTGGTTCTAATAGATCTTGATATTGTATTGTTGGTCTTAATTGAAAAATGGGGAGGGTAGTGGATACCTGTAGGGGTTGGGCGGCAGCCCATTTGGCTGTGGCATCAGCAAATTGGTTTCCCTTTGTGACCCTTGAGTCATCCTTTTGGAGTGCTCTACAATGGATGACTGCTATGGATGAAGGCAATTGGATAGCTTTCAATAGGTCAGATATGTGGTCAGCGTGGGCAATTGGTTGGCCATTAGATGTTAAGAAGCCCCTTTGTTTCCATAGGGCACCGGTCGCATGACAGACTCCAAAAGCGTATCTGGAATCAGTATATATGTTGGTAGACTGGTCCCTAGCTATTTCGCAGGCTTGAGCGCTGTAGCGCGGCGGCAAAGGGGAAGCCCAAACTGTTTCGTGCAGGGAAACAACAGCTGCTTCTGTTACCCGAGCTCCCTCAAGCAGATAGGAAGAGCCATCAATGAATAATTTTAGGTCTGGGTTTGGTAGGGGAGTATCTGCTAAGTCAGGACGAGGTAACTCAGCAACTTTGACTAAATGTAAACAGTCATGTAATGCTTCATTTGACAAATTGGTAGGCAGCAGAGTTGCTGGGTTGAGAGTGTTACAGCGCTAAAAGGCAATGTTTTCTGAGGTGAATAATTCTGCTTAATATTGGGCTAGGCGCTGCTGTGTGAATGCCTGCATCTGTGATTTTAAGAGAATGGCAAACACATTGTGAGGGACTCCTTAGAGTGAGAGGGTGTCCTAAAACCAAGTCTTTTGAGCGTTTGACTAATTCTACTGTTGCAGCCACAGCCCTTAAGCATGGAACAACTCCCCTGGCTACTGGGTCCAGCTGAATAGAATAGTAAGCCACAGGTCTCAATGTAGGACCAAATTTCTGTGCTAATACTCCTGAGCCCACACCCTTATTTTCATGGACAAATAGGGAAAAAAAGGTTTCTGATAATGAGGGAGACCTAGAGCTGAGGCAGAGGTTAGAGTTTGTTTTATCTTTTGAAAAATGTCTGTCAAAGACAGTCCATTCGATGGGGTCTGGCTGATCTTTGGCAGTTAATTGGATCAGCGGCTTTGCCATTTCCACAAAGGAGGGGATCCAAGGGCGGCAAAACCCTAAGTCCCCCAATAAGGCTCGAACTTGGCGTTTTGTTTGTGGGTGTTTTATTCCTAAAATAGTTTTAACCCTTTCCTGTGCTAATTTCCTAATTCCAGGAGCAATGATGTATCCTAAGTATGTTACCTCTTTTCTTAGGTACTGTAGCTTTAAGGGTGAGGCTTTATGTCCCCTCTCGCTCGGGCATTCGAGCAGATGATAGGTATCAGCTCTGCTACTTTCCTCTGACTCTGAGGCTAATAGTAAATCATCCACATATTGAATTAAGGTGGAATTGTGTGGCAATGAGATAGAAGCGAGGTCTGCCTTTAAAATTTGGGAAAACAGGGTGGGTGACTCGGTGTACCCTTGAGGCAACTGTGTCCAGGTGTACTGCTGATTTTCCCACGTAAATGCAAACAGGTACTGTGATGCAGGCTCAACTGGGATGCTGAAGAAAGCTGCGCAGAAATCCACTACTGTAAAGTAGGTGGCTGAAGCTGGCACTTCTGTGATTATGGTGGCTGGGTTGGGTACTACAGGTGCTCTAGGGATCACATGACTGTTGATACATAAATCATGAACAAATCTAAAAATGGGTTTCCCTTGTTTCCTAACTGGGAAACTGGTTTCCTAACTGGAAAAATTGGGGTGTTGCAGGGGGAGGTGCATTTGCGCAATACCCCGTTCTAGGTATGCTGTTATTAGCTTCCAAATGGGCTATATTGCTTCTGGCTGTATTTTATATTGAGAAATGCAAGGAGGTGGACCTGGTTTTACTTGAATTGTAACTGGGGAAGCTCCCTTTAGCAATCCTACTTCGGTGGAATCCCATCCCCAGAAAGAGGCCGGTAGGCTTCTGAGGTCTATGAGCAGTTGAGATTCTTTCTTATTTATTTCTTATTTCTTATTTATTTATTTATTTATTTATTTATTTATTTATTTATTTATTTATTTATTGTTTGTTTGTTTGTTTGTTTGTTTGTTTGTTGCATTTGTATGCCGCCCACTCCACAGAGACTCTGGGCGGCTCACAACAGTAAAAATTCACATGCAACAACAAATTTATTTATTTTATTTTATTTGGGAATTCTTCTATGCCACCCTACTCCCTAAGGACTCAGGGCGGCGTACAGCATTTTAAAGAACACCAAACAATAAAATCATTAAAAACAATATTTAAAAAGTTAAAAAAAGACATACAACACCATGCATACATGGGGCAGACCTCAGATGTAAAATCGTCTCAGAACCCTGCCTGCAGGAAGAGCCATGTCTTAATGGCTTTTCGGAAGGCCAGCAAGGTGGGGATGATTCGGATCTCTAGGGGAAGATGGTTCCAGAGAGCAGGGGCCCCTACAGAGAAGGCCCTCCCCCTAGGCCCCGCCAGTCAGTATTGTTTGGCTGACGGGACCTGGAGGAGACCCACTCTGTGGTACCTGACCGGTCGAAGGGAAGTATGAGGTAGAATGCGGTCCCGGAGGTAACCTGGTCCTAAGCCATGTAGGGCTTTAAAGATGATGATCAACACCTTGAATTGTACCCGGAGACCAATGGGCAGCCAATGCAACTGGCAGAGTATGGGTGTTACGTGGGTGTATCTTGAGACACCCACCACAGCACGCGCAGCCGCATTTTGCACCAGTTGAAGTCTCCGAATACTCTTCAAGGGTAGCCCCATGTAGAGCGCATTACAGTAGTCCAATCGGGAGGTGACAAGGGCATGAGTGACCGTGAGTAGAGCCTCCTTCTCCAAGTATGGTCACAATTGGTGCACCAGGCGAACCTGTGCGAAAGCCCCCCTAGCCACAGCTGTAAGGTGTTGGTCTAATTTTAGTTGTGGATCTAGGACTCCCAAATTGCGAACCAGTTCCGAGGGAGTTAATTTTTCTCCCTCAAGAACCAAGGAGGGACAGTCGACATGGTCCTTAGGAGGCAATATCTAGAGCCACTCAGTCTTGTCGGGATTGAGTTTGAGTCTGTTTCTCCCCATCCAGGTCCTAACATCGGTACATTACATCGACTGCCTCCCTGAATTGAGACGGGGTGGTGATGTACAGCTGGGTGTCATCAGCGTACTGTTGAAAACTCACCCCGTGTCTACGGATGATCTCCCCCAGCGGTTTCATGTAAATGTTAAACAGGATGGGCGAGAGGACCAAACCCTGAGGCACCCCACAAGTCAGGGGCCTAGGAGACGACCTCTGTCCTCCTGCCAACACCGACTGCATCCTGTCGGCGAGATAAGAGGAGAACCACCGTAAAACGGTGCCTCCCACTCCCAACTCGCCGAGACGATGCAGAAGGATACCATGGTCGATGATATCGAAAGCCGCTGAGAGGTCAAGTAGCACCAGGATGGAGGAATTACCCCCATCCTGGGCTCGCCAGAGATCATCCATCAGGGCGAACAAGGCAGTTTCTGTACTGTAGCTGTGCCTGAAACCCGACTGATAGGAATCTAGATGATCAGTTTCCTCCAATAGCCGAAGAAGCTGAAAAGCTACCACCTTCTCAACAACTTTACCTATAAAAGGTAAGTTGGAGACCGGACGAAAGTTCTTCAAATCCGCTGGATCCAGGGAAGGCTTCTTAAGGAGGGGTCTCACCACCGCAACCTTTAAAGGCTGCGGTACGGATCCCTCCCTAAAAGAAGCATTGACCACCCCCTGGATCCAGCCACGTGCTACCTCTCTGCTGGCCGAAACCAGCCAGGAGGGGCATGGGTCCAATAAAAAGGTGGAAGAGCTCATCGCACCCACGGCCTTGTCCACGTCATCAGGAGAGACAGGCTCAAACTCCTCCCACAACGCTGGACTAAGACTTGCCCCTGTCAACTCAATGGACTCTGTCCAGCCGGAGTCCAGATTTGACCGGATCTGAGTGACTTTATCCGTCAGAAACTGCGCGAATTCCTCAGCTCTACCTTGCAAGTGTTCCTCGCTCTCCCCTTTTACAAGGAGGGCGCGAGTCACCCTAAACAAGGCGGCTGGGCGCGACTCTGCAGATGCAATAAGAGCGGAAAAATGAGATCGTTTTGCCACCCCTATCGCCACTAGATTAGACTTAATGAAAGTTCTTAATAGTGTTCGGTCGGATTCAGTTTTACTGGCTCTCCAGCGTCGCTCCAGACGTCTCTTGTGGCGTTTCATCTCCCGGAGCTCCTCGGTAAACCAGGGAGCTTTCCGGGATCCACTGCCATGGAGAGGTCGCAAAGGCGCAATCCGATCTAATGCCCTTGCTGCTGCGGTGTTTCAAGCAGCCACCAGGAACTCAGACGAATTGTGTGCCAAGGTTTCAGGTATTTCCCCAAGTTCCCTCTGGAATCCTTCCGGCTCCATTAGGCGCCTGGGGCGGAACCACCTAGTCGGTCCCGCCTCCCTGCGGGGGAGGAGTGGGGCTGTGAAATCTAACCTCAATAGGAAATGATCTGACCACGACAACGGGGTGGTGACTATATCCCCTAAATTCATGATTGGGAATATGAATGTGTAGAATGATTTAATTTGGATGTGATAGTATGAGTGAGTCGGGAACCGAGGCCCAGACCCCCTTCGCTGAGTGTGCAAACAGAAGCGGAGTGGGGTCTGGCTCTTTTACCCGGCTCAGTGTGAATGGTATGGATGGCCTGCAGGAATGCCTTGGACTTTGATGTTTTGCATACTGCACAGTCCAAATATGCCTTACATCCCTTTAAATTCAACCCTTCTGCAAACTGTTCCATCGTTTGCAAAACTCTGAAGCTGGCATGACCAAGCCTTCTGTGCAAGAGATGAACACATGAATCATGCTGTGCAACATTTCCAAATGTTTGCGCACATTGAACCTTTTGTCCCTGCAACACATAAAGATTATCCTCTGTTATGCCCTGTGCATATACATTCCCATTTCTCTTTATGAGACACCTCCCATTTACAAATGTGGTCTCAAATCCTTGCTTATCTAGAAACACTCAGCAAATTATGCTCCATTTCAGGCACACATAATACATCATTAAAACTTGTTTCCAGATATGGAATTTGCACACTGCCTCTTCCAACGACCTTAGCCTTCTGGCCATTTGCCAAGGCTAGTGCATCTCGAGCAACTGGATCCACTCTGTAAAACAATTTAGAATTGTTAACAATTGTTTGACTTGCACCACTGTCTATTAACCATTTGTCTCTGCTATTGCAATAACCAACTTTTGCAACAGCAATTTGTCCATCAGTGGATTGTCCTCCTTGCAAATAATTTCTTCTTTGCAAACAGCTTTTTCTTTGCAAACAGTTCTTCTTTAAATGTGAAGTTTCACCAGAAATGAAGCAACGCCTCTGTTGCTGGGCTGTAATCTGATCTCTTCTGCTGCTTTTTTCTTCTCTGCAGACTTTCAGTCTATGGAAATTTCCATTGCTCTCTCTCTGCTCCTTGGGCCCCCACCTCAGGAATTTCTCCTCGTGGCTCTTTCTATAATGGTGTTTGTTCTCCTCTGCAATCAAACATGCCTTTAAAGCTTCCAAACGCAAGTCCTTCTCTGGTTTGCATTCAAACACTGCAGAAACAATGTCCCACGTTTCATCAAGGCTGTTTAACACCAACAACACCTTCTGGGACTCAGGAATATTCATTCCACGTTGTTCTAACTCCACAAACAAAGTTTGCATTTGCAATAAATGTCTTTCCACAGATTCACCTGGTTGCAGACAGGCTCTGTGTAATTTCCTTGATAACTGCACAATATTGAATGCAGACACACTCACATGCACAGCTCTTAATTTCAGCCAGACTTCATTTGCAGTCTTTAAATCAGCTACATTGATAAACTGTTCATCTTCTAAACTTAAGATGATATAAGCCACTGCTTTGTCATGCTTTTTCTGTTCTGCAGCTGCTAAAGCTCCCTGTGGTTAATTAATAACCAAATCCCACAGCTCCTTAGCCTTCAGGAAACATTCCATCTTTGCAGCCCAAATTATATTGTTCTTCTGCCCCAAACGAGGCAGAGCTTTCCTTAAATTCCACTGCAGCCATCCTGCAATCTCAGCCTGGTTTCTCTTTCTAAACACAGGCAGTCTCTTCAGCTTAAATTACAATGCAGTCTTTTGTATGCTCTGGGCCCATAACCTATCAGAGTTTGTTGCATAAAAATCAATTTCCAGAAGCACACACAGATGACTGATTCAGCTGGATTCATTAACTTCTTAATAAACATAGTAATATATATATTTACAATACCAATGTAGATTCTTTCTTCAAGTAAACACAAGCAGGAGAGTTAGTTTCATTTCAGCAGAGCAGACAAGCACAGAGAGGGCAGAGAGTACAGAGTGGGCTGAGCCACGGCCAGCCTTAAGCTTAAGTTTTCAGTTTTGATTCTCTGCACAGACTCAGATGTGTTTAGCTCCCATTGGCTGACTTAGTTGCTATGCCTATTCATTGGCTGACCTTGTTAACATGGCTCTCCCAGTTCATGAATATCTTAACATAAATCATATAATTTTACTGTGCAATTACTTTATACAGTACAATTTATATCTTGTATCTCTACTCAGTGCATACTCAATACATCTGTTACCAAATTATACTAAAATGTTATGAGACAAAGTCATTATTTTCAAAAATCTCTATTGCTGAACTACATTCTAATTGTTAAATCTTATAAATACTGTATACTCCATTTTTCAATAAATGTGCTTACAAATAGTCCTCGACTTACAATTATTTGTTTAGCCCCCAGTAGAAGTTACAATGGCACTGAAAAAAGTGAGTTAAGAGTCCTTGCATTTACAACTGTCACAGCATTCACACGGTCATGTGATAAAATTTGGGTGCTTGGCAACCGGAAATTCTGGTCCCAATTGTGGTTGTAAGTCAAGGACTACCTGGTACAGCCTTTCTTATTTTATCCTGATGATATTACTTTGATGATATATAATTCAGACCAAAGTTCCCATTCAGATCAAAGTCCCAAACAACCAATCTGTTGTTACATCTTGACAGACTTGAACACTGGGCCCTAACAAAATGAAACTCAATGGTGAAAAAAGTAAGGTTCTACATTTAGGCAAGAAAAACCAAATACACAGGTACAGAATAGGTGGTACCTGGCTGGACAGTAGTAACTGTGAGAAGGCTCTTGGGAGTCCTAGTGTCATATTTTATTAGACTCTGGCCTGCCACCTAGTGGACAATCACTTAAATATGAACCAGCAGTGTATGGCAGCAGTTAGAACCCTGTTCAAACAATTGGGTTTGCTAATATATGATCAAGCCACAAATCAATGTTATGTATATATTGCTTTAAATGAATTGTAGGCTGATTACTATATAAGGAAGCAAGAGAGCATGCTCAGAATGGTGATGAATGTCTCTGTGTGTTTGAAGGTGTGTTCCGGAGTGCTGACTCTCTGCTGATTATCTCTGCTGCTTCACTGTTGAGTAATTGACTTTGTGACTGTGCGAAATTACTGTGAAGAGCTGCTGTGAAAGAGTAACTATCTGTGATAGTGTAGAATTGAATGATAGCTGTAATCTTTGTTAGTTAAAACAAAGATAGGCAAGAAGAAACTTTGCATTGACTGACTAACTGTGTATGACTTGGACTTCCTATTGAACTTTGCTACTACTTTAAGTATACTATTTGTAAATACTAAACATATTCTGTTTATTGACTGAATAGCATTCATATCAAACTGCAACACCACAACCACAACACATTTCGCTGTGTAGAATAGAATAGAATAGAATAGAATAGAATAGAATTCTTTATTGGCCAAGTGTGATTGGACACACAAGGAATTTGTCTTTGGTGCATATGCTCTCAGTGTACATAAAAGAAAAGATACATTTGTCAAGAATGGTTGTCATAGGGTTCAAGTAAGCAATCAGGAAACAATATTAATATAAATCGTAAGGATACAAGCAACAAGTTACAGACATACAGTCATAAGTGGGAGGAGATGGGTGATAGGAACGATGAGAAAAACTAATAGTAATAGTAATGCAGCCTAGTGATGTGCTCAATAGCACAATAACTCCTTAACATTGGTTATGGGCCCAGTAAGTCCCAAAGGAGTAGTGATAGTGGTTTGTTGCTAGTAAAATAGGCGTTGGGATCATACCTGATATGCCTTTTCTCATCTGGTGGAACCAGCCTTCAGGAAGTGTTGTCCTTGACCAATCGTCTTGAGGGTCGAGTCAGTCAATTTGCATGTTATACGGATCCGCCCTGTCCTTCCCAGATCTGACGAATCCGCTGACTAGACTCAGGTGTGGTAACTCAGTATTTATGTACTCACTGAGTGGACTCCCCTAAGAAGTTTAGGTAGTCATGAAGTTATAGAAATAATAGAATTGTTAAGGATTATAAGGATATCATTAAGGATTATATATACATAGGCATTATTAAAGCTATAGATAAGGGTGGGAACTGAAGGCTGGTTCCACCAGATGAGAAAAGGCATATCAGGTATGATCCCAACGCCTATTCTCCATCTTGAGGTGGAACCAGCCTTCAGGAAGGGACATACCAAAGCAGAGGTCCCAGGGGGGAGGGAAGAAAAGATAAGGTGTCCAATGCACCCTAGTGAACGTCCACCACTTGCTGTAGTACTCTTCTTCCAAAGGCCGTGTCCGAGGACCCATAGGTATCAATCTTGTAATGTCGAATAAACTGGGAGGGGTGAGTCCAAGTGGCGGCTCGACAGACCTCCTCCAATGATGCTTGCGTTGACCAAGCTGCTGATGTAGAAGCACTCCTCGTTGAATGCGCTGTGATGCCCGGGGGAGAGGGCAGATTAGCTGACTCATAAGCCTTGGCTATGACCTTCCTAATCCATCGACCTATGGTTGTTGAGGATGCCTTTTGACCCAAGGAACGAGGATGGAATCCCAGGAATAAGGCTTCCATTTTCCTGTGACCCTTTGTGTGGTCCAGGTATATTTTGAGCGCTCTTCTCACGTCCAGCTTATGCCAGCGTTGCTCTGATGGGTGAGCTGGTCGAGCACAGAACGAAGGAAGGATGAGCTGTGTGTGATGGAAAACTGAATTCACCTTCGGAATGAAGGTGGGATCCAGCCTGAGAATTACCTTGTCTGGCTGAAAGATGCACAGGTCCTGCCTCGTCGAGAGGGCCGATAACTCCGAAATACGGCGTGCTGAAGTAATGGCCACCAGGAAGGCTACCTTCATGGATAGAAACTTGAGGGAAATCGTCCTGAGAGGTTCAAATGGCACTTCTATTAGTGCTGCCAGGACCCATGGAAGGTTCCAGGTAGGGAAGCGATGTACGACAGGGGGACGTAAGTTGGTAGCCCCCCTTAGGAATCAACAAATTGCAGGAAGCTTGGAGATAGATTCATAATTTTCGCATGACAAAACTGACGCGAGGGCCGCCACCTGTCTCTGGAGGGTGTTTGGAGCTAGTCCCTTGTCCAGGCTGTTTCAGAAATTTTAGAATTTTGGGAAGTGGAATATGGACCGGGGACAGGCCCTCCGCCTTGCACCAGTTGCAGTACGTTTTCCATGTCACCAAATAAATGCGGTTTGTTGATGGTCGGCGAGACGCTTGCATGATGAGGATAATGTCCTGGTCGTAGTCCTGGCGTGTCAACTCACACCGCTCAATTTCCAAGCGGTCAATTGTAGCTACGTTGGGTCTGGGTGGCGTAATTCCCCCTGAGAGAGCACGTCCTCCGATGGAGGCAGTCGCCACGGTTGCGTTACCGAAAGAGCTTGGAGGTCAGCAAACCAAGCTCTCCGTGGCCAAAAGGGGGCCACCAGTATGACCTCCGCCTGTTCTGACATAATTTTCTGAATCAGCTCCGGTATTACCGGCACTGGTGGGAATGCATACAGCAGGCCCTGTGGCCATGGGCTCCGCAATGCATTTACCTGTTCCGTTTTTCTGGATGGGAAGCGGGAGAAGAATCTCGTCAGGTGGGCGTTCCCTGGGGTTGCGAACAGATCCACCACTGGAACCCCTAGTCTCTGTGTGATCTGATGAAAGAATTCCGAGCAGAGTCTCCATTCCGTCTGGTCCACCTGTGTTCTGCTGAGCCAGTCTGCTTGAGTGTTGTTGACACCTGAAATGTGGTCTGCCGTCAGTGACTGAAGATTCTTCTCCACCCATAATCCCAACTCCATGGCCTCAGCCTGAAGGGACCTCGAGAGGGTGCCCCCCTGCCGGTTGATATGTGCCTTCGTTGAGATGTTGTCTGTCAGTATCGAAATGTGAGACCCTTCGATGATATGTCGAAAATGACGTAGAGCCAGATGCGCTGCTCTCAGTTCTAGCCAATTGATGGAATGGGTCGCCTCTTGAGGAGACCACTGCACTTGTGCCATCTGAGTCAGGGAGTGTGCTCCCCATCCTCTGAGGCTGGCGTCTGTAGTCACCACTGTTCTGTGTTGAACTCTGAATGAGCTGCCTCTGGAAATTGCTGAGGAGTTCCACCAGGAAAGGGATCCGCAAACATGTTGAGGAAGGACGACTTTGGCAGATGACGAGCCCTGCTTTGCCCTCTGAAATGGCAAGAGGAACCATTGTAGATCCCTGGAGTGAAGTCACGCCCATGGTGTGATGTTGATGCAAGAAACCATCCTCCCCAGGAGAGAAGACAGGTCCACTAAGGTAGACTTATTCTCCCCTAGGATCTGAGTGACTGCTTGCCTGATGCTAGACTGTCTATCGGAAGAGAGGCAAACTGTGCAGGCAAGTGAGTTAATGACCAAACCTAAATGTTGGATGGACATAGTGGGCATAAGATGACTCTTTTCCATATTAATGGAGAACCCATGGCGCTGAAGACAGGCCATGGTGATAGAAAGATGTTGCTCTGCCAGTTCCTTAGAGTTAGCATGCAATAAAATATCGTCCAGATAACAGTGTATGTGAACTGGCACTGACCTAAGGTGTGCCGCTAGAGTGGCTAGGATCTTAGTGAACACCCTCGGAGCTGAGGATAACCCGAAGGGTAGTGCTCTATATTGATAGTGATCCTGACCATAACAGAAACAGAGAAACCGTCTGTGTGGTTTAACTATAGGCATGTGAAGATAGGCCTCAGTTAGGTCTAATGATGCCATGAAGTCCCCTTTGCGAATGAGAGCAAGGATGGACAAAAGAGAATGCATTTTGAACTTTTTATATACTAGGTAGCGATTCAACCTTTTAAGGTCCAGTATCGCCCTCCATCCCCCTGATGACTTAGGGACTATGAAGAGGATAGAGTAGAACCCTTTCCCCCGCTGCTCTCGAGGAACTTGTTGAATAGCCCTGATATCTGCCAGATGCTTAATCGCCTCTTCCATTAGTTTACGTTTGGAAGGAATGCTGGAAACTGAGCACCTGATGAAGAAATTTGATGGGAAAGATGAGAACTCCAGAGTGAGTCCCCTGCGTACAGTCCTGTGTACCCAAGAGTCTCGCGTGGAGTTCTCCCAGACTGGCCAAAACTTGGCCAACCTGCCCCCTATTGGAATGTGATGGGAACTACCACTTACCCCCACGAGAGGGCCTGTTGTGGGGGGGCCCTCGTGCTGGTCTGTGGAATTGCTTCCCCCTGCCTCCCCTGTCTGAATGTTTTTGACGGGAGTAATACTGACCTGGGGGCCGGGAGAAGGGACCTGGCCAGTCATCTGAAAGGGCCGCCAATTGTAAGGAGTGGTCTTGGGAAGCCCCTTCCGGGACACTGGAGGAAGAATCTTTCGCTTGTCGCTTGTTTCCACAAGTAGAGGTTCCAGTGCTTCTCCGAAAAAAGAGCTTTCTCCGATGGCTCCTGTTGCCAGATTTATGTCGTGAATCTGCCTGCCATTGCCGGAGCCAATTCATGTGTCTGGCCACTACCGATACAGTCAAGGCTCTGGCCGTGAAGCGTGAGGTTTGTAGAGTGGAATCCGCTGGGAACTGAACCGCTGAGAACACCTTGTTCAGATCCTGTTGTGCTGTTACATTGCATGACAGGATATGTTCTTGTATCTGCCTGAGCCAGATGAGAGTAGTACGTGCAAAGAATGAGGACGTGTATGCTGCCCCGATTGCCCAAGCAGAGGATAGGTAATCCTTGACCAGGGCTTGTTTGATACGTTTGTCATCTGGTCTTAGGAGCTCCTCTGTTTCACCTGGAATCGTGGTGGAGGAATGTAATCCTGATAGGCGCATCCACTACTGGTACTGTAATTAAATCAGATAGGTTAGGCGCTACGTTAAAATATTTCTTGTCCTGCGATGATGTTGCAGGCCCGGAGATTGGGGAACCCTTCTGGGTTTTGATCGTTTTAGCAAACAATTTTGGAACAGGTATGATGTCTAATTCCTGGCTGACCTCTGAAAAAAGAGGATCCTCCTCATCCTCTACTGCTACAGTTGAAGAAGGAGGAGGGATCTTAATACCCGCCGCCGCGCGGGCCTTGAACAGTAGGGACTTAAACAAGCTGGGAGAAAACAGGCCGGTCGTGACCGGTTGTTCGCTAGTCATGCCTTCATCTTCTGATAATTTCAGTTTAGAATCCCCTTCCTCCTGTGTATCCTCTCTGGAATCACTAAGGCTCGATTCGTCTGAAGAATCATCGAAACTACTATGTCTGATAGGCTGTCTGTTCTTTACGGGGCCCTTTCCCTTTCCTTTAGATTTTGATGTCTTGGCTATAGAATCTGAAGTGGAAGGGCCTTCTTGAGAAAGGGATCTTAAGCTTGTGGAAATAGCTCGTTGAAGAACTGATTCCATCCACGTCTGAAACTCAGCCGGGTTAAAATGTGGCTGAGAGACCTCTGGGAATGTAGAAGTTTGAGTAGGGATTGATGAGTCCTGACCTGGCTGATCAGACTGCGTCTGTTGGACTTCCAAACTTTCCTGGGTGTCAGAGCCACCCCAAAGGTCTTCTTCAGGTCTGGTTATGTTAGTTGCATCCAGAGCTAAACGGTCCCCTGCAATTTCAGGTAGATGCTGGGCTGGTCTCTCTCTAGAGCATCTGCTGCCACCTTGGCCTTATCACAAATTTTCTGAAGGACTCTGTCCCCGCGCTTTTCAGATTGCTCCATTGCCTTGGACGGTCCCTTCCTGCTTCTGTGCGATCGGGGAGGTGACCGCTCTGGAGAGGGGGATATCTCCCTCTCTGTTGATTCTTTTCTACGCTTCCTGCTCTCTCTGGAATTTTTGGAATGCTCAGAAGCCATGCCCCTAGTGGCTGGAATGTGCCGCTGCTGGAAAATTTCCGGTCACCACCCCCTCCTCCAAGAAAATATGGTTGCCCCCTGTGTCACCACACGGTCTTGACCGGTCTTAATTGCCGACTCCTTGCCCGCTGTCGCCTGCCCTCCTACGGATGTCCTTATTTATCCGTATGCCGGGGAGGTCTAATTTCCGTCTCCCCCCATTTTTTTCTAGAGCCGTTGGTGGCTAGAGAAGCGGGCACCGCGAATTGCTTCCAGCGGCGCCCCCGGGGTGCTGAGCTGACCGTGATATTATTCTAGCAGCGCCCCGTTAATTTCCGCACTCGTGGCTTGATTTTGGATGCCGCGATATTATTTAAGCGGCGTCCGGCGACGTGGGGCGGCTCAGCTGTGGCGCGGCATGATCGGCGGGAGGGACTTTTAAATCTTCGGTGCGAGTATCAGAGCCCTATTTCTGAGCTGCCGGGACGGAATTAAATGAAAGCGGCGGCGCGAGAATATCAGCGCCGCTCTCATCGCTAGTCTTTCCCTCCTTGAAAGTCCCCTTTCCCTTGAACCCCGATGCGGAAGAGATGAAGGGAAGGAGGGGAAAGGCCGGGAGGGGTGCTGGTTCATCCCGAAGGGCTCACGGGGTTTGCCTGACCTGTGCTGTGATCCATTGCGTCTGATCTCCACTTCACTGTTGTTGTCCGACTTGGAGCCCTGAGAAGGGCTATAGGAATGATCTAATTTAGAATCTTTTTTTTAACTATAGAAAGGAAAGAAAGAAGTCAGCGTTCAGGAGGGGAGTCCTTGCACACCTTCCCTCTTGGAGGGTCGAGTCAGATCTGGGAAGGACAGGGCGGATCCATATAAGATGCAAATTGACTGACTCGACCCTCAAGACGATTGGTCAAGGACAACCCTTCCTGAAGGCTGGTTCCACCCCAAGATGGAGAAAGATATTGAGTGTGGAAATTCAGTTTTAATATTCAGAAAGTTAAAAAAGTATTACATAAATAATGGCTCAAGCAAAGTCAACTTATCTATCAATGATAACCCGGCTGGATGGGACTAACTATGTTACTTGGTCTACTAAATGTAGCCTACTTTTGAGGAATGAAGGCTTATGGACTTTGATAACAAATCCACCGGATACAACAGGTTGGGATCCAACAAGAGATGAAGATGCGAAGAAGCTAGCTGAATTTAAACGAGACAATGATAGAGCTTTAAGCATAATTGGACTAACAATAAATGACCAGCAACTTGTCCATATTCGCGGAGAAGAGAAAGCTGCAAAGTGTTAGGACATATTAAAAAAGATTTATGTACGACATAGTGTTGGTGCACACACATACATATTACAAGAAAACTTTTTAGAACTCGTTTAATGAAAGGAGGTGATATGCTAACACATTTAGAAAATATGCAATATGCAAGAACTGCATGAAAAAGAACTAATTTATACAGAATTACAGCAGGTGTATATAATTCTGTCTTCATTGGACGAGAGCTACGATGACTATGTGTTCTGTCCCCACGGGTATGCCCCCAAAGTAAGATGCACAAGAAGGAATTGGAAACAATATGGTTTTACTGCAAATAAATTCTTAGCCAGAGTTGAGTTTTTTGAAAAGAATATCATTCATTCACAAAGTCTTTCCAGTATTTGGCTAGAGTCTGAAAGAGCAATTAAGGAGTCTTATCTCACCTCATGGAGGTTTTGGCGGAAATCCAAGCTCTCATTAATCACAGGAAAAATGTTAACTGTTGATAATCCGAGATGCAGATACAAGAACAAAATGCTGAAACCACAGAACGGGGTTGTTCTCTGCAACGAAGCCCCTCGTGACAGACCCTTAAATACCCTCAGGGCGTGGTCAAGCCCTGCATTACTACTCATGAGGAAGCCTCCTCCTGATTAGCCACTCATGTCTCTTTGAGAACCTGCGTGCTCTGGCATCCAGAAGAGCCTCCTCCTCTTCTCCTGAGTCACTAATCTCAGGAGATGCATCAGGTTCTAATTGTTCGCCAGCCTCTGACCCCACGTCCTCTTCACTCTCCGTCTCTTGTGCCAGGAACACCGGTCTTCTGTACTGCACCCTCACTACCTCCGAATCCTCGGGATCGGCTGCTAATTGCCCTGGACTCGACCTGGCCACAACACTATGTATCTTCCTTAGAGGTTTTGACTAGGGATGAACTTACGATACCTGGCATAACTGGAAGACTACTTGAGGAGTCCAGAAGACGAGAAGAAAGAAAATTGATGAGAACAAAACATCCACAAGAAGAGGAGAAGACATCTTCTAATGTTTATTTTGTTAGAAAATGCTATACTTGTGGGGCTAGAGGACATATAGCCAAGTTTTGTAGAAAGAATAAAAAGCAGAATATCAGAAATGACCAGCGAGAACACAAAAATGTTGGTTTGACTATGCCTAACGTGACTGAAAAAATAAATCATAATATATGGGTGATAGATAGTGGGGCTACAAACTGTATAAGAAACAATAAGGAAAAGTTTGTAAAGATGGAGAAAAGTAGTCAATATGTTGCATTAGCAAATGGTTGGAAGATGAAAGCTAATGGAGAACGAAATGCATATTATTTAGGAATTAATGAAAAACTGCCAATGCTATATATGCCAAGACTGGTTTATAATCTATTATCTGTGAAAGTATTAGTTAAAGCAGGTTATACTGTAACATTTATGGATGATAAATGTAAAATCCAAAAAGAAGGTAACAATGTTATAGCTAAATTAGAAAATGGTTTATTTTTACTGCATGAAAACCCAGTAGAAAAAGCTAATTCAGTTTTTGAGAACAAACAACAGCATAACAACTGTATTCCTACCTCATACTTCCGCATACTTCCCTTCGACCGGTTAGGTCCCACAGAGTGGGTCTCCTCCGGGTCCCGTCAGCCAAACAATGCCGGCTGGTGGGGCCTAGGGGGAGGGCCTTCTCTGTAGGGGCACCTGCTCTCTGGAACCAACTACCCCCAGAGATCCAAATTATCCCCACCTTGCTGGCCTTCCGAAAAGCCATTAAGACATGGCTCTTCCTGCAGGCAGGGTGATTTTGTGACAACTTTCCCCCATGTATGCATGGTTTTGTATGTCTTTTTAAACTTTTTTAAAATTGTTTTTAATAATTTTACTGTTTAGTTGTTCTTTAAAATGTTGTACGCCACCCTGAGTCCTCAGGGAGTAGGGCGGCATAGAAGAACGCTAATAAATAAAAATAAATAAATAAATAAATTCATTTACTTCATAGACGAATGGGGCATTTGAATTTTAAATTGTTGCTGAAAACTGAGGAGTTGGCTAATGGAATTAAACTACAACCATGTTCTAAGTATCTGAATTGCAATGCCTGTAATCAGGAGAAAAGTAAAGTTACTCCTGCTAATAGATATAATGGATTCAAAACTACAGCACCATTAGATGTAGTGTTTGTAGATTTAATTGGACCAAAGAAACCAAGTATGTGTGGAGCTTGCTATATTCTTAGTATTGTAGATCATTATTCTCGATATGGTTTTTGCTACTTAATGAAAACTAAGTCAGAAACATATCAAAATTTCTCAAATTGGCTGAGATTTGTAGAGAGAGAACAGAAGAATAACTTAGTAAGTGTGGTAACAGATAACGGAACGGAATTCACAAATAGTAAGTTTGTTAATTTGTTAGCAAGAGCTGGAATAGAGCACAGACGTTCTGCACCTTATCGGCCTCAACACAATTCATACGCTGAGAGACGAGGGCAAACGTTGCAGGCAATGATAAGAACAATGATTAATGATTCTGGTCTGCCTGATCAGTTGTGGGGAGAGGCTCTTATGTGCGCTAACAATATACTTAACAATGCTGTAAATGCTACAACAGGGGAGATTCCATTTGCTAGGTGGTATGGCAGAAAACCTGAATTGGATTATTTGCATGTATTTGGTGCACCAGCTTGGGTGCATATTCCAACAGAAGTTAGAAAGAAAGGACAACATAGAGCAAAATTAATGTATCTTGTTGGTTATGATAGGAATCATAAAGCTTTCAGATTTTGGGACAAAGGCACTAGAAATACTTATAAGAGTGCAAGTGCTAAGTTTATGGAACATGTGGGATGGAGTAAATTAGAGCAGGAAGAAAATAGCAATAAAGATAGTATTGTAATAGAGACTCCACTGTTCCAAGATGATACTCCTAAGAGGTATTTGGAGAATAATATAGAAGCGGAAGAATCACCAGAATAGGCGTTGTTTTCTTACCTGAACACTTCTCATCTGGTGGAACCAGCCTTCAGGAATGGGTAGACCTCGAAGGTGTGGCCAGCGCCGCAGCGGTACGGAGCTTTCCCCGTGTCCTGTGGGAAAGCCCCGAATCGGCGGCGCCCGGGGACCCGGTCTGGTCAGGACCGGGTCAGAACCACCCAGGTGGGGTGGGGAAGAAGAGGAGTGCCTGTCAGCGGACTGAGGGGCTGCAAACCCCCCAGGGAGTCGGCTTTGTCTCCTCGACCGGCGGCGTACGAAGACGACTATTCCAAAATGTCGTCCTTAGCCGCGGCGGTTACATCTGTAAGGATTTGAAACGGCGATTGGAGTCATCTGGGAAGGAAAATTCTTGAATTATGTGCTTGAGAAGCTGAAGAAGACGGAGGCTGGTGAGTCACATTGCCTAAAGAAATATTAAAAGAAACGTTCTAATTCAAAGGCGGGGGAAAAAGACCGGAAATCAGGAAGCGGCTGTTAAAAATGTGGATACAATGGTGGAACAAAATTAAAGGGACTTGTAACTAAAGCCCAACTATCAAAGATTTAAAATCGTGTTGTAAAGACTGAAAAATATTTTTTAACTTTTTTAACTTTTTAACTTTCTGTTTTTAAACTGTTGTTTATTATTAGTGTTCTCGTATAATGCTGTACGCCGCCCTGAGTCCCTCGGGAGTAGGGCGGCATAGAAGAACCAATAATAAATAAATAAATAAAATAAATAAATGATGAAAGAAATTTGGGAATTAAATTTGGAAGGAATAATTGGAAAAGTGAAACTGATTGAAAACGGAAAACTTTAATAGGATAGAGAAAAGAAATTTGATTGGAGAGTGCCATCTGGTGGTTGGAAGAACTGTTGTGGAAATACTTTCATGGTGTTTGGACAGCAGTGGCCTTAAACAAAGAACAGCTGTGGACTTTGAATAGAGCAGCTGTTATTGTATAAAAGATAACATTTGGATTGAGACGGAAAAAAACAAAAACTGGACTGAATTTTTTAACAACAAATAAAGGAGTGGAAAGACTGGGTTATTTGGATAAGACTGGATCTGAACAAAGATTGATAATAAAGGAGCAGAAGGACTTGGCTTTCTAATTACAAAATGGAAATTTACAATTGAAAAGGGCTGTGGATTACATTTCTTTTAGCAGCTGGATGGATTGTAAAATTAATAATTTGTGATTCTGAAATATGAAGATAAGTGACTACTAAAAACTGGTGGCTCTGTTTGAGAACTTATTTAAGCTTTGGATTTAAGAATTAAGAACTGAGACTTTAAAGATGGAGAAAATTGACTATGAAGAATTGGCTGAGTTTATGAAGGATATTTTTGAAAAATTTAGAAGATCTGTATTTGGAGCATTTGAGTCAGGAAAAAATGAAGTACAAATGGAAAAAAACTGGATAAGAGAACAGAAGAAGAAAAGAAGAGTGATGAAGATATTATAAATGATGATGAAAAGGGAAATAACATTGAAAATGCAATGCTGACTAATGATTATGATAATGATAATTATTCCACTGGGTTCAACAGTGAAAATACAGATAATAGGCGTTGGGATCATACCTGATACGCCTTTTCATCTGGTGGAACCAGCCTTCAGAGAGGGTTGTCCTGGACCAATCGTCTCGAGGGTCGAGTCTATTAATTTGCATTCAGCATGGATCCGCCTCTTCCTTCCCAGATCTGACGAATCCGCTGATTAGACTCAGGTGTGGTAACTCAGTGTTTCTATACTTACTGAGTGGACTCCCCTGAGGTTTTAGGTAAATAAGAAGCTATAGAGTAACTATTAATATGGATTATAAGAAATACTAAGGTTATATGAGTATACAACTACTATAAAATCAGAATAAGAATAAGGGTGGGAACTGAAGGCTGGTTCCACCAGATGAGAAAAGGCGTATCAGGTATGATCCCAACGCCTATTCTCCATCTTGGGGTGGGAACCATCCTTCAGAGAGGGACATACCAAAGCAGAGGTCCCAGGGAGGGAAAAGGAAGGTAAGGTGACCAATGCACCCTAGTGAATGTCCACAACTTGTTGTAGAACTCTTCTGCCGAAAGCTGCGTCCGAGGACGCGTAAGAATCAACCTTGTAGTGCCTGATGAACTGTGAGGGGTGAGCCCAAGTGGCGGCTCGGCAAACCTCTTCCAGAGATGCTTGTGTTGACCAAGCTGCTGTAGTAGAGGCACTTCTTGTGGAGTGTGCTGTGATGCCCTCAGGGGAAGGTAGATTAGCTTGCTCGTATGCCTCGGCTATGACCTTCCTGATCCATTTACCTATGGTTGCTGAGGATGCTTTCTGTCCCAATGAACGAGGGTGGAACCCCAGGAATAGAGCCTCCGTTCTTCTGTGTTCCCTGGTGCGCTCAAGGTAAATTTTTAGAGCCCTCCTGACGTCCAGCTTGTGCCAGCATCGTTCCGATGGATGAGATGGGTGAGCACAGAATGAAGGCAAGATAAGTTCTTGTGTCCTGTGGAACATTGAGTTCACCTTTGGAATGAATGTGGGATCTAGTCTGAGGACTACCCTGTCTGGATGGAAAATGCACAGGTCCTGCCTCGTAGAGAGGGCCGATATTTCTGAAATACGACGTGCTGAGGTAATGGCTACTAGGAAGGCTACCTTCATGGATAGGAACTTGAGGTGTACTGTCCGGAGCGGTTCAAAGGGTGCTTCCATCAGTGCCGCCAGGACCCGTGGGAGGTTCCAAGTTGGAAACCGATGTACCACGGGGGGACGTAAATTGGTGGCTCCCTTTAGGAAACGGCGTATGGCGGGGAGCCTAGAAATAGATTCGTAGTGCTCGCACGACAAAACTGAAGCGAGGGCCGCTACCTGTCTTCGAAGAGTGTTAGGGGATAGTCCCTTGTCCAGCCCATGCTTCAGGAATTTAAGGACCTTTGGAAGGGGAATACATACTGGGGAAAGGCCTTCCGTCTCGCACCACTTACAGAAAGTTTTCCAGGTTGACGAGTAAATTCGATTTGTTGATGGACGGCGAGATGCTTGCATAATGAGGATAACGTCCTGGTCATAGTCCTGGCGTGTTAGCTCACTCCGCTCAATTTCCAGGCGGTTAGTTGTAGCCACGCCGGGTCCGGGTGTCGTAATTCCCCCTGAGAGAGCATGTCCTCCAACAGGGGTAGCCGCCAAGGTTGTGACACCGAGAGAGCCTGTAATTCTGCAAACCAGGCTCTCCTTGGCCAATGAGGGGCCACCAGGATGATCTCTGCCTGTTCTGACAGAATCTTTTGGATGAGTTCCGGTATTATCGGGACTGGTGGGAATGCGTATAGCAGGCCCTGCGGCCATGGGCTCCGTAGCGCATTTACCTGTTCCGCTCCCCTGGATGGGAAGCGGGAGAAGAATCTTGGCAGGTGAGCGTTCTCTGGACTCGCGAATAGGTCCACCACTGGACTTCCCATTCTCTGCGTGATTTGACGGAAGAGTTCCGGACAAAGTCTCCATTCCGTCTGATCCACTTGTGTCCTGCTTAGCCAGTCTGCCTGAGTGTTGTGGATCCCCGAAATGTGATCTGCTGTCAAGGATAAGAGATTCTCCTCCGCCCACAGGCCCAGCGCCCTGGCCTCCGCTTGGAGTGACTGTGACCGGGTCCCCCCTTGCCGGTTGATGTGTGCCTTCATAGAAATATTGTCTGTTAGAAGCAAGATGTGAGACCCCTTTACTAGATGATGGAACTTGCGCAACGCTAGATGTGCCGCTCTCAGCTCTAGCCAATTTATGGAGTGGGCCGCCTCTTGAGGAGACCACTGTCCTTGTGCTATCTGTGTCAGGGAGTGAGCTCCCCACCCTTTGAGGCTTGCATCTGTAGTCACCACTGTCCTGCTTGGAATTCCGAATGAGCTGCCTCTGGAAATTGCTGAGGAATTCCACCAGGAAAGGGATTCTCGAACGTGCCGAGGAAGGATGACCCTGGCTGTTGACGAGGCTTGCTTCGCCCTCTGAAAAGGCAAAAGGAACCATTGAAGATCCCTGGCATGGAGTCGTGCCCAAGGGGTAATGTTGATGCATGACACCATCTTCCCTAAGAGGGAGGACAGGTCTGCTAAGGTGGACCTCTCCTCCCCTTGAATCTTAATGACTGACTGCCTAATGCTAGCCTGTCTGTCGGATGAGAGGCAGACGGAGCCCCCAATGGAATCTATGACTGAGCCTAAATGCTGAATGGACGTGGATGGACTAAGTTGGCTCTTTTCCATGTTAATGGAAAATCCATGGCGTTGGAGACAGCCCATGGTGATAAAAAGGTGCTGCTCTGCCAACTTCTTGGATCTAGCGTGAACCAGAATATCGTCCAAGTAACAATGCAAATGAACTGGGACTGACCTTAGGTGGGCGCTAGAGAGGCGAGGATCTTGGTGAACGTCCTTGGGGCTGAAGCTAGTCCGAAGGGAAGAGCCCTATATTGGTAATGATCCTGACCATAACAAAATCGGAGGAACCGTCTATGTGACCTAGCTATGGGAACATGGAGATAGGCCTCTGTTAAATCCAAGGATGCCATAAAGTCTCCTTTGCGAATGAATGCAAGGATGGATGAAAGGGAGTGCATCTTGAATTTTCTATACACTAGATGGCGATTCAACCTCTTAAGGTCCAGAATCGCCCTCCACCCCCCTGATGACTTGGGAACTACGAAGAGGATAGAATAGAAACCTTTCCCCCACTGATCCCGGGGAACTGGCTCAATGGCCTTAATATCTGCCAGGTGTTTGACTGCTTCCTCCATGAGTTTACGTTTGGAGGGAATGCTTGAGACTGTACATCTAATGAAGAAGTTTGAAGGACTAGAGAGAAATTCCAGAGTGAGGCCGTTGCGCACCGTTCTGTGCACCCAGGCATCCCTTGTGGAATTTTCCCAGGCTGGCCAAAATTTTGCCAACCTGCCCCCTATTGGGATGAGATCCGAATCACCACTTTCCCCTACGAGGTGGCCTGTTGGAAGGGCCCCCACGAGCTGGCTTACGGAATGGTTTCCCCCTGGCTCCTCTGTCTGAGTTTCTCTGACGGGAGTAGTACTGACCTGAGGCCCAGGAGAAGGAAGAGGCCTGGTCAGTCGTCCGAAAGGGCTGCCTGCTGTAAGGAGTAGACTTGTGAAACCCCTTCCTGGAAACTGCTGGCAGAATCTTTCGCTTATCGCTGGTTTCCACCAGCAGGGGCTCCAGTGCTTCGCCGAAGAGGTCGCCTTCTCCGATGGCTCTCGTTGCCAGGCGCCACTTGTGGCGTGAGTCTGCCTGCCACTGTCGAAGCCAATTCATGCGCCTAGCCACCACTGATGCGGTCAGTGCCCTTCCCGCAAACCGTGAAGTTTGTAATGAGGAGTCCGCTATGAACTGGACCGCAGCCAACACCTTGTTCAGGTCCTGTTGTGCTCTCCCATTAGAGGGAGGGATGTGTGTCTGTATCTGTCTAAGCCAGATGAGAGCCGTGCGTGCAAAGAACGAAGTGGTGCATGCAGCCTTGATCGCCCACGCAGAAGATAGGTAGTCCTTGACCAAGGCCTGTTCAATCCGTTTGTCGTCTGGCTTGAGGAGCTCCTCTGTCTCTCCAGGAATCGTGGAAGAGGAATGAAGTCCTCTGATAGGTGCATCTACTGAAGGTAGTGGGAGTAAATCAGACAGATTAGAAGCAACATTGAAATATTTCTTGTCTAGGGAAGATACTGCTGGCCCTGAAATAGGGGAGCCTTTCTGGGCTTTAAAGGTCTTGGCAAACAACCTAGGAATAGGTATGAAGTCTACCTCCCGTTCTGCCTCTGAGAACAAAGGATCTTCTTCATCCTCCTCTGCGACGCTCGAAGAAGGTGCAGGAAACTTAATCTTTGCCGCTGTACGTGCCTTGAATAACAATGACTTAAACAATGTTGGAGAAAAAAGACCGGACGTGGCCAGTTGTTCGTTATTTGTGCATTCATCATCTGATAATTTTAGTTTGGAATTATCTTCCTCCCCATCTTCTTCTTCCTCTTCCTCCCTGAGGTCATCAGGATTTGACTCCTCTGACGAATCCTCAGAATTACTATGTGTTGTAACTGCCTTGCTTTTGAATGGGGCCATCCCTCTCCTCTTGTGCTTGGATCTTTTGTTTAAGGAATGTGAGGTTGAGGGACCTTCATGAGTAAGGGACCTTAAGCTGGTGGAGATAGCCCGTTGAAGAGCTGATTCCATCCAACTCTGGAATTCAGTCCGGTTAAAGGATGGCTGAGAAGCCTCTGAAGATGTAGAAGGTTGGGTTGGAACTGCTAATCCCCCACCAGGTTGATCAGACAACGTCTGATGGGTTTCCAAACTTTCCTGAGTATCAGAGTCACCCCATAGGTTATCTTCAGGTCTGACAATGTCATTAACATCAAGTGCTAGGGGATCCCCTGCTATCCCCTTGATCTGTTGTTCTGGTGCTCTCCTCGAGCCCTGCCCGGCCTCTGCTGCCCTTTGTGCTTCATCACAAATTTTCTGAATGGCTCTGTCCCTTCGCTTTTCAGATTGCTCCGTTGCCTTGGAGATTCCTTTCCTGCTCCTTAGGTTAGAACGGGGGTGTGACCTCTCTGGAGAGGAAGAAAGCTCCCTCTCTGGTGAATCCTTTCTACACCTTTTGCCTTCCGTTCTGGAATTTGTGGAATGCTCAGGGTCCATGCCCCTAGTGGTCGGAATGAGCCTTTGGGAATTTCCGGTCACCTCTCCTTTGTTTAGGATGGTCGCCCCCTGTGTCGCCACGCGGTCAGGGACCCGGCGAAATGGCCGACACTCAGATCTCCTGGGTTCCCTTAGTCAGGGCTCCCGGGGAGGTATCGGCTCTTCCCCCCACTTCTTTTCTGTTTTTCTCACTCTTTGGTGTCAGTGAGAAAGGAGATCAGACGCCGAAATCTTATTCAAGCGGCGTCCTGGGGTGCTGGCCTTAATTAGCTTTTCTTAAGAATTCCCTGCTGAGAGGCTGTTTGTTCAATTTCAAGGAATTTTAAGCAAGAGGCCTTCCTCCAAGGGAAGGACGGCACTCACACCGCTAGTCTCTTCCCGATGGATTATTTAAAGGCAAGGGCTGTGGAATGCGGACGGAATAACACCGGCTGCCTGAGAATTAAAGTCGTCAAACTTGCCTGTCTTCTTTGATGGTCCGTCCGTCCTCCCCTGTCGTCCGGCTGGAGCCCTGAGAAGGGTTATAGCTCGATCTTTTTCTGCTCTTGACCTAATCTATATGTATCTAATTATCTTATTATTATTATTATTATTATTATTATTATTATTATTATTATTATTATTATTTTAAAGAATAGAGGATAGAAAAGAATAGAGAAGCGTTCAGGAGGGGAGTCCTAACACACCTTCCCTCTTGAAGGGTCGAGTCAGATCTGGGAAGGAAGAGGCGGATCTATGCTGAATGCAAATTAATAGACTCGACCCTCGAGACGATTGGTCCAGGACAACCCTCTCTGAAGGATGGTTCCACCCCAAGATGGAGAAAGATAATAGTTACAATGATAATAGAGATGATGATATTAAGAATAACCATGTCCAGATTGATAAGGATTTTGAGATACATAAAATGGAAAAAAGAATGGAGAAAAGTAGATATATGCAGAAAGTAAATTAAAGAGGGAGGAAAAGAGCGTGGGGAAAGAGAACTTATTGGTATAAAATCAAAAGACAGAGGGAAGAGAATTTAATCAGATGGGGTGGAGGAAATATATATATATAAATGAATTAGTCGAGAAATTAAAAGGGAATGGATGATGACATTGAAATATTATGGAAATGTTTTTTTCTTCTTATTTAGAGTTATTATTTTATTAAGAGTTGAAATTTTTTTCTGTCCCTTTATATATGGATTAATATTGTTCAATGAATTAAAAGATTTGATATTTTAGACAAAATAATGTTAATCAATATGAGAAGTATGAATGATAAATATGAATACTAGAGCTTAAAAGATATATTATGATTGTGTACTCTTTTTTTACATATGAATTTGTTTAAATGAAAAACTTTAAAAGGGAAAAATGTATTATTTTAAGAGTTGAATATTTAATTGAATACTTTAGAAAGATTTTTGATGATTAGTAAGCGAGAAAGCATATTATGATTGTGTATCTTTTTTTTAAAGAAATGAGATATGTTTAAAGGCAAAATTTAAAAATCATATATTCCAAGTGTTAAATGTTTAATTTGAGTGTAAATAACCAAAGAAGAAATTTTATGATTAATGTAAGAAATTGGAATGTATAATTGGGCATTTAGTTTGTGATAAAATAGAAGGGGAAAAAACATAAGCAATGAATAAAGAGATAAAAAAGTGGAGGAAGCAATTTGGCCTAAAATTAAGAAGGAGAATAATAACTAATTTGGAAACTAATGAACAGTGGAGAATTTAGGAGTAGAATTAGAAAAATAATTGGTGAATATCCCAGATGACAAAACTAGATTTTCTTTTTTTTTCTTTTCTTTCTTTTTCTTTTTGTGGAGGTAAGATGAAGTTAGCAGCATATACCTAGAAACAAAGTATTATATATAAAGAAATGATATAAAAACAAATTAATTTTTTTTTTCTTAGAAGGGATATGAAGAGCTTAAATTTGAGATTGTATCATCAGTCTGTTAAACATAAGAGGATAAAGGGGAAGGCTAAGACGGTGTAAGAGGAAGTAGAAGGGGAGGAAGAGAAGGAGTAGAGAGAGTAGAGGAGGAGTGAAGGAGTAAGGAGTAAGAAAGTAGGAGGAGATGATGGAGGTAGAGAGGGGGAGTGCAATGGGGAAAAAAGCAGAATAGACTGATGATTGATGATATAAGCGTATGTATAAGATATTGACTTTTGAATGATGGAATATAAATGTAAAATTGTGTATTTTATTGTAATAATTTAAGGTATATGTTTATTGAATTGTAAAAGTGGTGGAGGAAAAAATTAAAAACTTTTTGGAAAAAAAAAGGAATGGGTAGACCTCGACCAATCAGCTTGAGGACCGAGCCAGTTCATTTAAATACCCAGTAGGATCCGCCCTGTTTCTCAGATCTGACGAATCCTGGCAACTGGACTCAGGCGTGGTTACTCAGTCGTTGCTAGCTGAGTGAACTCCTGTCACTATAGATTAAAGATACTAGAGGGAAAACTAATAACAGGAAGGAATTGATAGCTGTAGAATAAGTATATATATACATACAAGGGTGGGAACTGAAGGCTGGTTCCACCAAATGAGAAGAGGCGTTCAGGTAAGAAAACAACGCCTATTCTCCATCTTGGGGTGGAACCAGCCTTCAGGAATGGGACATACCAAAGCATAGGTCCCAGGGAGGGGGAAGCAGCAGTCTCTGCTCCTACTGAATGTCCACTACTTGTTGAAGCACCCTTCTGCCAAAGGCTGCATCGGCTGATGCAAAAATGTCTATCTTGTAGTGCCGAATGATCTGGGATGGTTGAGCCCAGGTTGCCGCCCGGCAGACCTCCTCCAGC
Organism: Diadophis punctatus similis; assembly: GCA_023053685.1. NCBI lineage: Eukaryota > Metazoa > Chordata > Lepidosauria > Squamata > Dipsadidae > Diadophis > Diadophis punctatus. The sequence goes on along the minus strand of JALIGW010000074.1, from coordinate 1,284,237 downwards.
GATGCCTGGGTATTCCAGGCTGCCGATGTGGATGCACTTCTGGTGGAATGTGTGGTTATTCCTGCTGGTGCTGGCATGTCACTTAGTTCGTAGGCCTTGGCTATGGTGCACCTGATCCAGCGCCCTATGGTTGCTGAAGAAGCCCGATCCCCCAGGGATCTAGTGTGGAACCCCACAAAGAGCACCTCCGTCTTCCTGGTATGCTTGGTGCGGTTAAGGTAGATCTTGAGAGCCCTGCGCACGTCCAGCGAGTGCCATCGTCTTTCAGATGGGTGGGTCGGTTGTGCGCAGAAGGGAGCACCAGCTCCTGGGTCCTGTGGAAAACGGAATTCACCTTTGGAATGAATGACGGGTCTACTCTGAGGGTTACCTTGCTTGGTTGGAAGATACATAGATCCTTCCGGACTGACAGTGCCGCCAGCTCGGAGATACGATGGGCAGATGTGATGGCTACCAGGAAGGCTACCTTCATAGTTAGATGGCGTCGTGATGCCTCCCTAAGCGGTTCGTATGGAGGGCCCGTGAGGGACGACAGGACCCGTTGTAGGTTCCAGGTTGGGTACCGATGGACCGTAGGTGGGTGTAAGTTAGCTGCCCCCTTCAGGAAGCGTCTGATTGCTGGGCACTGGGATAAAGAGTCATATTTATCACACGCTAATACCAATGAAAGGGCAGTTATCTGCCTGCGAAGGGTGTTAGGCGCTAGGCCCCTATTGAGACCATGTTTTAGGAATCTCAACACCTTGGGGAGGGGAATGCACACTGGTGAGAGACCCTCCTAGCTGCACCACGCGCAGAAGGTCCTCCATGTAGCGGCATAAATGCGGTTTGTGGAGGGACGACGGGCTGCCTGCATAATGAGAACCACATCCTGATTGTAATCCTGACTTAGTAAGTCCCTCCACTCAATTTCCATGCAGTCAGTTGTAACCAGGCCGGGTCTAGGTGCTGAATGTTCCCCTGTGATAGCAGGTCCTCCGATGCTGGCAATTGCCATGGTCGGGTGACCGAGAGATCCTGGAGGTCTGCAAACCAAGCCCTCCGTGGCCAGAAGGGGGCTATGAGGATTATCTCTGCCCGCTCCCCTAGGATCTTGTGGATGAGCTCCAGAATCACAGGTAATGGTGGAAACGCATATAGGAGCCCCTGGGGCCACTGGCATCTGAGGGCGTTCGTCTGCTCCGCTCCCGGCAAAGGGAACTGGGAGAAAAACCTCGGTAGTTGGGAATTGGTGGGAGTTGCGAAGAGATCCACCAGTGGCTGGCCGAGCCTCTGAGCCACCTGACGGAATACGCTTGGGTGAAGCCTCCATTCCGCCTGATCCACCTGGGTGTGGCTGAGCCAGTCTGCTTGAGAGTTGTGAATCCCTGATATGTGGTCTGATGTGATAGAACGCAAATGTTTCTCCGCCCACAGGCCCAGTCTCATTGCTTCGGCCTGGAGGGACCTGGATCTGGTTCCCCCCTGGCGGTTGATGTGTGCTTTGGTGGATATGTTGTCCGTGAGGACTAGAATGTCGGAGTCCGCTATCAGGTGCTGGAAGTGTTGCAGAGCCAGGTACACGGCCCTCAGCTCCAACCAGTTGATGGAGTGTGAGGCCTCCCCTGGTGACCACTGACCTTGAGCCATGACTCCCTCTGAGTGAGCTCCCCAGCCCGTCAAACTTGTGTCGGTTGTGACCGTTCTTCTGTGGGCAATACTGAACGAGGTGCCTTTGGATATCGCCGAGGAAGTCCACCAATCGAGCGCGCTTCAAACCTGTGAGGGAAGTTGGACCTTCATAGAAGATGAGCCCTGGCCCGCTTTCTGGAAGGGTAACAGGAACCACTGGAGTTCCCTTGCGTGTAGGCGAGCCCATGGGGTGATTGCTATGCAGGAAATCATTTTCCCCAGTAGGGAGGTTAATGATTCCAGAGGTGCTCTCTGGTCCCTCAGGATCTGGGCGACTAACTGTCTAATGCTATCCTGCCGTTCCGGGGAGAGGCAAACTGTGCAGTCCAGGGAATTAATGACTGCACCTAGGTGTTGTATGGACGTGCCCGGGCGGAGATGGCTCTTCTCCCAGTTAATGGAGAAACCATGTTCCTGAAGGGTTTCTATGATGACCTCCACATGTTGTTGGGCTAGACCCTTGGAGGAGGCATGCACCAAGATATCGTCCAGGTAACAATGGATGCGAATAGATTTAGTCCGCAGTCTGGCCGCAAGGGCCACCAATATCTTGGTAAAAACCCTTGGGGCTGATGAGAGGCCAAAGGGAAGGGCCCTATATTGATAATGCTGCTTGCCATAACAGAATCTTAGGAAGCGCCTGTGAGGCTTGAATATTGGAACGTGAAGGTATGCTTCCGTGAGATCCAGGGATGCCATGAAATCCCCCTGGCATATCAGAGAGAGTATGGAAGACAGGGAATGCATTTTGAAACGTTTATAAGCCAAATACTTGTTTAACCTCTTTAGGTCCAGAATAGCTCTCCAACCCCCCGAGGACTTGGGAACTATAAAGAGTATGGAATAAAAACCTTGCCCCCACTGGGGGGGGGCACTGGTTGAATGGCCCTGATAGAAGCCAAATGCTTAATCGCTTCTTCCATCAGTTTACGTTTGGAGTAAATGAAGGAGACTGAACATTTAATGAAGGATCTTGGGGGGGAATGACAAAAATTCCAACTTCAGTCCCCTGCGCACGGAGTTCCGTACCCAGGAGTCCTGAGTTGAACGCTCCCTGGCTTGCCAAAACTTGGCAAGTCTGCCCCCTATAGGAGCATTCCTGGAACTACCTCTGCGGAAGGGCCTGCCTGACGGGGCCCCTCGCGGCTGTTTACGAAAGTGTCTCTCCCTGCCTCCCCTATCTGGTTGTCTCTGTCTGGAGGAGTACTGACCTGGGGACCGGGAGAAGGAAGATCCCTGGTCAGATGAGCGAAAGGGCCGGCGAGCGTAGGGAGTGCATTTCGTGAATCCCTTGCGCGTGATCGAGGGCAGGACCTTTCGCTTGTCGCTGGTTTCGACAAGGAGCGGTTCTAGCATGGCCCCGAAGAGCGACCCCCCTCTGATGGGAGCAGCTGCCAGCTTCCACTTGTGCCGTGGATCTGCCTGCCATTTCTGAAGCCAGTTCAGTCGCCTGGCCACTATTGAGGAGTTCATCGCCGTGGCTGCGAAATGCGATGCTTGTAGAGAAGTATCCGCCCAAAACTGCACCGCTGCGAAGATCTTGTTGAGATCTTGTTGAGCCCTTGAGTTCGAGGGGAGGATGTGCTCCTGCAGCTGCTCCAGCCATGATAGGGTCACGCGCGCAAAGAAAGAGGAAGTGGAGCAAGCTCTCACAGACCAGGCCGCTGACTGGAAATTCTTGATCAAGACCTGCTCCATGCGCCTTTCTTCCTGCTTCAGGACCTCCTCGGGCTCTCCTGGAACTGTAGTGGAGGAATATAGGGCCCTGATGGGCGCATCTACTGTAGGGACTGAAAGCAGATCAGAAAGATTAGAAGCTACATTGTAAAATTTCTTGTCCTGTGAGGAAGTGGGTGGACCGGACGCTGAAGTGGGTCTGTGCTTTTCCACCGCATCTACAAACAACTGTGGAATAGGCACAAAATCCACCTCTGGTCTGACCTCTAGATAGAAGTGGTTGGGTTGATCTTCTGCAGTGGGATCTGCAGGTTTTGGTAACTTAATCCCTGCCACAGCCTGAGCCTTGAGTAGCAAGGACTTATATAAACTAGGGGGGAACAGACCCGTTGTGGGGGGCACCTCCTTAGATGCCTCCTCATCTTCCGATAGATCCCATTTGGAATCCTCCTCTCTAGGAGCTTCATCCTTAGCATTGCTAAGGACTGATTCATCTGAAGAATCATCAGAACTATGCTTGTTGGTTGAATGATGTTTCCTCTTGCTGACCCTCTTTGCGCCCCTAGACGATGATGAGGTGGAGGCCGCAGTGGAGGAACCTGCTCTCGATAAGGAGCCTAATCTGTCTGTGATGACCTGTTGTAGAAGCTCCTCCATCATAGCTCTGAGGTTAGTTGTGCTAACAACTATCTGTTCCTGCTCAGGCACCCCCTGTGACACGATAGCCCCCTGATCTGTGGATCCTGAGCGCCCCCAGGGGTCTCCCCGAGATCTGGCAAGGGCAGCTGCATCCAGATCTAGTGGACCCATCTCTGCTGCCTCAGGGTCTTGACTGGGGATCCCCTTTTTGTCCTGAGGTTCCTCCGCCTCTGCTAGGGCCTTATCGCTCAATTTTTCCAGTATTCTATGACGCCTCTCCTCAGCTTGAGCTGTGGCCCTTGAGGGATTTTTGCAGGGGGGATCATTCTGGGGAGGAAACTGTATCCTGCTCTGATAAATGCTTGGATTTTTTTTGATCGTTTGCCAGATACTTCCGTTTCCCTTGAGCTCCTGGAAACCATTCTGTGGTTGCTGGCTGGGGGTGCGGTGAAGGAGGCTCCGCCCCTACTGAGCTCCCAAAAAAAAGAGATGGCCACCCCGTTTGCCACGTGCAAGCCTCTTTTAAAAATGGCCCCTTCCAGGGATCGCCACGTGCTCCGCCTCCCCGGCCTGCCTGAGAACTCTCAGAGTGGCCAGTCCGTTTCTATAAGCCCGTTGCCCGAGAACACTCAGGGCTGCCTGCAAGGCTGGACCTCCGCAGTCCGCCCCCCCCCCGTTCCTCTTCTTTTCCTCTTGTGCCTGGACGCCCCGGGGAACTCAGCGGCGCCCGGCGCCCCTCCTCTTCCCAAAGGGGGGGTGGTTATTGTTCAGCATGGGGGGGGGAGGAAAAGGGCTTTCCAAGCGGCCTGTATCCCTACCGGGCGATTGCCGCTGTGCTGCCCTCCCACTGTTGTTATCTGTGCTGTTGCTGAAACCGCGGGGGAGTAGGCGGTGACAATGGCGTCGGCGAGCACCAGCTGGAGCGAGGTAATTTTAAACAAAGGGATCACGCCGATTCTTCCTTGTGCCGCCTCCGCTCGACTCGAAGGAATCCGCCCCCTCCCTTCTGCTCTTCCCGGGGGGATCAGCCCTGCATTTTACCTAGGCTGCTGTTTAGATCCCCCCCCGACGGGCTCACGGAGCCGATCACTGGGCCGGGAAGACCCATCTGAGCTGAGCAAGTTCTGCCGCCCAGGAGGGACACGGCGCTCCGATGCCGTGTGGGGGATGCGGAGTGGGGGTGGGTGGGAGGGAGTGGGAAAGCCGGACCGCGTCCTCAAACCTGCTCCGGATTTGCTGCAGCGCGGCTCCGATGACAACGATCCTGAAACTTGCAGCCCTTAAAAGGGCTCTTTGTCTTGAATAATTCCTCTTCTCCTTCTGCTTATCTTTCTTTTTTTTGTTTTTTGAAAGGATAAACGATAAAGGGAAGAAAGGTCCAAAGGAAGGAACAGCCTTAAGTCAAGAAGTGAAGGAGAAGGAAAAGAAGATCTTAAGGGAGAAAAAGGCCCTCAGGATGGACACGAGTATGACCACGACTATCCTCTTGAGTGGACCGAGTCAGATCTGGGAAACAGGGGGGATCCTACTGGGTATTTAAATAAACTGGCTCGGTCCTCAAGCTGATTGGTCGAGGTCTACCCATTCCTGAAGGCTGGTTCCACCCCAAGATGGAGAAGATGAGGATTCATTAGATGAGGAAAGATCTCCGATAGGGGAGGCTATATTAGAATTGTAAGATGAGGAAATTGCTACAAATAGTATTCCTTTGCCTAGAAGAGGGACTAGAGTAAGAAGGTCACCTGATAGGTATCAGGCTAATGTTGCTTGTGAAATAAGCCTAGAACCTTCAAGTTATGATGATATTAAATTATATCCAGAGAAAGATCAGAAGGCTTGGAAAGAAGCAATGAGTAAGGAACTGAAGTCTTTACAGGATCTTAATATTTATGAGGACAGTGGTCTACCACAAGGTGAGAAGGCTATTGGCTGCAAATGGGTTTATAAATTAAAAACAGCCAGTGATGGCACTATAACCCATAAAGCGAAGCTTGTTGCTCAAGGATTTGGTCAGAGTACAAAAGACTACGATGAGGTTTTCACTCCGAGTCTTAAGGCTAGTACTTTGAGGGCAGCGTTAGTGTGGGCAGCTAGAAATAAAAGTGTGGTACATCATGTTGATGTAGAGACAGCTTATTTACATGCAAAGCTACAGCATGAAATATATATGAGAAAACCACCAGGATTAAATGACAATGGTAAAAGTTATTGGAAATTAAACAAGAGTTTATATGGATTGAAACAGGCTGGATATGAATGGAACCGATGCATTGTTAGTGAATTAGTAAAAATGGGATTTAATGCTGGTTTAGCCGATCCATGTTTGTTTAAGAAAGAAAAGGATGGTGAAATTACTGTATTGTTATTATTTACAGATGATATTGCAATTGTTGCTAAAACACAAAATGTAGTAAAGGATATTGTAGCTAAACTAAAAGAAAAATTCAGAATAAAATATTTGGGAGAAATAAAACATTATTTAGGTCTAGATGTTACTAGAACAAATAAAGGATTCAAGATATCACAGGTTCAGAAAATAAATAGTTTATTAAAGCGTTATAATATGGATAGTTGTAAAGAAGCCAAAACTCCTATGAGTACTGAATTTCAGCATAGTGAGGTAACTGATTCAAAGTTTGATAGAAACATATATCAAGCGTTAATTGGTAGCTTATCGTATCTGGCAAACTGGTCGAGACCAGATATCGCATATAGCGTAAATCAGTTGGCAAAACATAACGCAGAGCCTTGTGAAAGACATTGGAATGCAGCAAAGCGTGTATTGAGATATTTAAAACAAACAATGTATTATTCACTTTATCTAGAACCAAGGTCAGAACTTGATTTAAAGGCATATGCAGATGCTAGTTTTGCAACAGAGTTACACGAAAGTCAACATCAGGAATTGTTATATTATTAGGAAATATGTTGATTAGTTGGAGGTCAATAAGACAACAGCACATCAGTATGTCTACGATGGAGGCTGAATTTTCGTGTTTATCCCTAATGTGTACAGAGCTTATTTATTACAAACAATTGTGTAGAGTCATGGGAATTGTTGTAAATGAACCAATTAATGTATTTGAAGATAATCAAGCTGCAATTAATATGGCAACAAATATTGGTGTGAAAACGAGATCAAAACATACAGATCTAAGATATCTTAATGTAAGACAATGTGTACAGAGTAAAATGATTAAGTTAGAGTATTGTACAAGTGAATGTAATTTGGCAGATCATTTTACGAAGGCACAAAGTGCTATAAGACATAAAGAAAGTTGTGGGGCTTCCGGTTTCGGTTCTCGGCATCGCGGACACTCCCCGCTGAGCGCCTTTCCGATTCCTCGCCAAAGCCGCCAGAACAGCTGTCTGGCGGCTTGGAAATCTCTGCCCCGGGTAAAGGGGAGAGATGAGAGCCTGACAGGTGGGGTAGAGCCCCCCTAGCGCCCTAGGAGTCATCTAGGGGCGCGAAGGGTGAAGGCTCCCCAGGCAGCCTGTCTCCTGCTCCGGGAATCCGGAAACCTCCGCCTTTGCGGAGCAAGATGCCGCGACCACCGCTGCTTCCAGAATGGGATTTATAATCAATTTACGGTTTAAAGAAGCAGACAGAGAGAAACAGGAGTTCAGATGGGCAAGTATCGAATTTTCCTTCTTTTCAACCCCTCTGCTAACCTTCACTTTGGAAAAGAAACAAAGTAATAGTTAACAAGCAACAATATGGCGTTTGAAGAAGCTGGGAGGAGAAGTGAAAGTGATTTCCGTTTTGCTTGTGGTTTTTTCTTTTATGGAAACTTTTGACTCTGAAAACCGGCTTTTCTCTCTTTGTCTCCCGATTTTGGATTATAACAACAACTGATAACTTTTTTAAAAAATAAAAGACTATCTGCCTTTGAAATTGGAAAGAACTTTTTAGAGATTTGGCTTTTTCTTTGTACTCCTCTGGAAATACAATAATGGCTTCAAAGTCTGGAAAGATTGTTTTGAATAAAAGAGCTGGCTATCCCTTTGGTTACACTTCTAAAATGCAACTTGTTACTGAGTCAACACCTCCACAGTTTTTGACACCAGAAAATTTACTAAGTACTTTAAAGATTATGAAAAATGACTTGATTTTGGAATTTAATCAGAAAATTAATGAAATAGAAAAAAAATGCAGGTTGCTCTAAAGAATATGGAACAACAATTTAGGACGGACATGTTAGAGGTTTGCAAAGGATTAGCAACAAATATTGATGTTTTGGAGGACTGTATTGAAACAAATAAACAAGCTTTGGCAACCTCGGTGGAATATATAAATAAATTTCAAAATGACATTGTAAATTTTGAAACAGAGGTGTTGATGACACAGTTCAGAAGAATGGAATTTGCTATAAGAGTGAGAGGATTGAAGGAGGGATTATATGATGATTTGAAAGGAAGAATGGTCGAGGCCCTGGAGCAGGTGTCTGGAATGTCTAAGGAGGAATTGGCTACACAAATTGATAAGATATATAGGGTCAACTCGTGGTATGCAAAACAAAAACACCTACCAAGGGATATTGTTATATATTTCACTACAAGAGCTTTACGGAACAGAATCATACAGGCGACGTTTAAGAATAACCTTCAGGTGAATGGTCAGCAGCTTATGATTTGGAAAGAAATTCCCTCTAAAATGCTTAAAGCTAGAAAAGAATTTACTTTTTTGATTGATGAATTTAAAAGATTAAATTTACAATATAAATGGGAAGCACCATCAGGAGTAGCGGTGAAATTTTTGGGGAAAAGATACCGGCTGAATACGACAAAGAAAGCTACTGAATTTTATGTCAACGTTTTAAAGGCTGATATATCAAAAATTCCAGAAGAAAGATGTATGAAAGTAGAAGAGGAGGAGGAGAGAAAGCCATCCTTACCGGATCAAATTGAAATAGTCTTAAAGAATCAAAGTGATTGGCAGAGTCAGAAAGATGTGGAAAAGGAGACGGAGGATCGGGATCAGACGGGAGGCGAGCTGATAAACTTAAAATCATTAAGATACAAAAAGATCCAACTATCAAGATACAAAGAGATGCAGTGTTGAAATGTATTAGATGGATGGAGATTAATATGATTGTATTTTTCCTTTTTCCTTCTTTCTTTACTTTTCTTTCTTTAACTCTTTTCTTTTAATATTTTTTGAAGACTTGGAATCTTTAATCAAAATTATTAAGTTATAAAGTATTATAATTGACTTGAAAATTTGCTTCAAAGGAAGGATTTTCCTTTGTCTTAGGTTTTCCTTTTTTCTCCTCTATGTAAGTTGATGTATAATAATGTTATGCCATTATGATGAAGTTTAAAAGTTTTTCTATTTAATATTTAGTTATTATCTATGTAATACTCATTCAAGTTTTATTTAACTTTGAGATTATTACTACTATTAATACCTTTTTAAGATTTAGAATTTTTTGGAAGTATATTCTTGTAATATTCATTTAAGTTTTTTTAATTCTGAGTAGATGTTGTCTGGGGTAGTTGATTGAAAGGAGGAGGAAGAAATTGTTCTTTTTCCTTTGTATATTTGAGATTATTATTATTATTAATACTTTTTTAAGATTCAGAATTTTTTGGAAGTAAATAATTTGATGTATGGTAGTATTATGTTATTAATATCATGATGAAGTTTAGGATCTTTGTAATTTATATTTAGTTATTATTTATGTAATATTCATTTAAGTTTTATCTAATTCTGAGTAGATGCTGTCTAGGCTAGATGATTGAAAGGAGGAGGAAGAAATTGTTCTTTTTTCTTTGTATATTTTTCTTCTTTATTTTATCTTTGTTTTTCCTGTATTTTTTTGTATCTTTATTTCTATTATTTTCTTATTTTTTATTATTACTTTATATATAGATGATGTAAAAGATAGAGGTTTAATGATGTAATTTATCAATGTACAATTTGGAGTTGAGGGGTTTTTGTTCTTTTTTTTTCTTTTTTTTTTCTTTTTTATTACTTTAAAGTTTTCCTTTTTAAAATTTAATTAAAATTTATCTTATTGATATTATGCCCTGTATTCTCTCTGGGAAGTCCGGGGGGGAGGGGGGGAGGGAAGGGGGCGGGTGAGGGGGGAGAAAAATAAAAAATGTTTGTACTCTGTACTAATAAAACTTTTTCAATAAAAAAAAGAAAGTTGTGAAGGTTATAATCTAAGATTGTAAGTTATATATTAACAACCCAAAGGGGAGAATGTTAGAACCCTGTTCAAACGATTGGGTTTGCTAATATATGATCTGTCACGGTGTAATTATTGCCTGTTACATGTATATGCAGGGAGATGCATCCCTATTCAATATAATGGTTTATTCCTGAGAACATGATTGATATGTTCTTGTACGCATGTGTGCATTCCAATCTCCGCTCTACCCTTCTTGCTCTGTCTTCCATTGAGAGAAGACGCACATTCATATTAGAGATGTAAACAAATGAGGATTTATTGTTTTTGTACCGAAATAAATATTTTTACTTAGACTTTTAAACTGCGGTTTCATTTCTAATGTCTGATGTCCGGGAAAAGATCAAACATCTCCTCTGTGAGATTAATTCTCACATCTGTCATGATCAAGCCACAAATCAATGTTATGCGTATATTGCTTTAAATGAATTGTAGGCTGATTACTATATAAGGAAGCAAGAGAGCATGCTCAGAATGGTGATTAATGTCTGTGTGTGTTTGAAGGTGTGTTCCGGAGTGCTGACTCTCTGTTGATTATCTCTGCTGCTTCACTGTTGAGTAATTGACTTTGTGACTGTGTGAAATTACTGTGAAGAGCTGCTGTGAAAGAGTAACTATCTGTGATAGTGTAGAATTGAATGATAGCTGTAATCTTTGTTTGTTAGTTAAAACAAAGATAGGCAACGGTCGAGATCAGCGTACTCAGGGAAGCCTCGGAGAAGTCGAGCAGGGAAAGGAGACAGCCCGTAATGGCGACCGGGAGAAAATGACAGCAGACAGCTGGCCGAAATGAAGCGGTGATATAGTAGTACAATAGACGGATCGGATCTAGTGAAATAAATCTTGGTGACCTGGTGAGTGATTCGGATGGAAGAACAGTCCGAAGGTTTCTGATAAAAGAAAGAAAAGTGGCCCGAAAGAAAGGAGGGGTGGAAGAGCCTTTCCCTTTTCTCCCACTCCTCCGAAACAGCGGCGATACAAAGTTGCGGCAAAAAAGAAACCAAAACATCGACATTGCATTAGATGCTTCAAGATTAATGTTAAAAACTCCTCGGGGGTTACTTTTGGCTTTTCAACATCGGAAGATTTAATGTTATGGGCAGATAACTGTTTGAACAACCAGAAAGAGAAAGCGCTGACTAATTGGAGAGTGGACATTTTGACTGCAGTCGTTTGATCAACAGTGGTAAGCAGAGCGGATAGAAAAGAAGAAATAGAAAGACATTTGGGATATAATTTCAAAAAACAGAAAAAAGAGACATTAAATTTAATAATTTGACTTTTGCTATTGAAGTTTGGGGGACAATTTGGACATTGGGAGAATTGGATTGATATTGAAAATCGCTCCGGATTTAAGTCTTGGAAAAAAAAACTTTGATACCATTGGCAAAATACTAAAGGAAAGTATATATAACGATTGGACACTTGTTGAAAATATTGGACTTTCATAGATATAGATATATATAGCTAATACATGTTTTGAACCATTTGCTTGATATTAGAATTGAAGTAAATACAAATAAGCGGTTACTTTTATGAGAAATATTTAAATTAGATAACAAATTTTTGCTACCTTGGAGAGAAATTTAAGCATTGTAGATAAGTGGAATAGTTGGTGCAAAATGACGAGCGTTTCTAACTTGACAAAGATCGGGGCGGGGAAAAAGCAGACCGCTCAAACTGTAGTTCCAGATCCCAGCCCAGCAAGACAGAGATCTCTGGAAGAGGTGACACAGAGAGATAGATCAGGATCCTTCAGAGAATTGCAAGCAACTCTACTAGCCATGCAAGAGACGATATGTAAAAATCAAAAAGAAATAAGTAGAGAAATAGGAGAGGTCAGAAATGATACGGGAGAACTTAAAGAAAAGATACAAGCCATGGATGGGAAATTTGAAATATTCCAACAACAGATTATAAAAACTGAGCAAAGAGTATGTGAAATAGAGGATAAAATGGTGAAAGAAGGGAAAAGAGTTGATGAAATTAATGAAAGATTGACGCAAGCCAATAGGGAGCTCGAAATGACAGTAATCACCCTGGAATTAGAAAAATCTGCCTTCTTTTTACGATTTCAAAATATTAAAGAGGAAAAGGGGGAAGACCTACCTGATACAATGATTGAACTGTTGGCAGGAGCATTAGGAATCGGAAAAGAGGAAATGGCTAATGAAATAGACGAGATCTATAGGATTCATACAAATTTTGCTAGGCGACACAATCTCCCTAGAGAAGTACACGTTAAATTTGTAAAAAAATCAATAAGACGAAATTTTACACAGGACCAGGGACGATCCGTTAGAGTACGGAGGAAAGCAATTGACGGTTCTTAAACAAATTCCCAAAAGGGTCAGGGACATGAGAAGACCATTTCAAATGACTACCTCCAAACTTACCAGGAAAAATATTAATTTTAGATGGTTGACTCCACAAGGAATAATGGTATTTTGGCAGGAGAAAAGATATAGGCTGGAATCGGCGGAGCAGGCTGAAGATTTTTATATACAAAATTTTGGCAATGAAGATGGAAGCGTAGAAAGAGAAGCAATAGAGTCACGAGAAAAGGGAGAGACATCAACAGGAATAGTAGAAAAAGGAATGGCCCATATGGAAAAGAAAGATAGCAAGAGGGGAGAGATAGATAATGGAAAGCAAGATGGAAACAGGTCCACAGAACATAAAGAGGCTAGATCACCAAGAATTACAAGATCAAAATTTAAATAGAGGATTGGAGGAAGGAATAGAAATTCTGTCTATAAATGTAAATGGATTAAACTCCCCGCAAAAAAGGAAAAAATATTTACACAAATTAAGTAAGATGAACTTGGATGTAATAATACTACAAGAAACGCATATTAAAAAAATAAACATTTATTAAGTTATCCCAAATTGGGAAATGTGTTTATGTCACTATCACAAAAAAAAAAGGTGGTGTTGTAATATATGTAACCAAGGAACTTATAGCAAAACAGATCTACGCAGATGATGAAGGGAGGATACTTATGATTGAAATTATTTTGAATAAAGAAAAAATAGCACTAGTAGGATTATATGCTCCAAATGACGGACAAAAACCATTCTTTAAAAAACTACATAATATTATAAGTGAATTTGAATATGAAAAAATTGGTATAATTGGAGACTTCAACGCAATAGTAGATAGAACATTGGATTATAAAAGCAATAAAACTAGAAAAGGAATTAGGAAAACTCTGCCCACTACATTTTTTAACATGATAGAAGAGTTTGATATTAAAGACAGCTGGAGAGAACGGAATAGAGGAATACAACAATATACATACTATTCAGGTCGACACACCTCATGGTCTCGGATTGATATGGCATGGTTAACGGCAGAATTGAATTTAGATATAAATAAAATAATAATTGATACAAATTCCTGGGCTGACCATCATCCAATAAGAATACAATTAAAAGGACAAAAAAAGATTAAAAGATGGACATTAAAAGGGCAATTTTGAACCATAAAGAGTTTAAAATAAAAATGGAAGCACAATTAGACTTATTTTTCGAGACAAATAAGAAGGAAGATACAAATTGTCAAATCTGGTGGGACACGGCTAAAGCCTTTATAAGGGGAACAGCCATTGCATATATGGCTAAAGAGAATAATTGTAAAAAACAACTACAAAAGAAACTAGAAGAAGAATTGAGAAAAGAAGAAACCAAATTGCAAAATGAGCCACATAGGCGGGAAATTAAACAGCAGATCGACCTTATTAAACATAAAATGAATAATATAGAGAAGGCAGAATTGGTACAACATATAAGACGCGCCAAACAAAATTTTTTTGAGAATGCTAATAAACCAGGACGATGGCTCGCTTATAAAATTAAAAAACGAAGAGAGGAAAGAAGGATAGAGAAATTATACAATGAAAAAGGAGAAATAATATATGATAAAGAGGGGAAAAAAAGCGTAGCTTTTGAATTTTACAAACAATTATATAATGATATGGAAAGAGAAGATAACAGTAAAATCTTAAAATATTTACAAAAGTCTAACTTGCCCAAAGTTCCCCCAGAGACTCAACTAAGGTTGAATGAAGAAATAACACTTTTAGAAATATCAAATGCAATCAAAAAGCAAAAAAATAATAAAACACCAGGTCCCGACGCCCTGCCAGTTGAGATATATAAAATCTTTCAAGATACCTTAGGCCCAAGACTATTAGACGTTTATAATGAAGTATTAAAAAATGCGAAAATTCCAAAATCTTGGGAAGAAACAACAATAACTTTGATCCCCAAAGATAATACTGACTCGGCACAAATAAAGAACTACAGACCCATATCCCTTTTAAATTCAGATTACAAAATATTTATGGCCATAATGGCTGAGAGATTAAAAAAATATATGACAAAGTTCATACATGCAGATCAAAATGGCTTTCTACCCAAAAGATATATAAGAAATAACATTAGGATAATTCTAGACTCTCTAGAATATTATGAGGCCCATAATGAAAAACAAATGGCATTAATTTTCTTAGATGCGCAAAAAGCCTTTTTATAACGTTAGGTGGGATTTTATGTTTTGTCAACTAAAACATGGATTTTGGGGAAAACTTTATTAATATGTTCAAAACGATATACTCAGAACAGAGAGCAAAAATAATTATAAATGGAGAAACAACAGATAGTTTCCATATAAAAAAAGGAACAAGACAAGGTTGCCCACTATCTCCCTTATTGTTTATTATGTCCTTAGAGGTACTAACAAGAAATATTAGAGCAGATGATCAAATAAAAGGCCTAGAGATCAAAAAAGAAAACTTTAAAATACAAGCTTTTGCAGACGATCTGGCTTTCATCATTGAGGAACCACTGCAATCAGGAAGTAGACTGATGGAGACACTGGAGGAATATGGAAACTTGGCTGGCTTAAAAATAAATAGAGAAAAAAACAAAATGATTGTTAAAAATATGACTAAGACACAAGAACTTGAATTAGTAGAAAAACTGGACATTCAAACTACAAAAAAGATAAGATACTTGGGAATACAAATAACATCAAGGTGCGCTACATTGAAAAAAGATAACTATGAAAAATTGATAGAACAAATTAAATTGGATTTAGACAAATGGACAAACCTTCAACTCTCCTTTATGGGTAGAATAGCATTAATAAAAATGAACATATTACCAAGGCTATTATTTTTATTTCAATGTATACCGACCAAACTAGAAAAAAAATTCTTTCAAAACTTAAATAAAATTACACTCAAATTTGTATGGCAAAAGAGAAAAGCAAGGATTAAAGCAAAACTGTTACAAGATTCAAAAGAAAGAGGAGGATTTGGATTTCCAGATTGGGAAAATTACTATTTGGCTACCAAATTAATATGGATAAAAGATTGGATAGAATTAAAAAACCACAGATTACTGAAATTGGAAGGACACGATCTACAAGCAGGCTGGCACGCCTTTTTGTGGGAAGAAAAACACAAAAACCATCAATACTTTCTTAGACATTACGTTAGAAGAGCACTATTAGACGCATGGATAACAATAAAACGGCAAAATTACATAAAGATCCCTAACTGGACTTCAACCTTAGAGATGATTTCCCATCCAAATTTTATGAACTTAGGGAAAGTGATAACATATAAACAGATAATAAATGAAACTGGAGAGTTAAAATCAAGGATAGAATTAAAGGAAGAAGGGGTCAATTTAGAATGGTGGGCATATCTACAACTGCAGTCAAGATACGGGAGAGATAAAAAAACCCAGGAATTGAAATGGAACCAACAGAATTAGATAAAATAATTTTAGGGCCAGAAGAAAAAACAATTAAAAAAACTTACCAATATTTCCTAGAATGTGCCCTATTCGAAGAACAGGTTAAAGAAACCATGATAACTTGGTGCAGAGACTTTGGGTTTAATATTGTTTTAGAAAAATGGGAAGAATTATGGCAAAGAAATCAAAAATTAACATTGGCCACCTCATACAAGGAGAATCTATATAAAATGTTTTACAGATGGCACTTCCCGCCAACAAGATTAGCAAAAATGGGCACACACCTTTCTTCACTATGTTGGAAATGCAAAACACAACTAGGTACATATTACCACATGTGGTGGGAATATAGCAATAGCACTTTTCTTATATACCGCTTCATAGTGCTTTACAGCCCTCTCTAAGCGGTTTACAGAGTTCAGTATATTGCCCCCAACAATCTGGGTCCTCATTTTACCGACCTCGGAAGGATGGAAGGCTGAGTCAACCTTGAGCCTAGTGAGATTTGAACAGCTGAACTGTTGAACTAGCAGTCAGCCTGCAATGGCTGCATTTAACCACTGCACCACTTCAGCTCCCTATGTCATAGAGCTCGAGACTTTTGGATAATAATTAAACAATGGTTGGAAGAAATATTAAAAATAAAATTGGATCTTAAGCCGGAACTTTTTCTATTAGGAATAACGATGGATAAATATGATAAAAATATATTATATTTAATGTTACATATACTGACTGCCGCAAGGCTAATTTATGCTCAAAATTGGAAAAAACAAAACATACCCACAGAAGAAGAAACTTTACACAAAATACTAGCATGTGCCGAAATGGATAGGTTAACGTTAGAAATGAAGGGAAAAGATGAAACAAAATACACCGAAACCTGGAACAAATTGTATCATTGGTTGGGAGAAAGGAAAACCAAGATTGAAAACTGAAATGCTGGAGATGAAAGAAAAAAAAACTATAAAACTCACTTTCTGTAATTTAAGATAAACAATGAGATGTAAATCACCGGAATGTAAATATGTATACTAGATCAAGATCCGTCATGTACTTGTTTATTTTATGTTTATTGTATGTTTTGCCTTTTTGTTCTTTTATCTGTTCTTATAAATAAAAAACTTTTTTTAAAAAATAAAAAACAAAAAACAAAGATAGGCAAGAAGAAGAATCTTCGCATTGACTGATTTACTGTGTATGACGTGGACTTCCTATTGAACTTTGCTACTACTTTAAGTAAACTATTTGTAAATACTAAACGTATTCTATTTATTGACTGAATAGCATTCATATCAAACTGCAACACCACAACCACAACACATTTCGCTGTGTATGTGCTCAAAAGCACAATAACTCCTTAACAGCAGCTGCCAAAAAAGCCAACACAGTCCTAGGCTGCATTAACAGAGGGATAGAATCAAGATCATGTGAAGTGTTAGTACCTCTTTATAATGCCTTGGTAAGACCACATTTGGAATATTGCATCCAGTTTTGGTTGCCACAATATTAAAAAGATGTTGAGATTGAACGTTGTCTTACCTGAACGTTCCTTCTATGTGCACTGCGGGAGAGTCCAAGCATGGGTTAACTTCTGTCTATTTGCCAGCGACTGAGTAAGAAATATCCGGCCACGCCTCCTCCTTGGCTCTACTGAGGCAGTTGTTTTACGAAGGCGTAGACGTGCAGGGAGTCCAAAAACGGAAATCCAAAATGTCCATACCTTGGACCAGGACAGGCCCCAGGGTGGGTTTGGACTCTCCCACAGTGCACATAGAAGGAACGTTCAGGTAAGACAACGTTCATTCTCCTGTGCGCTGCTTGGAGAGTCCAAGCATGGGATGTACCCAAGCATAATGTCTCAAGGGGCGGGAAGAAGGCTGGTCCAGGGTCCCCGAAGTGGAATGAACCCTTTGCAGCACCCTCCTGCCAAACAAGGCCTCTGCAGAAGCAAAGGAATCCAGCCTATAGTGTCTAATGAACGGTGATGGTGACGTCCAGGTCGCCGCCCTGCAAATGTCTTCAATGGAGGCTTGTGTGGCCCATGCTGCTGTAGTGGCCGCACTCCTTGTTGAATGAGCGGTTATGCGGCCCGGTAACAGAGTAGCCTTGATCTCATAAGCCTTTGCGATGCATGCTTTCAGCCAGCAGCCCACTGTTGAAGGTGAAACTTTCTTCCCCATCGATGTTGGTTGAAAGGACACGAATAAGGATTCAGATCTCTGAAACGCAGCCGTCCTTTTAATATACCTGTGAAGGGCCCTCCTGACATCCAAGGTATGCCATTGTTTCTCCTGAGGGTGAACAGGATTAGGGCAGAAGTCAGGTAAAACCAGCTCTTGGGCCCTATGGAACCATGAATTGACCTTTGGAATAAAGGATGGATCCAGTAAAAGAACCACCCTGTTGGGATGGAAAATACATAAATCGGAGCGAACTGACAGCGTGGCCAGTTCTGAGAGTATCCTGGTGGAGGTGATCGCCACCAGGAAGGGCACCTTAAGCATCAGGAACCGGAGACTGGTAGTCCTCAACGGTTCAAATGGTGGAGACGTCAGAGCCTGCAAGACCAGAGTAAGATCCCAGGATGGATAATGATGCACAGTTGGAGGTTTTAGAGTAGAAGCTCCTTTGAGGAAGCTGTGGACCCTAGGATGATGAGATAGAGATTGAAGACCATCAAATGGTAAGACTGTGGATAGGGCAGTTGCCTGCCTCCGGAGGGTGTTTGGAGATAAACCCCTGTCCAACCCTTCCTGCAAGAAATCCAGAACCTGTGGAATCGATGCTGAGATTGGAATATTGTATTTGGAACAAAACTGGCAAAATGCCAACCAAGTAGCGTTATAGATGCAATTGGTGGATACTCGTCTGGAAGACTGGATAGTGTGGATCACCCTTCCGGAAAACTTATCCTTCCTCAGGATATCCTTTTCAAGTGCCATACGGCCAATTGCAACCATTGGGGGTCTGGATGGAGCACTGTCCCCTGGCTGAGCGATATCCTGTGGTCCGGAATCCTCCAGGGGTGGGTCACTGACAGGCTGACCAGATCCGCGTACCAAGGACGTCTGGGCCAATGAGGGGCAACTAGCAGAACTTCCGCCCTCTCCGCCAGCAGTTTCCTTATCACCCTCGGAATAAGAGGGAGAGGAGGGAAGGCATACAGCAGACCCTGTGGCCACGGGCTGCGTAGAGCGTTGACCCCTTCCGCTCCCGGTACTGCGAATCTGGAGAAGAACCTGGGAAGATGGGGTGTTTGATGGATGGGCAAACAAGTCCACTACTGGTCGGCCGAATTTCTGGGAGAGGGCTTCGAACAGATCCGGGTGCAGGCGCCACTCTGAGTGATCTATAGTGGTCCTGCTCAGCCAATCCACTTGCAAGTTCGAAGTCCCGGATATGTGTTCCACCCTGATGGAGCAGACATGACGCTCTGCTCAGAGAGCCAGCCTCTGTGCATCCCGCATGAGGCAGTTGGACCGAGTGCCTCCCTGGCGGTTTATGTGTGACCGGGTGGCCACATTGTCCATCAGGATCAGGACGTGTTGGTTTGACACAAGGAGCTTGAAGTGACAAAGAGCCAGATGAACCGCTTGCAGCTCCAACCAATTTATGTTGTGTGACAAGTCCAATTGGCTCCAATATCCCTGAGCCACCTGGGACTGGACGTGAGCTCCCCACCCGAAGAGACTGGGCGTTTACTTACCTTGATACGCCCGTTCTCGTTGGTTGAAGCTAGCATTCAGATAGGGTTGTCCACAGCCAATCACATCAAGGACTGAGTCTGCCAATCAAAACTGAGCCTCTGTCCACCATGTTGGTTATAGGCCCAGTTTAGACGAAGCTGGAATACAGACTCGACGTGGATCCGACCTGGTAGAGGTAATCGAGGAAAAAGAGACCCTGCTCGGCAGAAAAAACCTACTAGACTGCAGTAAAAATAATCAAAACCATTAATGAACACAACAACCAAAAGACAAGGAAACTGTATGAAAAGAACGGGTGGGGCTGAATGCTAGCTTCAACCAATGAGAACGGGCGTATCAAGGTAAGTAAACGCCCATTCTCCATTGGAGGTTGAAGCTAGCATTCAGATAGGGACATACCAAAGCTAATAGTCCCTAGGGAGGGCATAAGATAGAACTTTCACCTCAACAACCAACCCTTAGGACAGAGGCATAACCCCCTGTTGTAGTACCCTCCTGCCAATGCCGCCTCCGTAGAGGCAAAGGAATCAATCCTATAATGTCTGATGAACTGGGATGGCGATACCCAAGTCGCAGCCCTACACACTTCCTCCAAGGAAGCCTGAGTTTCCCAGGCAGCGGAAGTGGACGCGCTACAAGTGGAGTGTGCAGTGATGTTGTCTGGTATGGGCTTCCCTGCCAAGACATACGCCCTAGCAATTGTGGCACAAAGCCACCTGCCTATTGTGGATGAGGACACCTTAAGACCCATGGAACGAGGAAGGAAGGCTACTGACAGTGCTTCCAATTTACGGAAAGCCGCTGTGCGGTCCAAATAAATCTTGAGAGCCCTCCTGACATCCAAGGTGGGCCAAACGCGTTCTCTCGGGCGACGGGGATGCACACAGAAGAGGATAAAAAGCAAGCTCCTGAGATCGGTGAAATAACGAAATAGCCTTTGGGAGAAAGGAGGAATCTAACCTAAGAGCTACCCTGCCAGGGTGAAATACACATAAATCTTTGCGAACCGACAGGGTCGACAACTCTGAAATACATCGGGCGGATGTAATTGCTAACAGGAATGCAACTTTATCTCACAAGGAACTGAGGGAGGCTTCTCTAAGGGGTTCCTAGGAAGGACTGGTCAATGATTCCAACACCAGGGGAAGATCCCATGTGGGGAAACGGTGTACCGCGGGCGGGCAGATGTTAGATGCCCCTGTAAGGAACCCTGGATCGTAGGGAGGTGGGCTACGAATGGAAGTTTGAACAAGACAAAATTGAAGCCAAGGCCGCCAACTGGCATTTCAGATTATTGGTGGAGAGCCCTTTGGATAAGCCCCTGTTAAGGAAGTGAAGGAGCATTGGAATGGGAACATGGAGGGGAGAGATGCCTTCCCCGGAACACCACTCACAAAAAGCCTTCCAAGTGATCTGATAGACACGGTTAGTGGAGGGCCGTCTTGAGGCCAGAAGGACATCTATGATGTCTCCATCAAACTTCTGTCGCCTCAGGAGTTCCCGCTCAACCGCCAAGCGGTCAAATGTAATAAATGCCCCTCTGGGTGTATCACCTCCCCTTGGCGTAGCAGGTCCTGAAGGTAAGGAAGTCTCCAAGGTGGAGCCCGGGAGAGAAGCAGGAGGTCTCCGAACCATACTCTCCGCGGCCGGTGTGGAGCTATTAGAATGACCTCTGCCTTGTGTCTCAACACCGTCTGAATGACCCTGGGCAACAATGGAAGAGGAGGGAAGACATATAGGAGGGCCTTGTGCTATGGAGCGCGGAGAGCGTCGACAGCCTCTGCTCCCGTGGATGGGAAGCGGGAGTAGAGCCGAGGAAGCTGAGCGTTCTGTGGAGTAGCAAATAAGTCTATTAGGGGTTGACCAAAACCACTTACTATTTCTTGAAAAAAAAACCTCTGGTTTTAACTGCCACTCTGACTGAGCCAGTTCCGTACGGCTAAGCCAAACTGCCTGTTTGTTGGCCTCCCCCGAGATGTACTCGGCAGAAAACGACAGAAGGCGTCTCTCCGCCCAGAGGTCTAAACGTAGGGCCTCCCGTAGTAAAACCTCCGATCGGGTGTCTCCCTATCTATTCACATGTGCCTTAGCCGTGACATTATCAGTTAAGACTAATACATGTGAGCCTGCTAACAGGTGCTGGAACCTTATGAGCGGCAAGGAAATTGTCCGCAGCTCCAGGAGGGTGATAGAGCTGCGAGCCTCCTCCCCAGACCAGGTGCCCTGTGCCAGCTTACCTTGGACGTGGGCACCCCAGCAAGCGAGGCTGGCATCTGTGGTGACCGTAATCCCCTCTGGGGGAAGGGACTGGGACCCCTGTAATAGCGCAGGGGACAACCACCAGAGGAGGAACCTGCGAACCGAAGGAGGCAAAGAGACCCGAAGGACGGAGGGCCTCTACCTGGAGACTGAAAGGGGAAGAGGAACCGCTGTAGTTCCCTGGAGTGCAAATGTGCCCAAGGAACAAGGGCTATGCAGGAGATCATCTTCCCCAGGAGCGTGGCCAAGAGGGCCACCGATACTTTGGGGCATTGGGAAATGGTGTGAGTGATGTCTCTAATGCTATCCTGATGCTCCTGAGAAAGATAGACTTTGCACTCCAGGGAATTGATCACGGCACCCAGATGGAGGATGGAGGTGTCAGGAATCAGACAGCTTTGTTATGATTGACCGGAAAAACCATGATGGTGTAGCTCGTCCAGTGCTATTTGGAGATGTCGTTCTGCCAGAAGTCGGGATGAAGCCTGTAGTCAGACATCATCCAAATAGCACTGAACCCGCACCCCTTGAGACCTCCGGTGGGCCTCCGAGGCCACTAGGATTTTGGTGAAAAACCGGGGTGCGGAGGATAGGCCAAATGGGAGGTCCCCGTACTGAAAATGCCTGCCGGCAAAACAGGAACGGAGGTACTGTCTGTCTGGAAACCGAATGGGAATGTGAAGATAGGCTTCAGATAAGTGCAGGGAAACCAAAAATCCCTTCGATGCACCGCCCTTAGGATAGAGCGGAGCGATTGCATTTTAAACCTGCGGTACTAGACAAACCGGTTGAGGCGTTTGAGGTCCAGAATTGGACGCCAATCTCCAGAGGGTTTTGGAACAAGAAATAGAATTGAGTAAACCCCCACACCCCTTTGAGACCCGGGCACCGGCTCAATGTCTCTAATTTCTAAGAAATGCTGAATAGCTTGTTCCATGAGAAGCCATTTGTGAGGCTCCTTGGAAACCGAACAAGGAACAAATTAGGGGTCGGTAGAGTAGTGAATTCTAACGTAAGCCCAAATCGAACAGAGTTCCTGACCCACACGTCCGTGGTGGTCAGATCCCAAGTATCCGCCAACGTGGCCAGTCTACCCCCAATGGGTAAGTCCCCTTCGGCCTCACTTGGAGGGACGGGAAAATTTGGATTCCCCAGCTTTTTAAGGGACGTTTGTAGGCCCTACCCCTGGTGGATATGTCAGGATAGTAGGATCTCGCCCCATACTGACCTGGGGTTCGGGGCAGACTGGCACCCTGGTCAGCTGAGCGAAAGAGCCGACGAGAATAGGGGGCTTGTCAGAAAGACCCTTTCTTATAATAAGTTGGCAAACCTTTCTGCGGTCTTTGGACTCCACAAGAATTGGATCCAGGACCACGCTAAAAAAGGGACTGGTCCTCAATAGGCTTAGGCGCTAAGCGTCATTTCTGGCGAGTGTCAGCTGACCGTTAGGGAGCCAGTTGATTTTTCGTCCAACGGTCGAGGCCGCAATAGACTTGGACAAAATACTTGCCGATCGAAGAGTGGCATCCGTTGTAAACTGAGTCGCCGCAATGACCTTGTTAAGGTCCTGATGAATTTGGAGTTCTGAAGGAGAAATCAGTTCCTGGAGTTGACGGAGCCACAGCAACGATTATCCAGTATTAGCAGCTCCTCTGATTCACCCGGGATAGGATTAGGAGGATGAAGGAACAACTACGGTCGGTGGGGAAAGAAGAGATGCCAGCTCTGCCGCGGTGTTAAAGAATTTCTTATCTTGCGCTGAAGACATTGGGCCGGAAGCCGGGACTGAGAATTGGAACTGGACATTGTCCAAGAAGATTTTTTTTTTGCTGGTATTACATCTAATTCAGGAACCTGTTCTGAAAAAACTGGCACCTTAGTGGAGGGAGCCGAGGGGTCTGCAGCCGCTGGGGTGGTAGGAAGGCCAGCTACATTTCTCGCTTGTGGAGCAGTGATTTGAAAGCGCCGGTGGAAAAAAGGCCAACAGAAACCGGCTGCTCGGGTAATAGGCCCTCATCCTCAGATAAGGCCGAGGGATCCCACTCACCCTCTTCTAAGGCTGCTTGTTGACTGTGTTCACTGGAAAGCATCCGAATCTGCTCCCATGAGCTCCCTGCTACTGTAAGGATGGGAAGGTGCCCGGCTGGAGGCCCTGCCCGAAGGGGCTTGAGGAGGCCAGTTCCTTTGTTGGAATTCTGCAAGACATTGCTGGACCGTGTTTGTAATGAGCATTCACCAACTAGGTTGCTCAGGTTGTGAGAAGGGACCTGGTTGGGGAGGAGGTGGGCCTGCAACTACCTGGGGTGTAGCTATGCTAACTGTGTAATCCAGGATTGCCATAGGAGCCGTCGCTGCCTGGGGACTAGGCTCAAGAGCTGAAGCCACCTCCTCTGGTGCCACATGTGCTGAAGCTACCAGGCCTCCATCCCCCCAGACGTCTATATTAACAAGGACTGGGCCCAGAACATCCAGTCTATTAATATCCTCCCCCACCGCTAGTAGTATAGACTGAGGGGGAGGCATTGAGGCAGAACCGCAATCTGCCCTATCCAGCATTTTGCGGAGCGCGACATCGTGTCTCCGCTCTTTCCGCTGGATCGCTTTTGAAATCGAAGCCGGCCTTGCCTGGCTAGCCTCAGCGGGAGCGGGGAGGGCAGAATCGGCTTGCTTAGAGTTTACGATTTCTGTTGCCGCTTGCCTGCTGGTTTCGCTGCCGATGCCGCCGGCGTGGAGTCAGCCATCGGCCCGAGATTCGGGCGAGACCGGCAATCTCGACGTCACACAAAACTGGCCGCCGCGACCTAGTTGGGGTGTGGGCGGGAAGTTTAAAAATGCCGGAGCCAAAGGAAAAAAGGCATGCAAACAAAAGGAGCGCCAAACAGCTGATCCGGAACGGCCGCGGGTACAGAATCTAGGAGGCGAGCAAGCTCTTAACGCCTCACCCCCACGCGCAGCTTTGGTAGGGGTGAAAAGGAGAAAAAATTCCGTGCCCCCCCCAAAGCTTGAATAGGGGGTGCAAGCACCGAGCCGATTTCACCTTGTGCCCAAGCCCCGCGGAGCGGCAGGCAGCGAGGCGCGATTTCTGGCTGAATGCGAGTCGCTGGTCCCCGTAGAGGAGGGAGAGGGAGAAAAATAAAAAAGGACTCACAGAATAATGTTAAAGTTAGCAGTCAGATAGAGAGCGAAGATCCACGTCTAGCCTTGTGAAGGACTGAGTCTAAACTGGGCCTATAACCAACATGGCGGACAGAGGCTCAGTTTTGATTGGCAGACTCAGTCCTTGATGTGATTGGCTGTGGACAACCCTATCTGAATGCTAGCTTCAACCTCCAATGGAGAATGGCATCTGTTGTAATTGTGATGCGGGTGGGTTCTCTGAATAGACAGTCCCTTGTCAAGGCGCTGGATGTCCACCAATGGAGGGATCTGAGAATGGATGACGAGACCCGAATTTTGACCTTTGAATTGCTGTGTTTTGCCCTCTGATGTGGTAACAGGAACAACTGAAGAGGCTGAGCGTGTAGTCTCGCCCAAGGTACAATATCGATACAGGAGATCATTTTTCCCAGCAGCTGAGAGAGCACAGCCAGTGGAACCAATCTCAGTCTCCAAACTTGCGTGATGAGGGACCGAATGCTGGATATACGGTCCTGAGACAAAAACACCTCACAGGTTTCTGTGTTGATCACCACGCCTAGATGAAGAAGGCTGGTGGCTGGGACCAGGTGACTTTTGGCGATATTCACTGAGAAGCCATGGACCTGTAGTGTCTGAATGGTGACCTGAAGGTGTTCTTGAGCTTGCAGAGGAGAAGACGACTGGATGACGATGTCGTCCAGGTAACACTGCAGTCTTATTGGCCTTGTCCTGTGTGCTGCTGCCACCGCTGCCAAAAGTTTGGTGAAGGTACGAGGGGTGGACGAGAGACCGAATGGCATGGCCTTGTATTGATAATGCACCCCCGTGAAACTGAATCTTAGGAACCTTCTGTGCGATGGTCAAATGGGCACATGAAGGTAGGCTTCTTTTAGATCTATGGAAGTCAGAAGATCGTTTGGTCTGATGCAACTCAGGATCGATTTTAGAGATTGCATCTTGAACTTTTTGTATGCCAAATGAAAGTTGAGCTGTTTTAAATCCAGAATAGCTCTCCATCCCCCCAAACTTTTGGGAACCAGGAAAAGGATGGAGTAGAAGCCTAGACCTACCTGTCCCTGGTAAACTGTCTCTATGGCGGCTATATCCAACAAATGTTGGATTTCGATTTCCATGAAACTTCGTTTGGTGGAATTGATGGGAACAGGGCACCGAATGAAACACCTCAGTGGACTTGAGGTAAACTCCAGAGTGAGACCGAGTCTGACTGTCTGAAGCGCCCAGGTATCTGATGTAGTAACCTCCCATTGGTGGATGAATCGATGCAGCCGACCGCCAATGGGGGCATCTGATCGGGAGTCACTTGGACCTGCGAAAGGGCCGGGAGCCGGACCCTCAAAATGGCCGCCTTGCCTGGGAATACTGCCTGCCTCTGTCCCGACCTCCTGACCTGTCCAGTGGGCGGTCCGTTCCCTGGTAGTAAGGTCTTTGATATTGGCAGCCATTAGGCCCAGAGTCTTGGCGAAAGAGCTGCCATCTAAAGTACGGTGTTGTATGGCGATCTGCTCACCTCTGCATGTAAGGCAACCCTTCCTCTTATCCCTACTCTCCACTAGTATGGGATCCAGGGATTCTCCAAAGTGTTGTGACCCAGCACCGCAACCCCCCAGAAACACACACACACAGTCGTTGGGAGGCAAACAAAAAGGTTCCTTTTACTAATAAAGTTTCTTAGTAAAACTCAGAGGGTTTAGAAGTCCAAAACAACACAAACGGAAAGTCTTCAGGAATAAGGTTCTTTGGGTTACGTGAGGGTTAAATAGCACACAGACAAAAGTTCAAAGCAAGACTCATTAATTCTTATCTGAACAACTTGGCTGGCTTCCCGGAATAAAGCTGGCAGAAGCTGGTGATAAGATTCCCAAACAGACGTAGAAACGAAACTCTGGATATGCTGCGGTCAGTGAATGGTTGTTCTCAGCAATGAGCACTAATTACCATGGCCTAATATAGCCACTGAAGGGCGTGGCCCAATTAGCCCTCACTGCTTCCTCCTATTGGACCGACGCTTACTCAGCCAGTCCTGTCTTCTGGCTGCTCTGCGTGCTCTGGCATTCAGCATGAGTTCTTCATCTCCTGATGAAGAACTCTGCTGCGCAGGTGCAGAAGGTCCTGGGAGATCGTCCTGCTCTGGCACCGAGTCCTCATCACCAGCCGTCTCTGGTGCCAGGCACATAGGCTGGTACTGCTGCACCATGAGCGGCTCCGCGTCCTCCGGATCCTCCAGACTCGGCGCCGGACGCGGCCAAGGCACAACACTATCCCTCACCGCAGGGCCCTTCCCCCGGGTCTGTCGGTCCGGATGCGGCCGGGACGGGAATTGAGCGTGGAAGGCCCGGACCAGATCCGGAGCATGCACGGCGGTCGCATCCTCCCATGTGAAGTCTTCAGGGCCGTACCCCTTCCACTCAATGAGGTACTGGAACCGGCCCTTCATCCAGCGGGAATCCCGAATACTGGCAACTTCGTATTCGGGTGGGTCAGCGGGAGTGCGGATCACAGGCTGAGGCGGAGCGGGAGGGCGGAACGGACAGGCAGGACATTCGGGAACAAGGAGGGACCGATGGAAGACGGGGTGGATCCTGAGAGAGCGGGGCAACGTCAACCGGTAGGCCACGGGGTTAATGACCGCTTCCACCGGGAACGGACCCAAGAAGCGGTGGTCAAGCTTGCGAGCCGGTCGGTCGGAGGGGAGATGCTTCGTGGACAGCCAGACACGATCCCCGACCGCCAGAGGTGGAGTTGCTCGCCGGGAGCGGTCCGCGACCCTCTTGTAATCTTCCTTGGCTTTATTCAACGAGCGTTTGACCAGTTGGTGAACGGCCTGGAGCTCGGACAGGAATTCCTCTGCCACAGGAACAGGAGAGTCTAGGAGCGTGAGCGGGAAGAAACGGGGGTGGTAACCAAAGTTGGCGAGGAACGGAGAGGCGTGCGTGGAGGTGTGCTGAGAGTTGTTAAAAGCAAACTCGGCCACGGCAAGGTATTCCGCCCAGTTGTCCTGCTGCTGGTTGACAAAACAGCGCAGGTACTGTTCAAGGATGCCGATGACTTTTTCAGTGCCCCCGTCAGTCTCCGGATGATGCGCTGACGAGAGGCAGACTTGGACCTCCAGGGCCGCCATCAGACCCTTCCAGAACTGGGCCGTGAACTGGGCTCCCCGATCCGACACGACCCGATCCGGCAGACCATGCAGGCGGAAAACATGCTGGATAAACATGCGGGCCGTGGCACGAGCTGTCGGCAACCCGCGACAGGGGATGAAATGTGCCATTTTGGTCAGCATATCGACCACTACGAACACGGTCGTGAAGCCGGCGGACGGGGGCAAGTCCGTGAGGAAGTCCATAGAGACGGCCCCCCAGGGTCTCTCAGGCGTCGGCAAGGGCTGCAGCAGGCCCGGCGGCGCTCCAGGGGCGTACTTGGCCTGGCGACAGCGAACACAAGACGTCACATAGGCCTGGACATCATCACGGAGTCGGGGCCACCAAAAAGTCCGAGCCACCAGGTTCAGAGTCTTGAAAAGGCCGAAGTGGCCAGCCACAGGGCTGTCGTGGCACTGCTGCAGGATCAGGCCACGGAGCGGACCGGCAGGAACGTAGAGCAGGTCCCGGAAACGGAGGAGGTCGTCCGAAAACGTCCAAGGGGACTCAGGCCCTATCTCCTGCCTCCGTTGTGCCGCGTAGGCGTCGTGTCGCTGCGCCTCCCGGATCTGTCCTCGGAGGTCCACGGGATCCTGGGTAGCTGCAAAGGACTCGACGGGCAGGACTGTCCGGGGTGGCAGCGGTTCCTGGGCTTGGGCGTATTCCGGCTTGCGGGACAGCGCGTCCGCCTGCTGATTCCGGCCACTCGGGATGTACGTAATGCGAAAATTGAAGCGGGAGAAAAAGAACGACCAGCGTATCTGGCGCTGGTTGAGCTTCCTGGCCGTCTGCAAGAACTCTAGGTTCTTATGGTCTGTGCGCACCTCCACTTGATGACGAGCCCCCTCGAGGTGGTGCCGCCAGGTCTCGAAAGCCGCCTTGATGGCCAGCAACTCCTTCTCCCAGATCGTATAATTGCGCTCCGACGAGGTTAATTTCCGGGAATAATAAGCGCAAGGGAAGAGATGGCCGCCATCTTCCCGGGTCTGGAGCAAGACGGCGCCCACGGCAATGTCGGACGCGTCCGCCTCCACAACAAAAGGGCGGTGAGGGTCTGGGTGCTTGAGGATCGGCTCCTGCATGAAGGCATCCGTGAGGATCTTGAACGCCTCCTGTTCGGAATCGCCCCACCGGAAAGGGACTTGTTTCTGCAGGAGTCGAGTGAGAGGCGCGGTCAGAGTGGCGAACCCCGGGATGAAGGTCCTATAATAATTTGCGAACCCCAGGAGTCGCTGAACGTCCTTCACCCGGCGCGGGGGTTGCCAGGTTTTCAGGGCCTCGACCTTGCCCCGGTCCATGGCGATGCCTTCTGGCGAAATCCGATGGCCCAGGAAATCCACAGTCGTCTGAAAAAACTGGCATTTCTCTAATTTCGCGTATAGCTGGTGGTCTCTCAACCGCTGCAGGACTTGACGGATATGTTGGATGTGGCTGCTCCGGGACGTAGAATAAATCATAATATCGTCCAGGTACACGACAACGAACTGGTCCAGCAAATCTCTAAAGATGTCGTTCATGAAATGCTGGAACACAGCCGGAGCGTTGGTCAAGCCGAACGGCATGACCGTATACTCAAAATGACCGTAGCGGGTTCCGAACGCCGTCTTCCACTCGTCCCCCTCACGAACACGCACCAAATTGTAAGCGCCACGTAAGTCCAATTTGGTGAAGATGGTCGCCGAGCGGAGGCGTTCCATCAACTCCGGGATGAGGGGCAACGGGTACCGGTTACGCACTGTGATGGCATTCAACTTGCGATAATCGCAGCACAGGCGCAAGTCCCCGGTTTTCTTCTTGACGAAGAGGACGGGGGCAGACAAGGGCGATGAGGAGGGTCGGATGAAACCCCTGGCCAGGTTTTTATCGATAAAGTCCCGCAATGCGGCCAGTTCGGGTTCTGACATGGAATAGAGGCGGCCCACAGGGAGCGGAGCGTTGGGAATCAGATCCACAGGGCAATCGTAGGGCCGGTGCGGGGGCAACTGGTCCGCCTCCTTTTCGCTAAACACATCAGCGAAGTCTGCAAACTCAGCTGGGAGTGAAATGTCCGGAGGGTCAGGTACCGCGCCCGCACAAACCTGGCGCGTATGGTCCACACACTGGAGACTCGGGAAGGCAATGAAGTTCTGGGACCATACAACCTGAGGGTCGTGGGTGCGCAGCCACGCCAGTCCGAGAACCAAAGGGAAATGGAGTCCCGACGTCACGTAAAACTGGATGGCCTCCTCGTGCCGTCCAATGCAAAGGCGCACCGGCTGCGTGATGGTCTTAATCGGACCGGACAGCAACACCCGGCCATCGATTGTTTCCACCCTCATCGGCGGGTCCACGGGGCACAGGGGAACGGCAAGATGCTGGGCGAACGCCTCGTCAATGAAATTGGTGGTTGCCCCGGAGTCCACCAAAGCGTGTGCGGAGACGCCGCGGTCCCGGTGGTCAATAAAGACCTTGGTGTCCAAGAGCAGATGCCGCGGAGGACCGGGATCCACGTCAGCTGAGCCGGAGTCCTTCGGTGTGCATGCCCGACCCAGCGTCTCCGCTAGGCCGGGCGCTGGCCGTTTCCCGACGGCGATGGCTGGGACGGTGGAGCAGGACCAGAAGCGGTGGGCCCCCGACCCTTCCTAGGGCACGAGCGAGCGAAATGGCCCGGGTCGCCGCAATACAAACACAACCCCCCTGCCCTGCGTCTGTCCTTTTCCGCGCCGGTCAAGCGGGGCCGAACAGCGCCAAGGTCCATAGGCTCGTCACAGGGAGCCGGGGCCGACGGAAGTCCACGGGGAACAGGAGGTGCCTGAGCAGCGCGACGTGGAGCCAGAACAGCGGGGACGTCAGGTGGCGCGAGAGGCGCCGGAGCAGCACGGCGTGCGTTCCTCGCTTGCAACCGGGCATCAATTTTCAAGCAGAGCCGCACCAGTTCTTGGGTGGTTGCAGGAATGTCCACGCGTGCCAGCTCATCCTGGATGCTGTCTGCCAAGCCCTCCTGGAAGGCATCCAACAACGCTGCCTCATTCCAGGCCGAGTCTTGGCTGAGGAGACGGAACTCACTGATGTATTCCCTGAGTGGTCTCCGGCCTTGCCTCAGCTGCCTTAATTGCCTGCACGCTGTCTGGGCCTTAATTGGATCCGCGAACATCTCCTCCAAATGAGTGCAGAAACGCCCAAAGTCCTGGAGGAGGGGACTGTTCTGGACCAGTAGAGGGGTGGCCCAACGTGCTGCATTTCCAGACAGCAGGCTAATTACAAACCCCACCTTGTCCCGGTCGTGGGGGAAATCCTCTGGCCTCAGAGACATGAACAACTGGCACTGGCCCAGGAACGCCGGGAACATAGCCTCGTCACCATGGAACTTATCCGGCATGGCTATCGGGCAGCGTGTCCGTTGGGCTGGGGCCAACGCAGGAGCAGCTGCCAAATGATTTTGCTGCCTTGTTAACTGAGCGTTCATGATTGCCAGCTGCTGCCGAAGTTGAGCATTCTCGTCCTGAAGCTGCTCCATGATGCAATCTGGGCTTGTGTGTGGTCAGTTTGGGCTGAGAACAAACTGTTGTGACCCAGCACCGCAACCCCCCAGAAACACACACACACAGTCGTTGGGAGGCAAACAAAAAGGTTCCTTTTACTAATAAAGTTTCTTAGTAAAACTCAGAGGATTTAGAAGTCCAAAACAACACAAACGGAAAGTCTTCAGGAATAAGGTTCTTTGGGTTACGTGAGGGTTAAATAGCACACAGACAAAAGTTCAAAGCAAGACTCATTAATTCTTATCTGAACAACTTGGCTGGCTTCCCGGAATAAAGCTGGCAGAAGCTGGTGATAAGATTCCCAAACAGACGTAGAAACGAAACTCTGGATATGCTGCGGTCAGTGAATGGTTGTTCTCAGCAATGAGCACTAATTACCATGGCCTAATATAGCCACTGAAGGGCGTGGCCCAATTAGCCCTCACTGCTTCCTCCTATTGGACCGACGCTTACTCAGCCAGTCCTGTCTTCTGGCTGCTCTGCGTGCTCTGGCATTCAGCATGAGTTCTTCATCTCCTGATGAAGAACTCTGCTGCGCAGGTGCAGAAGGTCCTGGGAGATCGTCCTGCTCTGGCACCGAGTCCTCATCACCAGCCGTCTCTGGTGCCAGGCACATAGGCTGGTACTGCTGCACCATGAGCGGCTCCGCGTCCTCCGGATCCTCCAGACTCGGCGCCGGACGCGGCCAAGGCACAACACAAAGAGACTGCCTCCTTTAAAGGGGGCAGCAGCCAAGCACCATTTAGATCTCATGTCCGCCTGCCAATGGCGGAGCCACAGGAGACGGAGGGATGTTACATTGGCTGCCATGGCTCTAGACACAAATTTTGTTGCATTAAAGCAGTGGTTCCCAACCTTTTTGTGATCGAGTACCACTTGGAGGTCCCGTACAGTCGCCGCGTACCACCTGGTTCCAAAGAAACTAAATTCGATCAGATATCACTTTATTTCCATAATTGTACAAGTAGAACACGCAAACCAACTACGAAAACAACAACTCAATGCGAGGGCTGTATCTGCTTCTTCTCCACCAGCTGGTCAATGCGGGGCATGACTTTGCTAACAGCACATCGGAAATCATGCCCGGGCGCAGCAAGACGGTTCTGGCTCTTCGACTTGATGGTCATGAAGGCTGAGAACC
Source organism: Diadophis punctatus similis (assembly GCA_023053685.1). NCBI lineage: Eukaryota > Metazoa > Chordata > Lepidosauria > Squamata > Dipsadidae > Diadophis > Diadophis punctatus. The sequence goes on along the minus strand of JALIGW010000074.1, from coordinate 1,251,363 downwards.
CCTGCTCGCACTCTTTTTTGGCCCCGCGCATCCAGCGGATTCTCGGGCCGCTGGGACCAGGTGGGTGGCGTGTGGCAACAGTTGCAAATCGTTGCCAGATTATCTTGTGTTAGGCAGTAAACATTTTTGTGAAGTAAAAAATAACTAACTAAAAATCGTTCATGACCCCGAAAGTGTTCGCGTACCACCTGGAAGGCCCTCACGTACCACTAGTGGTACACGTACCACAGGTTGGGAACCACTGCATTAAAGGTTGCGTCTGCAGAGAATTCTGCTGCTGCAAGAACCTTGTTCAGATCTTGGCGCAGGCGCGTGTCATCTGGAGACACCTTGGAAAGCATTTGTCTGATCCACAAAATTGAGTTCCTATTGAAAAAGGATGCAGCCGTGGCTGCCTTAATAGACCAAGCAGAAGCCAAATGCACCTTGCGAGAAGCCATCTCAGCCTTGCGGTCCTCCAACTTCAGTCCCTCCGAGAAATCGGCAGGGAGCACAGAAGAGACCATATTGGCTACTGGGGTGTCAACCACTGGAAGCTGAAGATCCTCCAGCTCCGACTCCATACTGTAGAGCCACTTGTCATTATTACTAGGAGTTGTGCGTGAAGCAGGTTGACTCCACTGGCATTGAATCATGTCCACAAACATCTTTGGAGCTGGAAAGGTCTCCTTTGCCAGAACCGGCTCCGAAAACACACCTGTTGGGTCAAGGCCCAGTTCTGGGTCCGCCGGGGCATCTGACAATCCCATATTAGCAGTCATCTTAGCCTTGTAAAGAAGCGATTTGAACAAGGCAGGTTTAAACAAGCCAGAGAAGGTAGGTTGGTCTGGAACAAGCCCTTCATCTTCAGAGAGTTCCTGGTCTACCAAGTTTCCCTCTTCTCTGACCGAATGATCACTATGAATGGAGGAATGAGATGAACAATGACCCTGCTGGGAAGGCCAGACAGCCTGGTTGTCACTAACATTATTTAGTTTCGTCAGATGAGCTTCCATAAGCATCTATTCTATGTGTGTGTAACTTGAGAAGTTCTTATCTCCAAAGTGTCTTGTGACTGATTTTTAGTACGCATGTGCAGATTTCTATTCTTTTGTTCCCCCCTTCTTACTTTTGATCTTGGTCCGGACGGACGTGTATTTTACTGGTAGGATGTGATCCATTATTTTATACCTTAATAATAAAGTTATATTTTAGAACTAAGCTTCGGTTTATTTTCGTGCCATGGGAAGCAAGATCCGTTCACCTCTGGACTGTTTTGGTAGCAGTTCTCCCCACTGGGGAAAGCAAGGCTTCGCAAGCTTTTGCATGCCTTGTCACTGGTCCTGCAAGTCAGGGGGAAAACCTCTGTGTTGCAACTCCGCAGAAACCTCCTGGGAGATGGATGATGTAATAATATCACTGATCTCCTGGGGAAGTGATAATTCCTGAGACACCCCCCCCCCAGCATGGAGCACCGCTGCAGTTGGGGTGAACGTGGCAGATGGGGGTGTCCTACTAGCAAGGCATGGAGGCACCACCTCAGTTGCTCCTTGGCCTATAAGAGGCTCAGATATAGGCCTAGAAGTTGTTTCTTCCAAATCCACAGGATCATGTGCTATGTCAGGGGACAAATCCATAATAGAATCAATGGTTCCAGGAGAGCCCTCCTGATGAGGAAGAGACTCCTCCTGCACAGGAGACAAAGGTCTACTGGCTACAGCCTGCTGACATGCTTTTTCAAATTGTTTTTCTTTTTTTTTCTTTTTTTAATTGTTTTTTATTGAACACACAAAACAAGACAAAACAAAACGTATAACAAATAGGTGGGGCATTTGTAGCCCCCTTTCCATCAAAAGCTATTGTCGGATAATTACATTTTATACAGTATTTCATTTAATATTCATATTACTCTCACATTACCTATCCTATTGTACAATATACCTTCTAAAACCTTTACAAGATTACATGGAAATACACCTTTATACTTTTCTTTTACTCTATCTTACTGTTAACTAAGGGATTAGCATCCCCAATGGTAATTAAATTCTCTATTCCTAGTTCTGTAAATTTATCGTGTAATTTTTTATAAGATTCAAATTATTTATCATTTGAGGCATAGTGTGTTGTGACTATAGCAAATAGTCTTAAATTCTCTTTTTTGATATGTACTTCTTGGAGAGCAATTACATTGATGTCAAGTTTTTCCTCTTTTTTTTTGTTTAAAAAAATGTTTGAGTTCTTTACTTCCGGTTATTAAGTCCATTTATTTTGCTGAAAGTTATTTTTATTTCTTCGGACATTATTATTTATAATATCTTTTAGTATGCTTCGTCTCTCTTAGCACTCTGCCTTGCGTTTTCTCTTGCTGTCTCTGTTTCTTAATGACCTCCTTTTGTTTCTTCCTTTCTTCTACTAGATCTTCTTCTTCTTGGCTTCTATCTTCTAAATCTTCTCTGCTTTCCCTACTTTCTCTGCTGAGTTGTTCTTCTTCTATTAGGCTGCTTTGTTCACCAAAATTTCGTGCTTGTTCTACTGAATTGATTCTGATCTTCTTCTCCTGCCATGTTATCAAGAGCCCCTCCGGCATCAGCCATCTATACATTATATTATCCTTTATTAATCTTTTAGTTAGGAAGTGATATTGTTTCCTATTATCTCTGATTCTACGGGGGACTTGTTTTAATATAATTATTTCCTTGTCCTTATATGAAATTGTCTCATTCCTAGACCATCTATAGATGTCGTCTCGGACGGCTCTCCTAGCAAATTTTACATGCACCTCTCCGGGCAAGTGGTGTCTTCTGGCATAGATTGTGTGCACACGATAAATTTCATCGATTTCTCGCCTTATTTCCTGTGCATCAGTTTGTAAAATTTCAACTAATATCTCGGCCATCTTCTCACCCAAGTTTTCCCCTTTCTCTTCTGCGATGTTTTGGAATCTCAAATTATATGAGGCGCGTTCTATCTCTAAATGAGCTATGGCTTCTTCTAAATTTCTAGAGGACGCAGTGTTTTTCTCTTCTATACCATCAATCCTTTGTTCTACTCTTTCTATTTTATTTTCTATTATCTTAATCTTTTGTACATTTTCTTTTAAAGTTTGTTGAATGTTTACAATCTTATCATCTATTCCCTTCACCTTGCCCTGTTGTTTTTCTAGGGATCTCAGACGCCTCTGAGCGTCCCTATCCTCAGCTGCAGAAGCCCCTCTAGATGGTTCCTTCTGGGCTTTGCCCTTGTCTGGAGCTTCTTTCCCTGCCTTATGGCTTCTATTGCCAGATTTGGCAGAATCCTTGCTCCTGTAAGAAGATTCTCACTGCAGACCTGCTCTTCCTGGACTTGTCTGCCATCTTGAATTAAGGAGCTAGCAAAGTATTCTTAGTCTGTTAGGATGGCTGCTGCAGAGATAAGGATCAACCAGGACTCCTTATGGAGATCAAGCCTTAAAGAATCTCCCCCCTCGTGCTCTTGTGCTAAAGAGACACTGATTATTCCAGGGAGAAGCCACTGGGCAATTCTCAAATGGAGCTTTGCCTGTGAACAGGAACAAAAGCCTCCAAAGCCTCCTACAGTTGTAATTCCAGGCAATGGCAGACGGACTGGCTAACCAGGTCCGACCAGCACACCACCAGAGGCAACAGAGAGATAGCGGCACACACGGACTTCTAACAACAAACAAAATGGCAACTAGGGAGATCGCACTCTCTTAGCGCCGTCTCACTGCAACTCGGCTTCCCACGTGGCTAAAATGGCGCCCGAGCGGGGAGCGAACTCTCCCGGCGCCAGCTCCTCCTATGTTTGCAAGCAATTAGCCATCCACATGAGCGGGAGAACCCCGACTCACAGCTGATCGTCACTCCGCGCCTAGAGGAGTCCTGCCGAAGCACGGACAAAGACTCCAGCTGCCTGAAAGGCTTGAAAGAGGTGGGGGCGGTTCTTGCCGGCAAGCCGGCTAACCAGCACACTCACACCGGCAGCAAAAACTCCAGCCGCTGGGCAGCAAGGAAGCTTCCTTGCTCTCACCCGCTCCAATTATAGATAAGGAAGCCAACAAGTTGAATAGCTGTTAAGGAGAGAGTCCAAGCCCAATTTCTGTGTGTTTGCTCAGGTTTCTTTGAGAGAGAATTTTTTTGCGTCCCTCTAGGCTAGACTGAGTAAAACAACTGCCTCAGTAGAGACAAGGAGGCGGCGTGGCCGGATATTTCTTACTCAGTCCCTGGCAAATAGATAGAATTTAACCCATGCTTGGACTCTCCAAGCAGCGCACAGGAGAAGCTAGAAAGAGTACAGAGAAGAGCAACAATGATGATTTGGGGACTGGAGGCTAAAACATATGAAGAACGGTTGCAGGAATTGGGTATGTCTAGTCCAGTGATGGTGAACCTTTTTTGGCTCGGGTGCCAAAAGGGTGCGCACACGTGTAATAGCGCGCACATGCCCACACCCATAATGCAATGTCCTCCCCCTGCACGCATGGGCACAACCTTCATGCTGCCCCGCTGCACATGCGCACAATTCCCTGTGCTGCCCCCCCCCGCGCATGCGCACAGGCCTCACTGAAGCCTCCAGACTTCCGGTTGGCCCGTTAGACCGCTTTTCGCCATCCCCAGGGTTCAGGAAAGCCTCCCGAAGCCTGGGGACGGCGAAAACATCCAAACACAGATGGCACGCAGAGCCATATCTGAGGGCACGCGAGGCGTTGCCCTATGTCAGCTCCAGCACGCATGTGCACGCTGTCCAGCTGATTTTCGGCCTTCTTTTCGGCCTTCTTCACTCTCCCCAGGGTTCAGGAAAACCTCCTGAAGCCTGGGGACGCCAAAAAACAGCCCAACGGGCCAACCAGAAGTTCCGGTTGGCCCGTTTTTCACCGTCCCCAGGCTTCAGGAGGCTTTCCTGAACCCTGGGGATGGCGAAAAATGGCCCCAATGGGCCAACCGGACGTCCGGAGGCTTCAGTGAGGCCTGTGCGCATGCGTGGGGGGGCAGTGAAGGGGTTGTGCGCATGCGCGGGGGGAGGGCATTGCATTATGGGTGCTAAGTGAGAAATTTGTTGAGTTTTGCCCCATTTTATGATTTTTCTTGCCACATTTGTTAAGTGAATCACTGCAGTTGTTAAGTTAGTAGCACGGTTGTTTAGTGAATCTGGCTTCCCCATTGACTTTGCTTGTCAGAAGGTTGCAAAAGAGGATCACATGACCCCAGGACACTGTAACTGTCATAAATATGAACCAGTTATCAAGCATCCAAATGTAAATTGCATGACCATGGGGATGCTGCAATGGTCATAAGTGTGAAAAATGGTGTTGTCACTTTTTTCAGTGCCGTTGTAACTTTGAACAGTCACTAAATGAACTGTTGTAAGTTGAGGACTACCTGTATTGTTTCAGAGAAGGGACCCAAAGTGTACCCTCCTTGTGTGATGAAGGGAAATCCCACATAAATCTGTTCCTATTCTATGCTGGTCTTTATAGATGACAACCAGGACCTTGAACCCTATAGGAAGCCAATGTAGTTCCCTATGTTGTGACATTTTATTTTTACCTTTTAAAAACAAGATTTAATCATTGATTTTATTGTATTTAAAGTAGACTTTTCATAGAAAAAAAAAACTGGCACAGAAATCAAACGGATTTATAGAAACAATCTACACCTCCCAGTCAGCCAAGATGATGATAAATGGGGACATGACACAATCATTCCAGATCTTTAAAGGAGTACGTCAGGGATGTCCGATGTCACCTCTGCTCTTTATCTTAACATTGGAAACACTACTAAACAAAATTCGAAATAATAAGGATATTAAGGGAACAAAGATTAGAAACCAGGAGTATAAATTACAGGCATTTGCCGATGATCTCATATTTTTTATAGAAGAACCAATTGAAACAGGACAAAAACTGATTAAAGAGATAGAGGAATACGGAGAATCGGCAGGATTGAAAATCAATAAACAAAAAACTAAATTATTAATAAAAAATATGACAATAAAACAAAAAGATGAATTGGAAGGGAAATTAGGCTTACAAACAACCAAAACAATTGAACATCTAGGGATAATACTAACGAATAGATGTTCATCCATTAAAAAAGACAATTATGACAAATTAGTAAACCAAACAAGATTAGAATTAGAAAAATGGAAAAAATTACAGTTATCATTATTAGGGCGTATAGCTGCGATTAAAATGAGTATACTGCCAAAATTTTTATACTTATTTCAAACAGTTCCGATCCAATTAGAGACTAATTTTTTTACTAATTTGAATAAAATTATATCTAAATTTATATGGCAAAACAAAAAGCCAAGAATCAAATTAACGAATCTACAGGATGATAAGAGCAGAGGTGGTCTAGGACTCCCTGACTGGAAACTTTACTACAAAGCAGCATCCTTGGCGTGGATAAAAGAATGGATAAATTTAACTAACAAAAGAATACTAACGCTAGAGGGCCACGACCTGCAAATGGGATGGCATGCTTACATATGGAGAGATGGAACTAAGCCACAACTTAACTTCAACCAACACCTAATTAGAAAATCTTTGCTAAAAACATGGTACGAAATCAAAAAGAAGAACTACATGAAAATCCCCAAATGGCTTTCAATTATAGAAGCCATGACCTACCCAAACCTAATTGATATAGCCAAAGCAGCAAAATATAGCGACATATTAGATCCGACAGGGAAATTAAAAAGTAGAGAACAATTGGCAGAACAAAATATAAATATTGATTGGTTGACTTACTTACAATTAAAAACTCGACACAAAAAAGATACTGAGGGTATGGGTATAGACATGGAAGTGCAAAAACTGGATAAAATTTTGATTGGCCCGGATGAAAAAATAATATCAAAACTATATAAATATCTGCTGGAATTTGATAAAATGGAGGAAATTGTCAAAGAACCCATGATAGCATGGGCAAAAAACACTTGGCCGACTGGGAGAGAACATGGAATATAAACTGCAAAATAACTAAGTCAACAGCATACAAAGAGAATTATTATAAAATGTTTTATAGATGGCATTTAGCTCCATCAAGATTGGCCAAAATATACCCAAAAATGAATTCGGCTTGCTGGAAATGTAAAAAAGACGTAGGTACCTTCTTTCATGCGTGGTGGTTGTGTCCCGAAGCAAAGGGCTATTGGAAAAAGGTGCATGCTTGGTTACAAGAAATTACAGAGAGAACAATAAAATTCACCCCAGAATTTTTCCTGCTGGGGATAATGGAAAAACAACATCCAAAAAACATACAATATTTAATACTACATATTACAACTGCGGCAAGAATAACATATGCACAATATTGGAAAGACAATCAAACCCCACCAGAAAATATACTAATGGACAAAATATATAGATGTGCTGAAATGGACATGCTGACTATTCAACTCAAAGGACAATGCAACTCAGAATACTACAAAACATGGACTAGATGGTACAACTGGACTAAAAAAAAGAGGAAAGACTGTGTGACAACGTGAGAAGAAAACGAAGACAGAAGAGACTGTAAATTTATGATTTAATGTGCATAATTGAGAAATAACAATGTTGTAAAAACGGGTGTAGATCTGTATCAAAATATTCAGATGTTTAATGAAGAAAAATAATAAAAAAAAATTAAAAAAAAAGAAATCAAACGGAGTCTGTGTAGAATGGAGGTATACTATCTAAAATTTATTAAAACATGATTAATAATACACAATGAATCGTAAGTAATAGTTCCATTTAAGCATGATTTGAGGCATGGTTAGTGTTTGTGGATCTCGATGGTATGTACATACCACATTGCTTTGTTAACCTTTAGTACTTTTGATTTCTATGACTACAAAAAGTCATACATTTGAAATCTTCTAAAATATTTTAATTAAGAGACTTGGCTTTATCAACTTTTCTTTCTTCATTATTATGCGAGACCTAGAAAAACCAGTCATATGCAAAGAGCTTGTGATCAGACAGGTCTATTACAATAACAATACACAGAGGTCAACCACTCCTCCAGAAGAAACCTGCTCTTCAGTCATTAGGATACACAATCAAGGGTATAAAATTGTAAGATTTTATCTGGGGGATGGGGCGTTTTTGAGTATTATGGGTGGTAGGTACTTATTTTTGGCTGTTTACAGCTTTCTAGTATCTCTAATAAAACTAGCTTATTAGAAAGCACTACTCGTGAAACTCTCTATCTACTAGCCTTTGATGAGGGGTCCTTAGTGCTCTCTGAGCTTGGTTGTTTTCTTGCAGATATTTCATTACCCAAACAGCACTGATGATGTTACCTAGTTTGGGTAATGAAGCATCTGTAAGAAAACAACCAAGCTCAAAAGGACCCCTCATTTCAACCCTAAGCTATAAATGTTCTCCTTTATCAGTACTTACCTTTGAGTAACAATCTGGTTATAGTATTTTACAGTACATTATCTTTCTCTCTTAGAAATAGTGGACTCCTGCTTAATCATTTTATGCAGAGTTGGTTAAATGCAGTTATTAAATGCTTTAATTATCCAAATCTATACCAATATAGGTACAGGAGTTACACATGTGTTATTTTTAGGGCTGTGTGACATGATCCTGCAGCTGATTTAAGGTGTTGCAGACAAGTTCTATGTTTGTGTTCTTTGGGGAACTAATTTGAAACACTATACTGCCAGTAATTTTTTTTTGTAAGACTAGACCATCAGAGATTATATCCTTGCTCTCGTTAAATAGAATTGTAAGGGAATGCAAGGAACAGTTAGAAAACAAGTACATGGTAAACCAACAAGAGAATAAGATGCAGTTACAAACATATTACACCTCATCAAGAAGAAAGAAAATCAAGATAATAAAATTATTTATTTGCAAATTTCAAATGTCTCTACTTAAAAGACTTGCACAGTACATTTTTAGGTATGCCATACTCATACCACAATTTCAGGAGAATAAGAATCCAATAATCAACTGAATATGTGAAATGTCTGTCAATGTTTAAATAGTAGTTAACTGTGAATTCTTTATGAAATGACTGTAAATCTGTGTAAATTATATCAATCATTTTTACATGTAAGAATTGTACAGTTTCTTTTGGGATATGAATTTACAGTAAAACTGGCATTAATAGATTGCTGCTGCATTTTTGAAGATAACTGTTTATAAACTTTTGTTATCCCAAAGCATGTTACATGTCCATTACTGAAAATATTTCCAAAGAAAAGGAAGGGGGTGTTCAACTATGTCCTATTCATGTATCAACATGGTTTCTTTTTTTCAAATCAGTTCAGACATAAAGCCCTATGACTGGAGGAAGAACTCCAAAATTATTTCTGCTGCAATCTAGAGTTCGCATTTCAGCCTCCACCAGATGTCTACAAAGTAAAGCCAATATTCATCCTCTAGCCCTCATTGCTATTACAGGGATGTGCAACATAATGCAGTACTTTCTTTTGAAACTGCAAAAAGTTTTACTTTTATGCAGGGAACCAAAAAAACAACCCAAATAAGCACCCAAAATCTACTCAATAGTCAATGTTTTTCAAACACAAAACTAGTATAACATAATAAAGATACTCATTTCTAGCAAACACTGACATTTCAAAAAACATAAATGTGGAAGAAAAAGTAAATATTATAAATTCTACATCTAGATGTTTAGAAGGAAACAATCATGCTTATTTGGGCTGCAAAACAGCAATTCAAGATATATTAATAATCTCTAGCCAACTTAGCTGACAACTTTGTCATCCAAAAGGTAGAGGAGGAAACTTAGAAGGCAGTTATACTGGACCTAATTCTTACTAAGAGAGAAGTGATAGAGGGGGTTGAAGTTGCAAGAACTTTGGGTGAGAGTGAACATGCCATATTGGAATTCAACATAATACATGTCGTACATCAGGGGTGGGTTCCTAATTTTTTTACTACCACTCTGGGCGTGGCTTATTTTGTGGGTGTGGCTTGCCAGCCATGTGACCGGGTGGGCGTGGGCCTCAGGAGCTTGGCAGCAGTCGGAGAAGTGGGGGGGGGACATTGCCCACCCACAACCCACAACGCAGCCCCCTGCAGCGGGAGCAGCAAGACCGCGGCAGCGGTTCTTCTAGGAGGCTCCGTCCGGCCTGAATGCTTCTCCCCATTTGATGATCCTAGGCTCCTGCCGCCCGTTCCCCCTCCCCTCAGCAGCTCGAGAAGCCTCGAACGTGCGAAAATGCCTGGGATCATCACAGCGCGTTCGTGGCTTCTCGGACTGCTGAAGGGAGGGGAATGGAGATAGCTCCTGCCGCCCGTTCTTTCAGCGTCTCACGCGCTCCCTCAGCTATCCCTCAGCTGAATTTTCATGTTTGTCCCTAATATGTACGGAACTTATATATTACAAACAATTATGTATAGATATGGGAATTGTTGTACATGAACTGTTCAATGTATATGAGGATAACCAGGCTGCAATTAATATGGCAACAAATTTGGGTGTAAAAACAAGATCAAAACATACAGATTTAAGATATCTAAATGTAAGACAATGTGTGCAAAGTAAAATGATTAAGTTAGAATATTGTACAAGTGAAAATAATATGGCAGATCATTTTACGAAGGCACAAGGTGCTATAAGGCATAAGGAGAGTTGTGAAAGCTACAACTTAAGGATGTAAAGAGTTACCGTATTTTTCGGAGTATAAGACGCACCTTCTTACCCTCAAAAAGAGGGTGAAAACTTGGGTGTGTCTTATACACCGAATGTAGCCCCACCCAGCCACCCCCACCCTTTGGCCTCTGCCTGCCAGCAATTTACCTCTTTGCAGCAAACAGGGCACAATAAGAGATTATCTGCCTCCCGACCTACAGCTGACTGAGGCTTGCAAGCCACGTGGTAAAATGAAACTAACTACGGTGGCTGTAATGAGACAAATTGCTGGGAGATAAACTGCTGGCAATGTTAGACTGCTGAAATTGCAAAGAGGTAAGCTATAGCTGCTATGGCCTAGAGGTAGAGCTCTTGCCTCACAATCAGGAGGTTGTGAGTTCTATCCTATGTAGAGGCAGATTCTGTTAATATGTTTTTTGTTAAATGTTTGTAGTGTGTTCAAATTATTAGACTTATTTTTTAAAGACTGCTTTATTATTGTTCTAGACAACTTAACAAAATGAAGAAGCTTTTTAAAATAAATACTTGCTCTGAAGAGGCCCAGTGCTATTGTATCTTCTTTTAAATAGCAGAGAATACTTCCAGAAAGCCAAATCAATTTTAAAGATCTGTAAAAGTATAATCTGAAATGTCCTTTTTTAGTATTAAGTATTAGTATTAAGTATTAGTATTAAAATAAGGCAGCTGAGTTAATGACTTAGTCATGTTTGGAGTAGATCTATTTAAATAATTGGGAGGAGTTAGTGTGATTACATTTAAGAAAACTTTCTGGGATTAATATACTGCCATAATGTACATTTCTCCAATTCTTTGCTATTTCTATGGGTCAGGCACACATGCACAGAAATACACAGCAAACAGTGTATATCATCTGTGCTGTTTGCTGTTTGGCAAATTGCTGGGAGCCAGAGGCCTTTTTTCCTTGTTTTCCTCCCCCAAAACTAAGGGGCGTCTTATACTGCGGTGCGTCTTATACTCCGAAAAATACGGTATATATTAACAACCCAAAGGGGAGAATGTTAGGACTCTGTCCAAATGGTTGGGTTTGCTAATATATAAACAAGCCACAAATCAATGTTTATGTGAATATTGTTAATATTGCTTTAAATGCATTGTAAGCTTTCTGATTACTATAAAAGGGAGCTAGAGAACAGGCTCGCTCTCCCTGCTGACTCTCTCTGCTGATTGTCTCTGCTGATTCACTGCTGATTTATTGAGTAATTGACTTCGTGTCTGTGAAAGTACTGTGAAGAGCTGCTGTGTATAGCGTAACTATCTGTGATAGTATAGATTTGTCTGTTAGCTGTAATCTTTGTTTGCTAATTCTGACAAAGACAGGCTAGTAAGAAGATTCTTCGTATTGACTGACTTAACGTGTATGACTTGGACTTCTTATTTGGACTTTGATAATTCTTTGAGTAAACTATTTGTATATACTTTAAACGTATCTGTTTATTGACTGAATCTTATCAACTCATATCAACTGCAACATCACGTTTCGCTGTTCACGTGCTTAAGAGCACAAATTCCTTAACAGATTACATCCCAGAGTACTGAAAGAACTGGCAGAAGAGATATTGGAACCACTAAACCTTATCTTTCAAAGATCCTGGAGAACCGGAGAACTAGCAGAAGACTGGAAAAGAGCCAATGTGGTTCCCACCTTTAAGAAAGGAAAAAAACAGATCCAGGAAACTATAGACCAGTGATGGTGAACCTATGGCACGCGTGCCACAGGTGGCACGCGGAGCCATATCTGCCGACACGCGAGCCGTTGACCTAGCTCAGCTCCAGCATGCATGTGTGCGCCGGCCAACTGATTTTCGGCTCGCGTGGAGGCTCTGGGAGGACATTTTAGGTTTCCGGAGTGCCTCTGGAGGGGGCGGGGGAGCGTTTTTGCCCTCCCCAGGCTCCAGGGAAGACTCTGGAGCCTGGGGAGGGCGAAAAATGGGCCTACCAGGCCCACTGGAAGTCAGGAAATGGGCCATTTCGGGCCTCCAGAGGGCCTCTGCGGGGGTGGGGGAGGCCGTTTTCGCCCTCCCCAGGCATTGAATTATGGGTGTGGGCACTCGCACATGCGTGATAGCACACGCGCATGCGCTTTTGGCACCCGTGGGAAAAAAGGTTCGCCATCACTGCTATAGTCCAATAGACCAATCAGCCTGACATCAATACCTGGGAAGATCGTGGAAAAGCAACAGATATGCAAAGAACTACAAGCAAGCAAAGTTATAACTAGTAGCCAACATGGCTTTCTCAAAAACAGATCATGTCAAACAAAACTTTTTTTTTGTTCTTTCACAAAGTGACTAAATTAGTGGACCAGTGAAATGCAGTGGACATAGTATACTTGAACTTCAGTAAGGCATTTGACAAAGTTGATCACAACCTACTTCTTGGTAAGCTAGAAAAATGTGGGATAGACTGCATCACCACCAGATAGATTTGTAACTGGCTGACACACTGCACTCAATGTGTAGTCTTTAATGGAAAGAGTGTTGGTCTTACCTGATACGCTTCTTCTTGATGTACTGCCAGAGAATTCAAAGTATGGGTATTGCTCCGCCTTCTCTTCTGACCTAGGCTTCCTGAGAGAGCATAAATCATAAACGTAGTCCCAAAAAACCTATTTTTATTTCAACGGCTGTGAATTATGTTCATTCACAGCCGTAATGAGTCTCAAACAGTTTTAATTAGTCCGACAGAAGTCTGCTACAGTCTTTCGGGAGACGGCTGATAAGCACCTACCTTTATCTCTCTTGACACACTGCCAAAGACCTAATTGGCAAGTAGCTTTGCAAGGCCAAACGGAGCACAGAGTCAAAACGGAGCTGCTGAGTTAAACCGACCATAATGAATCAAGTTGCTTCCTGCAAAGGCTCACATCCATTTGCTCCTCTTTTATGTTTTATGGGAGGGGCCAATCATCTCCAAGCCTTACTCCCGAGTAGCCCTTTTTTTCCTTAACTGCTCTTGCCTTCTGGCAGCTCTGCGCATGCGCGCACTGGGAACAGGCTCCCCCTGTTCCTCTGCCTCGCTGATGTCCGGCTCTGGAGGCTCCAGAGTCAGCACAGAACTCCCAGATGGCCCTGGCCCCATCTCTGCCTCCGACGCAGAGCCTTCTCCAGACTCCAGAACTGGCCCATGTTCCTCCCCAGCCTCCTCGCTGTCCGACTCTGCTGCCAGCTCCGAGGCCGCTGGCAGACCACACCACCTTCTTCCTTTTGGAGACTGAATCCATTGAGCTTTCTGCCACGCCTCTCCTGGTTACCTCCCAGTTTGATGAAGACGTAGCAGATGACTTGACTTTTCTCTGATCTTGCTGTCCACTCCTGTACTCTGAACCAGATGGTCGCCAGGATAGGGTTGGATTCTCCGGCAGTACATCACGAAAAAGCATATCAGGTAAGACCAATGCTCTTTCTCCAATGTACTGCCTTGAGAATCCAAAATATGGGACATACCAAAGCCGGCATGTCCTAAGGGTGGGCCATGTTCTGGTCCAGAGTCCCCCTGTCTGTATGTACCTTCTGGAGGACTCTTCTACCAAAGGCCGCCTCAGCTGAGGCGAATGCATCCAGCTTATAGTGTTTGATGAACGTGGGCAGTGAGGACCAAGTCGCTGCCCTGCAGACTTCCTCTACAGAGGCCTGAGTCACCCAGGCGGCTGTTGTGGCAGCGCTTCTGGTAGAATGTGCGGTCACTTGTCAGGGCACTGGTAGAGCCTGTATTTCATAGGCCTTGGCGATGCATGTCCGAATCCACCATCCCACTGTCGTTGCAGTAACCTTACTACCTAGCGTAGAAGTTTGGAATGATACAAACAGTGACTCCGTTTTTCTGAGAGGAGCTGTTCTTTTTATGTAAATGTGAAGTGCCCTCCTGACATCCAAGCTGTGCCACTTCCTTTCTAGTTCATGTTTTGGGCTCAGACAGAAGTCCAGCAATATGATTTCCTGTGCTCTGTAGAAACGGGAATTAACCTTGGGTAAAAATGAAGGGTCTAGTCGCAGTACTACCCTGTCTGGATGAAATATACACAGATTCTCCCTTACGGAAAGGGCTGCCGGTTCCGAGATTCATCTTGCCGAAGTAATTGCCATGAGGAAAACTACCTTGCATGTGAGGTATCGCAGGCTAGTCTCTCGTAACGGTTCAAAGGGGTTCAAGGAGATTGCCTGCAGGACCTTGGATAGGTCCCAGGTGGGGTACCTGTGCACCACCAGAGGCTTTAAATTGGTTGCTCCCTTAATGAAGCTGTGCACCATAGGATGATGCGCGAGGGATTCTAGGTCCCCGCATGACAACACCGATGCTAGCGCTGCGACCTCAGAAAGGACGCACACACAACTGTTTGCCAAATAATAAGAGGTCTTTACTAATAAAGGTGCTTAGTAAAAATCAGGTTTAAAGTCCAGGGGGAACAGAGAGAGTTCTTGGTGCATAAAGTCCGATATTATCTCTTCGTGAGCTTTGGCCAGAATTCAAATCCCAAAATAAACAGGCAATTAATCCTCCGTTATCTCTTACTCACTAAAGTTGGCTGAAATCCCGGAACCAATTATAACATGAGCCGACAGTCTAAAATACGAGTCTCAGAGCAGTAACACAACTGCAGAGAAATCACGAGTGCAGAGAAATCACGTTCGTTGCTTCCAGCAACAACTGCAGCGTGCTGAAGACTTAAAAAGCCTGAGGGCATGGCCAATTAGCCCTCAGCTCTACATACGAGGAGACCTCCGTCTGTAGAGCCATTCCTGCCTGCTAGCTGCCCTGCGTGCCCTAGCATCAAGCAAAGGCTCCTCCTCTTCTGATGAATCCCTCAGCACCAGCTGAGAAGGTGCAGAAGGCCCTGGTTGGCTTTCCTCCTCTGGCACCGAGTCCTCCTCGCTATCGGACTCAGGTGCCAGGTGCACGGGATGATAGTGCCGCGCCACAGTCAGCTCTTGGCCCTCTGGATCCATGAACAGCTGCGCGGGACGCGGGCAAGCCACAACAATAGTCCCTTGTCCAGTCCATCCTGAAGGAATTCCAGGATCTGACCCACCGTTACTGAGATTTAATTTAATTTCAATTTAATAATAGTATTTCTATGCCGCCCAACTCCCTAGGGACTCTGAGCGGCTTACAACAGTAAAGATGTTTACTGTACAGTAGAGATGGGATCAATGTCACTCTTGGAACACCAGCTACAAAAGGTCTTCCAAGTGGAGTCATAGATCCTATTAGTTGAAGGCCTCCTGGAAGCCTGGATTGCCGTGATGACTCTGAGAGATAACTTACTCTGTGTCAGGGCTTTCTGCTCAAATGCCAGACGGTCAGTTTTAACCATTGTGGTTCCGGATGCACCAGAGCCCCCTGGCTGAGGAATTTCTTTTCTTGCGGGATCCTCCATGGTCTGGTTACCACCAGACTGACCAGATCTGCGAACCACGGCCTCCTGGGCCAGTGGGGAGCTACAAGTATTACTTCCCCCTTCTCCTCCAACACTTTCCTGATTACCCTTGGGATCACTGGGAGAGGGCGGAAGGCATATAGGACTCCTTTCGGCCACGGGATTCAGAGTGCGTTGGCTCCCTCTGCTCCTGGTGTTACGAACCTGGAGTAAAATCTCGGCTGCTGGCTGTTTGATGGTGTGGCGAACAGGTCCTGGACTGGGGTCCCAAACTGTTCTGTTATTTCCTTGAATAGTTTCGGACGCAGTCACCACTCCGCGTGATTGACTGTGGTTCTGCTGAGCCAGTCTGCCTGGACATTCGTTGATCCTGAGATGTGTTCCGCTCTGATGGAGAGAATGGACGTTGGTTCTTACCTGACAAGTCCTTTCTCATGCAGATCGATGGGGGAGTCCAGGATGGGTCACTCTAGTCCTCTAACTCTATGGCTGGGTTGAATTACTGAATTCAACCCAGCCTCCCTGGTAAAGGTCTCCAGTTGACAACAAAGTCGAAGCGAATCAAGTAGAACTGTACTCATACTAAAGAGAACTCTTGGACCAGGAAACAATAAACAACAACAAAACAATCACCTCAACCACCTGGCAAAGACACCAGACCACATATTGGGCGGGGCTGGACTCCCCCGTCGATCCGCATGAGAAAGGCTGTGTCAGTTAAGAACCAACGTCCATTCTCCATGCTCTGATCGACGGGAGAGTCCAGGATGGGACATACCAAAGCAGTTTGGCAGTCCTAAGGGTGGGAAATGGTCTGGTCCGGAACTTCTGCCTCCACTAAAACCCGTTGGAGGACCCTCCTGCCAAAGGCAGCCTCAGCCGAAGCATAAACATCTAGACAATAATGTCTGATAAATGGAGAAGGGGACAACCAAGTCGCCGCCTGGCAGATCTCCTCCACCATCGCCTGAGAAGCCCAAGCAGCGGTAGTGGCCGCACTCCTAGTGGAGTGGGCCGTGATGCCCCTAGGCACTGGGAGCGACTGAAGCTCGTAGGCCTTGGCTATACAGGCCCGCAGCCACCGACCCACCGTGGAAGGTGTTACCTTTTGACCCAGAGTTGACGGCAAGAATGAGACAAACAGAGATTCCGGAAAGAAGAGGTCCTAGCGATGTAGATGCAGAGAGCCCGCCTCACGTCCAGGGTGTGCCACTTGCATTCCAAGGGATGACTAGGCCTTGAGCAGAAATCTGGCAAGATCAACTCCTGAGCTTGGTGAAACCAGGAGTTGATCTTGGGAAGGCGGGATCCAGTCGCAGGACCACCCTGTTAAGAGTGAAAAACACAGAGATCCCTACGGACCGACAGAGCCGCCAACTCTGAAATCCATCTAGCCGACCTGATAGCCACCAGGAAAACCACCTTGCACGAGAGGAATCGAAGGCTGGCCTCTCTCAGCGGCTCAAAGGGAGGAGCGGTGAGTGCCTGCAAGTCTTTGGATAGATCCCAAGAGGGGTACCGGTGGACCACTGGTGGCCTAAGGTTAGATGCCCCTCTGAGGAAAGCATGCATCCTGGAGTGGCTAGCAAGGGAACCCAGGAGGAGGATCTGCAGAACCGAACC
The DNA here is from genome assembly GCA_023053685.1 of Diadophis punctatus similis. Lineage (NCBI taxonomy): Eukaryota > Metazoa > Chordata > Lepidosauria > Squamata > Dipsadidae > Diadophis > Diadophis punctatus. The sequence goes on along the minus strand of JALIGW010000074.1, from coordinate 1,233,747 downwards.
CAAAGCCGCCACCTGTTGCCTCAATGTGTTGCGGGAGAGACCCTGAACCAGTCCCTGTTGGAGGAAATCCAATACATCAGCCACCGATGCTGCTATTGGATCCCTACGCCACCTGGTACACCAGACGGAGAAGGAACGCCAGGTCGCCTCATAAATACGGATTGTGGATGGCCGTCTGGCCGCCTGAATCGTACAGATGACCCCCCGGGAAAGGTCTACCCCCTTAGCAATTGCTGCTCAACCTCCACACGGTGAGTTGGAGCCACTGCGGCTCGGGATGGAACATGGGCCCCTGGGACAGGACGACCTTCTCTGGGGTAATGCGCCATGGACGTTCGACCGACCCACGAAGTCGGTGAACCATGGCCGCCGGGGCCAATAGGGAGTCACCAATATGATCTCCGCCCTCTCCGACAGAACCTTCCTGACCACGGCTGGGATGAGGGGCAGGAGAGGGAAGGTGTACAGCAGTTCCTTGGGCCAGGGACACCGGAGGGCATCTACCCCCTCCGCCCCGAGCCGGAAACCGGGAGAAGAATTGCTGGAGCTGTGAGTTCGTCGGGGCGGCGAACAGGTCCAAGGCTGGGCGGGAGAACCGGGTTGACAGTTCCGAGAAGAGACTGGGCAGCAGACGCCACTCCGACTGGTCTATCATGGGGCCCTGCTCAGCCAGTCCGCCTGGATGTTCGACACCCCCACGATGTGGTCCGCTTTCAGGGACAGTAGGTGGGTCTCTGCCCATTTGCAAAGGGCCTCCAATTCCTCCATGAGTAAGAAGGACCAAGTTCCCCCTGCCGATTTATGTGGGCCTTCGTGGACACATTGTCTGTCAGGAGAAGGACATGGCAGCCCCGGATGTCTTGCTGAAAGGCCCTGAGGGCTAGCCTTACATTTCATTTCATTTCATTTATTGCATTTGTATGCCACCCAACTCCCGAAGGACTCTGCGCAGCTAACAACAATTTGCAAATACAAAGATTATAAAAACAATTTTTAAAAACAGATAAAAAGAACATATTTAAAAACTAATATATATTTTCTCTCATGGCCGGATCTCTCCAATGATAACTATGGGATCAACGGCCTTCAGCCTGCCCGAGGAGCCAGGTCTTAATCGCTTTTCGGAAGGCCAATAGGGTGGGGATGGTCCGGATCTCCAGAGGTAGTTGGTTCCAGAGAGTCGGGGCAGTCACAGAGAAGGCCCTCCCCCGCAGGCCCACCAGCCGACATTGTTTGGCTCATGGGACCTGGAGGAGACCAACTCTGTGGGATCTCACCGGTCGCTGGAAGTTGTGTGGCAGAAGGCGGTCTCGTAGATAGCCTGGTCCTAAGCCAGTTGGACTTAGGGGTTCAGGTGGGCCCTCTGTTAGCGTACCTGCCCCCCAGCTAGGTTACTAAGGCCCTGCCTGAGCTGCTTGAGGCGATAGCTAGCCTGGCGGTGGAGTTCCCCAGGCTTATGGTGCTGGGGGACTTTAACCTGCCTTCGGCGGGCGAAACCTCTGGTGCAGCTCAGGAGTTCATGGATTCCATGACAACCATGGACCTGACCCAAGTAATCCAGGGTCCGACTCATGAGGGAGGCCACACGCTTGACCTAGTGTTTCTTTCAGGGCAGTGGAGAGATGATCTGAATGTAGGGTATATAGTCACCACCCCGTTGTCGTGGTCAGATCATTTCCTATTGAGGTTGGATTTCACAGCCCCACTCCTCCCCCACAGGGAGGCGGGACCGACTAGGTGGTTCCGCCCCAGGCGCCTAATGGAGCCGTAAGGATTCCAGAGGGAACTTGGGGAAATACCTGAAACCCTGGTACACAATTCATCTGAGTCCCTGGTGGCTGCCTGGAACACCGCAGCATCAGGGGCATTAGATCAGATTGCTCCTTTGCGACCTCTCCGTGGCAGTGGATCCCGGAAAGCTCCCTGGTTTACCGAGGAGCTCCGGGAGATGAAACGCCACAAGAGACGTCTGGAGCGATGCTGGAGAGCCAGTAAAACCGAATCCGACCGAACACTTCTAAGAACTTTTATTAAGTCTTATCTAGTGGCGATAGGGGCGGCAAAACGATCTCATTTTTCCGCTCTTATTGCATCCGCAGATTCTCGCCCAGCCGCCTTGTTTAGGGTGACTCGCGCCCTCCTCGCCAAAGGGGGGAGCGAGGAACACTTGCAAGGTAGAGCTGAGGAATTCGCGCAGTTCCTGACGGATAAATGTCGCTCAGATCCGGTCGAATCTGGACTCCGGCTGGACAGAGTCCATTGAGTTGACAGGTGCAAGTCTTAGTCCAGCGTTGTGGGAGGAGTTTGAGCCTGTTTCTCCTGATGACGTGGACAAGGCCGTGGGTGCGATGAGCTCTTCCACCTGTTTATTGGACCCGTGCCCCTCCTGGCTGGTTTCGGCCAGCAGAGAGGTGGCACGCGGCTGGATCCAGGCGGTGATCAACGCTTCTTTTAGGGAGGGATCCGTACCGCAGCCCTTAAAGGTTGCAGTGGAGAGACCCCTCCTTAAGAAGCCTTCCCTGGATCCAGCGGACTTGAAGAACTTTCATCCGGTCTCCAACTTACCTTTTATAGTAAAAAGTTTCAGGCACGGCTACAGTACAGAAACTGCCTTGGTCGCCCTGATGGATGATCTCTGGCGAGCCCGGGATGGGGGTAATTCCTCCATCCTGGTGCTACTTGACCTCTCAGTGGCTTTCGATACCATCGACCATGGTATCCTTCTGCATCGTCTTGGCGAGTTGGGAGTGGGAGGCACCGTTTTACAGTGGTTCTCCTCTTATCTCGCCGACAGGATGCAATCGGTGTTAGCAGGAGGACAGAGGTCGTCTCCTAGGCCCCTGACTTGTGGTGCCTCAGGGTTCGGTCATCTCGCCCATCCTGTTTAACATTTACATGAAACCGCTGGGGGAGATCATCCGTAGACACAGGGTGAGTTTTCAACAGTACGCTGATGACACCCAGCTGTACATTACCACCCTGTCTCAATTCAGGGAGGCAGTCGATGTAATGTGCCGATGCCTGGACGATGTTAGGACCTGGATGGGGAGAAACAGACTCAAGCTCAACCCCGACAAGACTGAGTGGCTTTGGATATTGCCTCCTAAGGACCATGTCGACTGTCCCTCCTTGGTTCTTGAGGGAGAAAAATTAACTCCCTCGGAACGGGTTCGCAATTTGGGAGTCCTCCTAGATCCACAGCTAAATTTAGACCAACACCTTACAGCTGTGGCTAGGGGGGCTTTTGCACAGGTTCGCCTGGTGCACCAATTGTGACCATACTTGGAGAAGGAGGCTCTACTCACGGTCACTCATGCCCTTGTCACCTCCCAATTGGACTACTGTAATGCGCTCTACATGGGGCTACCCTTGAAGAGTATTTGGAGACTTCAACTGGTGCAAAATGCGGCTGCGCGTGCTGTGGTGGGTGTTTCAAGATACACCCACGTAACACCTATACTCTGCCAGTTGCATTGGCTGCCCATTGGTCTCCGGGTACAATTCAAGGTGTTGATCATCATCTTTAAAGCCCTACATGGCTTAGGACCAGGTTACCTCCGGGACCGCATTCTACCTCATACTTCCCTTCGACCGGTTAGGTCCCACAGAGTGGGTCTCCTCCAGGTCCCGTCAACCAAACAATGTTGGCTGGCGGGGCCTAGGGGGAGGGCCTTCTCTGTGGGGGCCCCTGCTCTCTGGAACAAACTCCTCCAGAGATACGAATTGTCCCCACCTTGCTGGACTTGGCTCTTCCGGCAGGAGGGGTTTTGAGACAAATTCATCTTGGTCTCCCCCATGTATGTAAGATTTTGTATGCCTTTTAAATGTATTTTAAATTGTTTTAAATTGTATTGTTTAGCGGTTCTTCAAATGTTGTACACCGCCCTGAGTCCCCAGGGAGTAGGGCGGCATATAAGAATCCTAAATAAAATAAAATAAAAATAAATAACCTCAGCAGGAAATGATCTGACCATGACAAGGGAGAAACGACTATACCCCTTAATTTCAGATTATCTCCCCACTGCCCCGAGAGAAATACCAGGTCAAGCGTGTGCCCCCCCTTATGAGTTGGACCCTCAACTACTTGGGTCAGGTCCATAGTTGCCATGGAAGCCATGAACTCCTGAGCTGCATCCGAGGATTCACCGAGCGATGGCAGTGTCACTGCATTTTTTGTATTTGCCAGCTGAGCTTCCATTCTGAGCATTACGGTAGCTGGCTCTGAACTTTTATCAACATATAGATAACAGTGTCTTGTGATTTATGAGCTACTGCGCATGTCTTTATTATTCTCTTATTTCTCTTGCTGTTCTTTCTTTTGTCCGTCTCTGAGATATATTACTACCGGTAAGATGTAGTCAGCTATATTTGTTACTTTTATAATAAAAGTGTTTATTAGAATATATACTTTGGGTTTATTTTTCTTTGTGAGTATACGCCATGGGAAAACAAGATCCATTCACCTCTAATTATTTACAGTCTCCCCAGGAAGGGGGAGCGAAGCTGTTTCACATTTTGACAGGCAGGTTAAAGTCCCCCAGCACCATAAGCCTGGGGAACTCCACCGCCAGCCTGGCTACCGCCTCTAGCAGCACATGCAGGGCCATTGTAACGCAGCTGGGAGGCAGGTACATCACCAATAAGCCCAACTGCACCCTTGAGTCCACCCTTACCGCCCTGTGCTCCAGCCAATTGATATTGTGTTGGAGCTCTCGATGAGTCCACCGCCCCTGGGCTACCCTGGACCCTAAGTGGGGCCCCCATCCTAGCAGGCTGGCATCTGACATTATCGTCAATCTGTCCTGGTCCCTGAAGAAGCAACCCCTGGAGAGGGCGCCCGACTCCCACCAGAGCAGGGAGCAGAGAACCCTGGGCGGCAAATGGACCTTCGTCTGGGACGTGCCCTGACCCCTCATCTGGTAGGGAAGAAGGAACCATTGGAGGGGCCGCGAGTGAAAGCGTGCCCAGGGCACGATGTCCAGGCAAGAAATCATCTTCCCCAGGAGTTGAGACAGCAGTGCTAAAGGGGCAGACATGTCCCCCCCGGACGCGGCCTGATAAGGTCCTGATGCTGTCCTGCCGCTCCTGAGAGAGGAAAACTTGGCTGGAGACAGAGTCTATTAGGGCCCCCAGGTGCACAAGTCTGGTGGAGGGAACCAGGTAGCATTTGGCCAGGTTTATTGAAAAACTGTGGTCCCGAAGGACCTGAATAGTAGTTGCCAGGTCTCTCTCCGTAGCGACTGGAGAGGCTGCCTGGATAAGCAGGTCGTCCAGGTAACACTGGATCCTGATGGGAATCGTCCTGAGGTATGCTGCCAGGGCCGCCATGACCTTGGTGAAAGTACGGGGGGCTGAAGCCAGTTGAAAGGGAAGGGCGGTATATTGAAAATGGCGCCCTGCATAGCAAAACCTCAGGAACGGTCTGTGATCTGGCCGAATGGGCACATGTAGGTAGGCTTCTGTTAAGTCCATGGAGGCTAGGAAATCTCCCTTCCTGATTCCCTGGAGGATGGAAGAGAGGGAATGCATCTTGAACCTACGATAAACCAGGTAACGGTTGAGCCCTCTGAGATTCAAGATTGCCCTCCACCCTCCTGAGGATTTCGGGATGACAAAAAGGTGGGAGTAGAATCCCAGCCCCCTCTGGTCCAGAGGCACCAGTTGGACCGCCTGGATGTCCAACAGATGTTCGATGGCCTCCTCCATGAGACGACGTCTGGACGGGTCTCTAGACACGGGGCAGCGGAGGAAAAGCCTTGGGGGGGGAGAAAGAAACTCCAGGGAGCGGCCGTACCTTATTTATTTATTTATTTATTTATTTTGGAATTCTTATATGCCGCCCAACTCCCTAAGGACTCAGGGCGGCGTACAACAGTGAGAAAATACAAGAATAACCAAAATCTAAAAAGTTAATTAAAAGCAAATATAAAAATTAAAACACACTATAAAAAGAATCATCACCAACCATTCAACATCATACATACTTGGGGGGTGGGCTCGAATGAATTAAGCTCTACCCCCCGCCTGCAGGAAAAGCCATGTCTTAACAGCTTTCCGGAAGGCCAGCAGAGTGGGGATAGTTCGGGTCTCTGGTGGAAGTTGGTTCCAGAGCACAGGGCCAGCCACAGAGAAGGCTCTCCCCCTTGGGCCCGCCAGCCGGCATTGTTTGGCCGACGGGACCTGGAGGAGGCCCACTCTGTGGGCCCTAACCGGTCGAAGGGAAGTATGAGGCAGAATGCGGTCCCGTAGATAACCTGGTCCCAAGCCATGAAGGGCTTTAAAGATGGTGATCAACACCTTGAATTGGACCCGGAGACCGATGGGCAACCAATGCAGCTGGCGGAGTATCGATGTCACGTGGGTGTACCTTGGCACACCCACCACAGCACGCGCAGCCGCATTTTGCACCAACTGAAGTCTCCGGATACTCTTCAAGGGTAGCCCCATGTAGAGCGCATTGCAGTAGTCCAAGCGAGAGGTGACAAGGGCATGAGTGACCGTGAGTAGAGCCTCCTTCTCCAAATATGGCCGCAACTGGTGCACCAGGCGAACCTGTGCAAAGGCCCCTCTAGCCACAGCTGAAAGATGATGGTCCAATTTTAGCTGTGGATCTAGAAGGACCCCCAAGTTGCGGACCTGGTCCGAGGGAGTCAGTTTCGCTCCCTCAAGGACCACGGAGGGACAGTTGTCGTAGTCCTTAGGAGGCAATATCCACAGCCACTCAGTCTTATCGGGATTAAGTCTGAGTCTGTTCCTCCCCATCCAGATCCTGACGTCGTCCAGGCACCGGCACATTACATCAACTGCCTCACTGAAGTCAGACGGGGTGGTGATGTACAGCTGGGTGTCATCAGCGTACTGATGGAAACACACCCCATGTCTGCGAATGATCTCCCCCAGCGGTTTCATGTAGATGTTGAACAGGATGGGCGAGAGAACCGACCCCTGAGGCACCCCACATAATAGGGGCCTAGGGGACGATCTCTGCCCCCCTGCCAGCACCGACTGCATCCTATCAGCGAGATAAGAGGAGAACCACCGCAGAACGGTGCCTCCCACTCCCAACTCGCTGAGACGATGCAGAAGGATACCATGGTCGATGGTATCGAAAGCCGCTGAGAGGTCAAGTAGCACCAGGATGGAGGAATTTCCCCCATCCCGGGCCCGCCAGAGATCATCCATCAGAGCGACCAAGGCAGTTTCTGTACTGTAGCCGCGCCTGAAACCCGACTGGTAAGGGTCTAGATGATCTGTTTCATCCAGGAGCTGCAGAAGTTGAGTAACCACCACCTTCTCCACAACTTTCCCTAAAAAAGGTAAGTTGGAGACCGGACGATAGTTCTTCAAGTCAGCTGGATCCAGGGAAGGCTTCTTCAGGAGGGGTCGCACCACCGCAGCTTTTAACGACTGCGGTACGGATCCCTCTCTCAAAGAAGCGGTGACCACCGCCTGGATCCAGCCGCGTGCTACCTCTCTGCTAGCCGAAACCAGCCAGGAGGGGCACGGGTCCAATAAACAGGTGGAGGTACCCATCGCTCCCACAGCCCTGTCCACATCCTCGGGAGAAACAGGCCCAAACTCTTCCCATAATGATGGACTAAGACTAGCCCCTGTCAACTCAATGGACTCTGCCCAGCCGGAGTCCAGATTTGACCGAATCTGAGCGACTTTATCCGACAGAAACTCAGCGAATTCCTCAGCTCTGCCTTGTAAGTGTTCCTCGCTCCCCCCTTTTGCAAGGAGGGAGCGAGTCACCCTAAACAAGGCGGCTGGGCGAGAATCTGCGGACGCAATAAGAGCGGAAAAATAGGATCGTTTTGCCGCCCTTATCGCCACTAAATAAGATCTGATGTAAATTCTTAATAGTGTTCGATCAGACTCGGTTTTTCTGGCCCTCCAGCGGCGCTCCAGACGTCTCTTCTGGCGTTTCATCTCCCGGAGCTCCTCGGTAAACCAGGGAGCTTTCCGGAATCCACTGCCATAGAGAGGTCGCTTAGGCGCAATTCGGTCTAGAGCCCCTGATGCTGCGGTGTTCCAAGCAGCCACCAGGGAGTCAGCCGAATTGTGTACCAGGGTTTCAGGTATTTCCCCAAGTTCCCTCTGGAATCCTTCCGGTTCCATTAGGCGCCTGGGGCGGAACCACTTAGTCGGTCCCACCTCCCTGCGGGGGAGGAATGGGGCTGCGAAATCCAGCCTCAGTAGGAAATGATCTGACCATGACAGTGGGGTGATGACTAAGTCCCTTATCTTCAGATCATCTCTCCACTGCCCCGAAAGAAACACTAGGTCGAGCGTGTGACCACCCTCATGAGTCGGACCCTGGATTACTTGGGACAGGTCCATGGTTGTCATGGAATCCATGAACTCCTGGGCCGCCCCAGAGGTTTCGCCAGCAGATGGCAAGTTGAAGTCCCCCAGCACCATAAGCCTGGGGAACTCAACTGCCAAGCCGGCTACTGCCTCGAGCAGCTCAGGCAGGGCCTTGCTTACGCAGCTGGGAGGCAGGTACGTTAAGAAAAGGCCCACCTGTACCCCTAAGTCCAACTTCAAAAGGAGCGTCTCACACCCAACAATCTCCGGGGCAGGGATCCTACGAGGATGCAGATTTCCACGCGTTATTATTGCCACTCCTCCCCCCCTTCCCTGGGGTCGAGAATGGTGCTGCACCGAGAAACCGGCTGGGCATATCTCGGAGAGAGCTACTCCCCCCTCCTGCCCCAGCCAGGTCTCGGTAACACACACCAGGTCAGCCCCCTCCTCTGTGATTAAGTCACGTATCAAGGGGGCTTTGTTGACGATTGACCTGGCGTTAAGCAGCAGCATCCTGAGCCCAGGGCCCTGAAAACCCTGGTTGCCAGGTATCCGGGTTGAGCACGATGGAACCGGATCGGAGGGGCCGGAACAAGGGATCGCTTGTAAACAGCGAGGTCTTATTCCCCGAGAGCGGCCCACCCCTCTGCTCCCGCCATATCTGCCTCTTCCCGTTATGACCGAGATGGTCTGGCTCTCGCCTACACCAGAGACCCCCTCCCCTCCCCCGCTGGTCTCCCTCCCTTCCTGCAGGCCATACATACCATATGGTCTCCCTGACCCAGGCGTCCGACGTGGTCTCCTCCCATTGCAGATAGAAGAGGCCGAGACGACCCCCTATGGGAGGGTGGGGCTCGCTGTCACTTTTGACGCTTGAAAGGTCGGAAGGATGAGCCACGGAAGGAGTGCTTGCCCTGGGACTGCTGCATGCCTCTGCCTCCGAAGCTTGGCCTGTCGGATTGGTAATCCAATCTCGGGAAGAAGGGCCTCTGCTGACGGGGAAAGCCTGCCCCGGCTCCCCCCTGCCTGAAGGAGGGCCGCCTGAAATAAGGTGATGTGCGGGAATCTGCCCGGCGACCCTGCGAGGGGAGCACCTTCCTCTTGTCCCTGGTTTCAATTAGAAGAGGATCCAAGGATGGACCAAACAGGCTGTCACCCTTGAAGGGGGCGGAGGCAAGCTTCCATTTGTTTTTGGAGTCCATGCGCCAGTGGCGAAGCCACAACAAGCGGTGAGCCGTCACTGATGCCGCCATGGACCTAGCCAAGAATTTAGCTGCCGCCACAGAAGCATCCGCTTAATACTCTGCTGCAGCAATGATTTTACTTAAATCCTGATGGGCTCTAAGGTCCTCCGGGGAAATCCTGCCTTGCAGCTGGCGGAGCCAACGGACTGAAGCCCTTGTGAAGAAGGAAGAAACAGTAGCGGCCCTGATTGGCCAAGAGTCAGCCAGATGGGCTCTGCGAAGGGCCATCTCCTCCTTCTTCTCGTCCGCCTTAAGGGCATCCTCTGCATCAGGCAGGAGGATGGAAGAGGTCAGCGCTGCTACAGGAGAGACCATCCTGGGCACCTGCACCAGGTGTTCAAGATCCGAGTCTACACAGAACAGGGAGTTCTCCTGACTGCTGGGGTGGGAAGCCAGGACTGGATTGGACCATTGTTTTGTAATAAGGTCCAGAAACATCCCCGGAGTAGGGATGCAATCCGGAGCCGTGGTACGTTCTGTAAACAGATAGTCCTCCTGGGCCCCTGCCTCAGAGGCAGTCTCCTGGAGCCCGGAGTCCTTGCCCAACTTGGCCGTGGCCCTGGCCTTGGCTAGCAGCTGATGGAATAGAGCTGGATTAAAAAGCCCCTTAAACAAAGGTCTGCCTGGAACATCCTGCTCCCTATCGGAAAACTCCCCCTCTTCCAGCAGCTCGCCTTCCGAGAGAGAATGTTGGCTAACTCTCGAACGGGCCGGGGACCCAGGATCCTGATAGTCGTGATAGGCTGCCTCATATTCCCAGAGGTCCGCCCGGCTGGGTAGGTAAGTCTCCTGTCTAGGTTGCTGCTATAGTCCCTCTGCTATGCCCTCTTTTTTTTTTATTCAAAAAGTTTTATTAGTACAAAGTACAAACATTTTTATTTTTCTCCCCCCCCTTCCCCCCCATCCCCCTCCCCTTCCCCCCATCCTCCCCCCCCTCTCACCCACCCACTCCCGACTTCCCAGAAAAAGCACAGGGTGTAATATTCAAAAATAATAGGATTAAATTATGCTAACAAATTCTTAATTTCAAAATTTCTCTAGATCTTTAACTCCTTGTTACTCAAAACCTTTTAAGCATAATCTAAAAATCAAGCATATTATTAATCAATCAGCATAACAATATCTCCGGCTGTTAATTTACTCCACTATATATCCTTCATTTATATAATCTTTAAAATATAATAATAAAAAGAAGAGAAAGAAAAAGTCTTTCTTTCACCATTTCATTCAATTACACAACCATCAACATCATTTCCTCAATGCTGGATAGATCTTCCTTCTTCCAACATTATACCTCTTCGATGAACATAAAAAGTAAAATATACTAAGCAATTGTTAATTCCAATATTTCTCTAATTCTTTAACCCCTTATAACTCAAAACCTTTTAGGCATGATCTAAAAAATCAAACACATTATTAATAACCTAACATTCCAATATATCAAATTACTAATTTCACAATAATTCTAAATCTTTAATTCCATTTATCTCAAAACCTTTTACAAATAATCAAAAGGATTATTAAACCCCTCTTAAACCAATCCTTTAAGTGTCTTTCGTTTATATAATCTTTAAAATATAGTAGTAAAAAGAAAAAAATAGGAAACAAAGAGAAAACACAACCATCAGCGTCAATCCTCAATAGTAAATGGATCTTCTTTACTGCAAAGTGTCAATTTTCATTCCTCTCTCCATCTAGCCTATCACTTCCCATACTAAGATCAAATCTAGTCGTTCCTTCTTCTCGGTCGAACTTTAGATCTGACTCTTACAGCCTTTTGTGACTTGATAGTTTTTTGAATTGTCAACTCTGCTCTTGTCTGACTCTGTTCTTCTGTCTCCCCTTCCACATTATGAACATCTCTCTGGTTCTGTAAATCACCTTGATGCATCAAAACTCCTTCCATTTGAACAACTATCGATGAATCTCCTCTTTCATCTTCTATTGCTTCCTTCATTCTTCTTCCTTCTGGAATTTTGGATATGTCGGCCTTTAACACTTTTACATAAAAATCAGTAGCTTTCAATATCGTATTGAGCCGATATCTCTTTTCCAGGTGTCTAACCACAATCCCGATTGGAGCCTCCCATCTGTACTGTACTTGCTGTTTTTTGAGTTCTTCAACCAGAAAGGCATAATCTTTTCTGGCTCTCAACATTTTAGGAGGAATTTCTTTCAATGTCATTACTTCCTGTCCATCTACCTGAAGCTTATTCTTGAAAGTCGCCTGTAAAATTTCATTCCGTAATGCCCTTGTAGTAAAGTATATTACGATATCTCTTGGCAGATGTTTTTGTTTAGCAACCCAGGAATTAACACGATATATTTATCAATTTGCATAACCAATTCCTGTTTTGTGATTCCTAGCATATGCACAAGTGCCTCCCCCATCCTTTCTTTTAAATCTTCTTGTTTTTTTTCTTTTACACCTCTTAGTCTCAGAGCAAACTCCATACTTTTATATTGAAGCATTAGCACCTCAGCTTCAAAGTTTTCCATATTATTTTGTCTTATCTATATGTTCACCCAAAGTTATCACAGTCTGTTTAATTTCTTCCACATCCTGCTCCAAAATTTCCATATTTCCTACCAGTCCTTTAAGTACAACTATCATATCCTTCCTTAATTGCTGGTGTCGAGTATCAATCTCCTCTAAAACAGCCTATATTTTTTCATTAATTTCATTAATTTTTGAGTTAAATTCCATAACAAGTTCATTCTTCATGACTTTTAAAGCATCAAATAACTTTTCAGGTGTTAAAATCTGTGAGGGTGTTGAATAAGGAGTGGGTTGCATTCTTAAAGTATAAACAGGGGGGGTGCTCAAATCCTTTATTAAGAACAGTCTTTCCAGGTTTAAAAGCCATTTAAAATTTTAGGTTAAACTTCTGGTTTTAATCCAAGATCAGAGATGGAAGAGAGTTCATCAAAGTCAGGCATTTTCAAACAAGGGACTCCTAGCAAAACAAAGCATTCTTTTAAGTTTCACTTTCACGCCCTCTAAAGCTTCAATCGCCATTTTGCAGCTCATTAGCTCATTTGGTTTGTCACTTCCGAAGTGTGAATTGGAGTTAAGTTTGAATACTTGCCGACTGTGTCTCCTGATTTTTTTCTGTCTGCTCTCTGCTGTAAATCCTGAAGTTAAAATCGCATGTTGGGAGCAGAAATTGGTTGCGGCATCTTGCTCCGCAAAAGCGGAGGCGTCCCGGGTCCCGGAGCAGATGACAGGCTACCTGGGGAGCCCTCACCCTTCGCGCCCCAGATTTCCTCCTTGGGCACTAGGGGGGCTCTACCCTCGCCTGTCTGGCTCTCATCTCTCCCCTAAACCCGAGGAGGAGATTTTCAAGCTGCCAGACAGCTGTTCTGGCGGCTTTACAGAGCCCGGGATTAGGCGCTCAACAAGGAGCTTCCTCGATGTAGCGGAGCCAACCGGAAGTCCGATCTGATATGCCCTCTTTGATGGCTGAGGATATCCAGTGCCTCATGAAGGGAGGCATATCCTGTTCCTGCCAAGACTCAGGGCGGAGGCCAGCCGCAGTCGGGGTAAAGGAGGCCTCAGGTGCCCTGCGGATTTGGGGAGCTATATCCTGGTCTGGGACTGTTCTAAGAGCAGAGGGGGGAAGGCACTGAGCTCTAAAGCCCCGAGGCTCAGAAGGAGGGCTTGAAGCAGGAGGGCCTCCCAGGGCTTCAGGAGATCAGCTAGGGTCAGCAGCCGGACGGGCAGCGTGCCAAGGGAGTGTCCATTGCCCTGCTGGCCAAGCAGCTGTGCCTGGCAGAGAGATCCCTACTCTGGCAAACTCCTTCTCTAAGGCCTTTTGTCTCTGTTGATCTGCTTTTTTCTTCCTTCCTCGATGAGGGCCAGTGTGTTGAAGATTTGGCCCTGATTTTGGCAGCAGCGGCCAGCCCAGCTGCCCTAGGCCTGGCTGAGGCTCTGCTAGAGACTTCAGATGCAGGGGGTGGCACAAACCCCTTTGAGACCTTCCAGAGCCAGATCTGTCCTGCTCCATTGAGAGGGAGCCAGGAAGTAGAGAGCCTGATAATAAAGGAATAAGCCAGGTAGAAAAGCTGGCAGGCCTATTCTCTAATAGGCAAAAACCTTGCCAGCAATCAACTCAACCAGGTGTGAAGCTGGTTTGAGGATACTCTCTGACCTCGCCGCAAAGAGAGGTAGCTGATGCGGCTCGTAATTGCCATGGCGACCGGAGAAGTGAGAGTGGTGAAAGGCAACCAGAAACTCTCCAACTAGGCCTGGTCAGGAGCTGCAGGGAGAGGGAAAAACAAACTGCGCATAAATACAGGCCAGCCTAAGTGTGGACACTGCTGCCCGCAGTTCCCTCTAAACCCAGGTCAAGGGGGTAGGATTTCTCTAACCCCCACCTGCTTAGGGCCCTCTAAAATACTGGCCTGTCTCAAAATGGCGTCCTCCTTCCAAGATGGCCACCACCATGTGGCAAAGCTACTCAGCGAACAAGGCTTCTTCAGGGGAAATCCCCACGTTTGGATGCCTCCAGCAGTAGCTGCAGCAGCAGGGTGCTGTTTGTTTGCCTCGCTCTCCTTTGAAGCCAGAGAGCTATTTACAGGCTCCTCAAAGTCTTCTGGGGCCAGAGAACCGGAGGGGAAGGAAAGGCTTCCCCCTCCGAACATATCCCTCGTGCTGGCACAGCAGCCGCAGTTAACAAGCAGGGAATCGTCAGTTAAAAAAGCCTGGCCTCTCACCAGCCGGTGAAACGACCAGCAGCGCCCTCGATGCAAACTGCACGTTTCTTACTGTTCCCTCTGCAAGAAATCAGCTGCGATCGAGGGAGAGAAAGGAGGGGTCCAGAGTTCTCTTTCCAGGGAAAGATAAACAAACTGTAGTAGCTCCAAACCAGGAGCTAGAAAACTCACGTCCAAGAGCTGCAACTGAGTTGGATAACTGTGGACCATTACCAGGGAGGCGTGTCTTCAGAAATTCAACCCAGTCATAGAGCTAGAGGACTAGAGTGACCCATCCTGGACTCTCCCGTCGATCAGAGCATGGAGAATAGTAACATTTTTTTTCTTTCTCTTCTATGTAACCACTGCACAATTAATATGTTTGTTAAGGTTTTTTGTCTAAGTTAACTGAGATTTATGGTGAGAATGACCAGGGTGTAAACCTGAGAGTTCTGCTGTCCTTTTCTTTTCTTTCTCTTTCCCTTGTCTGTGTGTGTGTGTGTGTGTGTGTGTGTGTGTGTGTCTGAGTCTTCGTGTTTTAGGTAAATGTAAATGTTAAATGTCTCTAATCCCTAGAGACAAGAATTTTAAATTGTTAGAAAAAATAATGCTAAAGCAATGAAACAAAACAAAACAGGGTGAAGAGAACCGTGTTCCTTTTTTTCCTTTTTTCTTTCCTCCCTATAACGTTAAAACAGCCCAGGTTTGTCAGGAGAGAATGTTGAAGCTCATTCAGAAGAAAAGCTTTGTTGGTTGGTTGGTTTTCATTTACTGTATATGTTGTAAGGGGATTTTATCTGTCCATCCTTTTCCTGAAACATATGAATCCAGCTTCTCTTTTTTTCTCATCTGTGGCGTCCCCATTTTGTTGTGACTGGTTTATCTGTTTTACAACTGCAGTACTGATGTGTGTTTTTTAAACTCTGCCTGCAAGCTATCTATCCACCCCCCACTCCATCTCTTATCCTCCAACAATGCCTTTTCTGGGAGGGTCACCCACAAAGGGGGGGGGGTGGTCTTGTTCTCGTATCTTTCAGACCTGCAGACAACCCTGCAACCTGTGGAAGCAGAGCACACTGACCCAGATGCTGCCTCCAGAGGAGACCCTCCATCCATTTGAACCAGGGAATTGGGTTTGGATCCAGTCATCTACCAAAAAAGTCATCACAGCAACCAGAATGGAGCAGACCTTCTCAAGCCTGACTGACCGGCCTTACCACCAAGCCAAGCCTAACACCACCCAGCAGACTTGAAGGAGGAGACCCTGAAATGGACCAGTGAAGACTAAAGACTCTCTTCAAAGTCTCAGAAGACAGCTGAAAAGACTATGGGGGGAGGGTAGAAATTCATTGTAAGGTTTTCTTTCTTTGCTTCATTCACATTGTAACTAATCAGTTAAATGTATTCATGGAGGGATGGCATTTGGGAGTGGTTGGCACAGCAAGTCCTGAACACCTTGGACTTCTGTCTGGTGGGAGGGAAATTTGTCCAGGATGTTTGCATTGCCTGTCTTGTAGAAGTAGCTACACACACACACCATTCAGAATCAGACTGAGCCTATCCCCTTCACCTACCTCCACATAAAGCTTCCCCTAAAGTCAGACTGATTCTTGCTCTGTGGCACTAAGGCTCAAGCAGTCATACCTCCCTGCCAATTCCATGGGGGAGGGGGCATGCCCCCTCAGGCAATTCCCTCACTGAAGAGGTAGTAGAAAAGATATTTCCAAACTCCAAGTTCTGATTGTGACTAACAAATGATGCTGCCCAGTTGCCCAGTAAGGCTGAATATGTTGTACTGGTGGTCTCAGTAGGAGTCCCAGGGCTCATTGTGCACAATTTCAAAAATATTAATAGCCTGGATTGCACACTGGCTAACCTCAATTTAGCCTCACAAGCCCTGGATGTACTAAACCAGGGGTGTCAAACTCCATTTCATTGAGGGACGCATCAGGGTTGTGTTTGACCTCGGAGGGCTGGGGTGGGCGTGGCCATGGGTGGCCATGACACGGGACTTGTGTCGGGGGGCACATGTGGTGGCCAAGTGCTAAGGCAGGACTTCCCTCAGACCCGTGATGGTGAACCTATGGCATGTGTGCCACAGGTGGCACGTGGAGCCATATCTGCGGGCACGCAAGCTGTTGCCCTGCCCACGCCTCCCCTCCCCTCCCAGGAGTCTCCACGCGGCCCATTTTGGATGCCAGGTAAGTACAGGGCTTGTGTGGAGGCTCTGGGAGGGTGTTTTCATCCTCCAGGGGGGCAGGGGAGGGCGTTTTCGCTCTCCGCAGGCTCCAGGAAAGCCTCTGGAGCCTGGGGAGGGCGAAAAACGGGCCTACTGGAAGTCTGGAAACAGGGCATTTCCGGCCTCCAGAGGCTTCAGGGAGGCCTGCTAGGTCCAAAATGGGATGCGGGGGGGGTCATGCGTGCATGCATGGGGGCGGGGCAGCGTGGGGGGGTTGCACATGCATGCGCAGGGGGCAGGGCATATGGGGGCATTGAATTATGGGTGTGGGCACACGTGCACACACGATAGCATGCGCACATGCGCTTTTGGCACCCGAGGAAAAAAAGGTTTGCCATCACTGCCTCAGACTCTCCCTCTCTCTCATTATACTCCTTCCTTCCTTTTCTTCTTTTTCCTTCCCTTCTTCATTCTAATTTCTTCTTCCTTCCCCTCTTTCCTTATTTTCCTTCCTTGCTCTCTTCCCATTTTTCTTCTTTTTCTTTCCTCTTTCCCTTTCTCCTTTCCTGCCCCTTCTTGCATGCTCAAATGCAAAAGGGGAAACATTTCTCCTTTTGTTTTGTTTTTAGTTTTGATAGCCCTCTGCCAGCCAAAACGGGGTGCAGGGGGTTGATGCTAGTCGATTTGAAATAAGAATGAAACCATCAAGAAAAGTCAGCTTTTGGCAAAGGAAAAATATATTTAATTTTACATATATTAACAGTAGCAAGAATTGTGTTTGCACAACAATGGAAAAATGAAGAGATTCCCTACAGATGAAAAGTGTTATTAAAAAATTATTAGAATGTGCTGAGATGGACAGATTAACACTTAAAATAAAATAAAAGGAAGAAACAGAATACTTTTTGACTCCCCTTTGGGTAGTCAATATATAACACTTTACATTCTCAAACTATAACTTTCACAACTTTCCTTATGCTTGATAGCACCTTGAGCTTTCGTAAAATGATCTGCCATGTTATTCTCAGTCATATAATATTCCAATTTTATCATTTTACTTTGTACACACTGTCTCACATTTAGATACCTTAAATCAGTATGTTTCGATCTTGTTTTTACACCCAAATTAGTAGCCATACTAATTACTGATTGGTTATCCTCATATACAGTGAACGGTTCATGTACAGCAATTCCCATATCTTTTAATAATTGCTTATAGTAGATTAGTTCCGTGCACAGTAAAGACAAACATGAAAATTCAGATTCCATAGTTGACAAACTAATATGCTGTTGTCTAATAGACCTCCAACCAACATATTACCTAACAGTACCCGTGTTTCCCCGAAAACAAGACAGGGGCTTATATTTTTTCACCCCCCAAAAATGCCCCTGGCCTTATTTTCAGGGGGTGGCTTATTATTTTCGGGGTGCAGGTGGGGCGGGGCGCGAGACGCACCACTTACTGGAGGTTTGGCAGCTCCGTGGTCTCTCGGCTAGTCTGTTTAGGGAAAAAAACCTTGCAGACAGACAAGCCGAGAGCCCACGGAGCTGCCAAACCTCCAGTAAGTGATGCGTCTCTCTTGGCAGGGCGGGCGGGGCGCGAGTCCTACCAAACACTTGTCCCAGTACCGCCGTCGCATTCCTCAGTGTTGTCTCCAGGGCAGCCCGTTCTAAAAGAGAACGTCTCGCGAGTTCAATCAAACTTTTCAAACTCGCGAGACCTTCTCTTTTAGAACAGGCTGCCATGGAGACAACACCGAGGAACGCAATGGTGGTACCGGGACAAGTGTCTGGTAGGACGCGCGTCTCACGCTGGGGCTTGGCAGGGCAGGCAGGGCGGGGCGCGAGACGCACCACTTACTGGAGGTTTTGCAGCTCCGTGGTCTCTCGGCTAATCTGTTTAGGAAAAAAACCTTGCATACTGCAGAAACTCTTCTCGCGAGGCAAGCAATTAGCAAGTTCTCGAAGCGAGAAGAGTTTCTGTACTATGCAAAGTTTTTTTCCTAAACAGACTAGCCGAGAGATCACGGAGCTGCAAAACTCCAGTAAGTGGTGCGTCTGGCGGTGGGGCAGAGTTTGGGGGTTTTGGGCGGGGGATGGGGCGGGGCAGGCCGTGAGACCCTTCCCCAAGGCTTTTGGGGGGAGGGGGGACCCCCTCAAAAGCCGAGGGGGTATTATTGTTAGCAGCTAGATGGACTTTGAAAAGTAGTTATTTGGATTTTTGAGACATGGAGATTGCTGACTATTAAGAGCTGGTGGCATCCTTGAATGGATTTTGATGACAGCCTGAATCTGTTTAAGCTTTGGACTTGAATGAATTCTGATGACAGATTGATTTTGGTTAAGTTTTGGACTTGGAAATTGTGATTTTAAAGAAATGGAGGAAATTGACTATGAAGATTTGGCTGGATTTTTGAAAGATCTCTTCAAAGATCTTAGAAGATCTTTTGGAATTGGAACACTTGAGAAGGGAAGGAATGAAATGCAAATGGAAAAAAATGGAAAAGATAACAGAAGAAGAAAAGAAGATTGATGAAAGTAATATAAATGATGATGAACAGAGAAAGAATACTGACAATACAATGCTGAATTATGATTACCGTATTTTTCGGAGTATAAGACGCACGTTTTTACCAAAAAGAGGGTGAAAACTTGGGTGCGTCTTATACACCGAATGTAGACCCAGCCACCCCCACCCTTTGGCCTCTGTCTTCCAGCAATTTACCTGCTTGCAGCAAAGAGGGAAGAGCCTGTAAAGCCAAGCAAGTCAGTAGCAGTTTCCCGACCTACAACTGATTAGGGTTGCCACGTGGGAAAATGAAAGTGAAACTAGCTGCAAAGAGGCAAATAGCTGGGAGAGACACGCAGATTTTTATTTTCTGCTGGATGCAAGGGGGTAAGTGAATAACTATAAATGTCTGTAGAATGTTCAAATTATTAGACTTATTTTTTAAATACTGCTTTATTATTGTTCTAGCCAGGTGTCTCCAACTTTGGCAATTTTAAGACTTGTGGACTTCAACTCCCAGAATTCCACAGCCAGCTTTGTTAGCTTTGCTGGCTGTGGAATTCTGGGAGTTGAAGTCCACAAGTCTTAAAGTTGCCAAGGTTGGAGACCTCTAGACAACTTAACAAAATAAAGAAGCTTTTTAAAATAAATGCTTGCTCTGAAGAGGTCCAGTGCTATTGTATCTTCTTTTAAATAATAGAGAATAATGTATTCTTCCAGAAATTTTAATTAATTTTAACAGCTCTGTACAAGTATAGTCTGAAATGTAACAGTGTCCTGTTTAATATTAGAGTTAAATCCTGAATTACCTTGGAGTAGATCTATTTAAATAATTGGGAGGAGTTAGTGTGACTACATTTAAGAAAACTTACTGGCAAAATGTACATTTCTCCAATTCTCCAATCTCCAATTCTTTGCTATTTCTATGGGTCAGGCACACATGCACAGAAATACACAGCAAACAGTGTATATCATCTGTGCTATTTGCTGTTTGGCAAATTGCTTGGAGGCAGACTTCCTATTTAACTTTGCTACTATTCAAGTAAAAACTATTTTGTACATACTAAAGATTTTTCTTTGTCTTTCCTCTTTCCCTTTCTCCTTTCCTGCCCGTTCTTGCATGCTCAAATGCAAAAGGGGAAACATTTCTCCTTTTGTTTTGTTTTTAGTTTTGATAGCCCTCTGCCAGCCAAAACGGGGTGCAGGGGGTCGATGCTAGTCGATTTGAAATAAGAATGAAACCATCAAGAAAAGTCAGCTTTTGGCAAAGGAAAAATATATTTAATTTTACATGTATTAACGGTAGCAAGAATTGTGTTTGCACAGCAATGGAAAAATGAAGAGATTCCCTACAGATGAAAGTGTTATTAAAAAATTATTAGAATATAACTTAATCTCATCATAGCTAGAAGGTTCTAGACTTATTTCACAAACAACATTTGCCTGATACCTATCAGGTGACTTTCTTATTCTAGTCCCTCGTCTAGGCAAAGGAATACTATTAGTAGCAATATCCTCATCTTTAACTTCTAACTTTACCTCCCCTATCGGAGATCTCTCTTCATCTACTAAATCCTCCTCTTCTGGTGATTCTATCTCTTCTATATTACTCTCCAAATACTTCTTAGGAGTAATATCTTGTTGGAACAATGGAGCTTCTACCACAATACTATCTTCCTGCTCCAATTTCTTCCATCCCACATGTTCCATGAATTTGGCACTTGCACTTTTATGAGTATTTCTGGTGCCTTTATCCCAGAATCTAAAACTTTTATGATTTTTATCATAACCTACAAAATACATTAGCTTTGCCCTATGTTGTCCTTTCTTTCTAACTTGTGTTGGTGTTGTGACTTGCCCGCGTCCCGCGCAGATGATGGAGGACCCGGAGGACGTGGAGCCGCTCATGTCGCAGCAGTACCACCCCATGTGCCTGGCACCTGAGTCTGCCAGTGATGAAGAGCAGCCAGAAGACAGGATTGGCTTAGCAAATGGAGGTCTCCTCGGAGGTAGCACTGAGGGCTAATTGGGCCATGCCCTCAGTGCCTATTTAAGTCCGGCGCAGTCAGAGATCCGTGCTGAGAACAACTCCTGTGATCTGCGAGCACTTCAGAGTCCTTTTGCATCAGAGTTCCTGTTTTGAATCTTGTGTTTGGAAAGAGCAGCTTCTGGAAGGCTTATTCCTGGGATGCCAGCCAACTTGAGTGAGTGAAAAGAGATAAGAAGAGACTTCATTGGTATTTGTTTTTGAACATTTGAACGTTGGCTAATAACTCACGAAGAAACAAAGGAACTTTATTCCCCGAGACTCTCCTTATGTTTGTTTATGGACTTTTAAACCCCTGCGCTTTTACTAAGTACCTTCATTAGTAAAAGGACCCCTTTTGCTTTTGTAACAAACAGTTGTGTGTGTGTTTTTCTGTGGGTTGCGGTGCTGGGACACAACAGTTTGTTCTTAGCCCAAACTGACCACACACAAACCGAGATAGCAACATGGAGCAGCTTCAGGATGAGAATGCGCAACTTCGGCAGCAGCTGGCAATCATGAATGCTCAGTTGACGCTGCAACAAAATCAGCTGGCAGCAGCTGCTCCTATTTTGGCTCCCGCCCAAAGGACACACTGCCCGATAGCCATGCCGGATAAGTTCCATGGAGACGAGGCTATGTTCCCGGTGTTCCTGGGCCAGTGCCAGCTGTTTATGTCTCTGAGGCCAGAGGATTTCCCCCACGACCGGGACAAGGTGGGGTTTGTAATTAGCCTGCTGTCTGGAAATGCAGCCCGTTGGGCCACCCCTCTACTGGTCCAGAACAGTCCCCTCCTCCAGGACTTCGGGCGTTTCTGTGCCCATTTGGAGGAGATGTTCGCTGACCCAATTAAGGCCCAGACGACGTGCAGGCAATTAAGGCAGCTGAGGCAAGGCCGGAGACCACTCAGAAAGTACATCAGCAAATTCTGTCTCCTCAGCCAAGACTCAGCCTGGAACGAGGCTGCGTTGTTGGATGCCTTCCAGGAGGGCTTGGCAGACAGCATCCAGGACGAGCTGGCACACGTGGACATTCCTGAAACCACCCAAGAACTGGTGCAGATCTGCCTTAAAATTGATGCCCGGTTGCAAGGGAGGAACGCGCGCTGTGCTGCTCCGTCGCCTCTTGTGCCACCTGAAGTCTCCGCTGTTCCGGCTCCACGACGTGCTGCTCAGGCACCTCCTGTTCCCCGTGGACATCAGTCGGCCCCGGCTCCCCGTGATGAGCCTATGGACCTTGGCGCTGTTCGGCCCCGCTTGACCGGCGCGGAAAAGGACAGACGCAGGGCAGGGGGGTTGTGTCTGTATTGCGGCGAACCGGGCCATTTCGCTGTGACGTCGGGACTCCATTTCCCCTGGTTCTCGGACTGGCGTGCCTGCGCACCCACGACCCTCGGATTGTATGGTCCCAGAACTTTATCGCTTTCCCTTGTCTACAGTGTGTGAACCATACGCGCCAGGTTTGCGCGGGCATGGTACCAGACCCTCCGGACATCTCACTCCCGGCTGACTTTTTGGACTTTTCCGACGTGTTTAGTGAAAAGGAGGCGGAACAGTTGCCCCCGCACCGGCCCTACGATTGCCCCGTGGACCTGATCCCCAACGCTCCGCTCCCTGTGGGACGCCTCTACTCAATGTCGGAACCCGAACTGGCCGCACTGCGAGACTTTATCGATAAAAACCTGGCCAGGGGTTTCATCCAACCCTCCTCGTCGCCCTTGTCTGCCCCCGTCCTCTTCGTCAAGAAGAAAACCGGGGACTTGCGCCTGTGCTGCGATTATAGGAAACTGAATGCCATCACAGTGCGCAACCGGTACCCATTGCCCCTTATCCCGGAGTTGATGGAACGCCTCCGCTCGGCGACCATTTTTTCCAAACTGGACTTACGCGGCGCCTATAACTTGGTGCGTGTTCGTGAGGGGGACGAATGGAAGACTGCGTTCGGGACTCGCTATGGTCATTTCGAGTATACGGTCATGCCGTTCGGCTGTGTTCCAGCATTTCATGAACGATATCTTTAGGGATTTGCTGGACCAGTTTGTCGTCGTTTACCTGGATGATATCATGATCTACTCCACGTCCCGGAGCAGCCACGTCCAACACATCCGCCAAGTCCTGCAGCGGCTGCGAGACCACCAGCTGTACGCCAAATTGGAGAAGTGTCAGTTTTTCCAGACAACCGTGGATTTCATGGGCCATCGGATTTCGCCGGAAGGCATCGCCATGGACCGGGGCAAGGTCGAGGCCCTGAAAACTTGGCAACCCCCGTGCCGGGTGAAGGACGTCCAGCGACTCCTGGGGTTCGCGAACTATTACAGGACCTTCATCCCGGGGTTCGCCACTCTGACCGTGCCTCTCACTCGACTTCTGCAAAAAAAGTCCCTTTCCGGTGGGGCGATCCCGAACAACAGGCATTCAAGACCCTCACGGATGCCTTCATACAGGAGCCGATCCTCAAGCACCCAGACCCTCACCGCCCCTTTGTCGTGGAGGCGGACGCGTCCGACATTGCCGTGGGCGCAGTCTTGTTACAGACCCGGGAAGATGTCGGTCATCTATTCCCCTGCGCCTATTACTCACGAAAATTAACCCAGTCGGAGCGCAACTATACCATCTGGGAGAAGGAGTTGCTGGCCATCAAGACGGCCTTCGAGACCTGGCGGCACCACCTCGAGGGGGCTCGACATCAAGTTGAGGTGTGCACGGACCACAAGAACCTAGAGTTGTTACAGACGGCCAGGAAGCTCAACCAGCGCCAGATACGCTGGTCGTTCTTTTTCTCCCGCTTCAATTTCCACATTACTTACATCCCGAGCGGCCGGAATCAGCAGGCGGATGCGCTGTCCCGCAAGCCGGAGTATGCCCACGCCCAGGATCTGCTGCCGCCCCGGTCGGTCCTGCCCGCCGAGTCCTTCGCAGCTACCCAGGATCCCGTGGACCTCCGTGGGAAGATTCGGGAGGCGCAGCGACAGGACGCCTACGAGGCGCAACGGAGGCAGGAGGTAGGGCCTGAGTCCCCTTGGACGTTTTTGGACGACCTCCTCCGTTTCCGGGACCTGCTCTACGTTGCCGCCGGTCCGCTACGTGGCATGATCCTTCAGCAGTGCCACGACAGCCCTGCGGCCGGCCACTTTGGCCTTTTCAAGACCCTGAATCTGGTGGCTCGGACTTTTTGGTGGCCCAGACTCCGTGACGACGTCCAGGCCTATGTGACGTCCTGTGTCCACTGTCGCCAGGCCAAATGCGCCCCTGGAGCAATGCCGGGCCTGCTGCAGCCCCTGCCGACGCCAGAGAGACCCTGGGGGGCCGTCTCTATGGACCTCCTAACGGACTTGCCCCCGTCCACCGGCTTCACGACCGTGTTCGTGGTAGTAGACATGCTCACCAAGATGGCACACTTCATCCCCTGTCGAGGGTTGCCAACAGCTCGCGCCACGGCGTGCATGTTCATCCAACATGTTTTCCGGCTGCACGGTCTGCCGGATAGGGTCATGTCAGATCAGGGGGCCCAGTTCACGGCCCAATTCTGGAAGGGTCTGATGGCGGCCCTGGAGGTCCAAGTCTGCCTGTCGTCGGCGCATCATCCAGAGACTGATGGGGGCACGGAAAAAGTTATTGGCATCCTCGAACAGTACTTGCGCTGCTTCTGTGAGCGGGAGGAATAATCCTCCGGAGGTCGATGGATCTTTGCTCCTTTGAAATCATACTTACTTAGAAAATAAAACCGAGATTCAAATCTAATTAACAAAATATTTATTTCAGTAGAAAAGTAATAAAAAGAATCCTTATTAGGCTACAACTTATCGGCTAAGATATAAATCACTTCTACCTTGGTAGAAATGGCGAAGAGAAAGTGAAGGAGGAGACCTCAGGAATGCAGGCATGCGTAATAGAATATATCATACGTCTGCTTGACCATAAATACAAGAAACAGTAGAAAAACATAGAGATGCACAAACTGACAATATTCACATCGTGACACCCCTTCTTTGTCAGTTGGGCTAATATAATGTGTCACTCAACACACAGTAAATATCTGAGGTAATCATGCTGAGCAATAGGTAATGGTTTGTTCAGAATGTCAGCTATCTGATATTTTGTTGGCACATATTCTAACTTTATGAGACCTTGTCTTACTGACTCTCTAACATTCTTGTAACGTATGTCAATGTGTCTGGACCTTGAACCTGTGAAGTGAGTCCTGGAAATGTAAACTACTGATTGATTATCTTCCATCACGGTGATCGGTTTTTCGGGCTTCGTCCAGATATCTGTAACTAAGGCATCGAACCACGTTAAAAAATTACACGCATCAGACACACATGCATACTCTGCTTCAGTTGATGAGCAGGAAATAAAACTTTGTTTTCTTACGTTCCAGTAAACTGGACATCCATTCAGGAACACTATGTAACCTGATGTGCTTTTTCTTGACTCCTTATCACTTGCCCAATCTGCATCTGTATAACAATACATGTCAGCAAAATCTGTATGTTCTGGTTCTAGCTTCAATTTGAAGAGTTTTGTGTGTAACAAGTATCTCAGTAACTTCTTAATACATGACCAGTGAAACTCTGTTGCTTTGCCTACATGTCTTGAAAGTAAATTAACACTAAGTGCTATGTCTGGTCTAGTCCATCCACTAATGTAAAGTAGTGAACCAATTACTGAGCGATAAAGTGTTTGATCCTTGAACTCAGGACTATATGTATCTTTCAAATTGTGAAAATCAGTTTGCATAGGTGTTTGTGTAGGCGTTGCATCTGTCATGTTGCATTGATGCAAAAGTTGATCTATCTTAGCTTCTTGTGAAAGGCTGAACCCCTTCTGTGTCTTTTCAATGTGAACTCCTAAATATTCATTGATGTGTCCTAATGATTTCAATGTGAAGTATTTCTGCAAACCTTTAACAAAAATCTCACTCATGCGTTTGTTTGGACCAATGTAAACAATGTCATCAACATAAACAAGAACAATTTCATTTATATTTCCATACCTTTTTGTGAACACGCATTCATCAGTGTCGGACTTAATAAAGCCCATTAAATTTAGTTTGTCTTTTAGACATGTGTACCACATCAGACCTGATTGTTTCAGACCATAGAGACTTTTGTTTAGGAACCAGGTATCCCCTTCTCGGTCCCGGAAGCCGGGAGCGGACCTGACGTAGATTTCTTCATCTAGATCAGCATGTAGATAGGCTGTTTCAACATCAAATTGGAAAACTTCAAGTCCAAGGATAGAAGCAGTGGTTAGAGCAATTTTCACACTTTCAGTTCGCACTGTAGGTGAGTAAGTGTTTGTGTAATCTTCAGGATAGCTTTGTGCGAAACCCTGTGCGACAAGTCTTGCTTTTTATAATAATTCACCATCTGGTTTTTGTTTGATTTTGTAGACTGTAGGTGTTGCAGATGTGTATACTTTGAGT
Organism: Diadophis punctatus similis; assembly: GCA_023053685.1. Taxonomy (NCBI): domain Eukaryota; kingdom Metazoa; phylum Chordata; class Lepidosauria; order Squamata; family Dipsadidae; genus Diadophis; species Diadophis punctatus. The sequence goes on along the minus strand of JALIGW010000074.1, from coordinate 1,207,357 downwards.
TTCTGCAAACTATCCATCTCAACTTGCATGGCTTCATACCATTTTTGTTGCTCATCTTCAGAAAGATATTTAATTTGTGAAAAATTCTCCGGTGGGAGTGTAACATTACAGATCAATGGCGATGGTGTGTTTGTCAATTGCATTGTGTATCTCTTTGGTGGAATACCTTTTGTAGTTCTCTTGGAACGTCTCGGGACGATTGTCCAGTCGTCTTTCTTGTTGTCCCCATCTCCATCAGCGTCGCTAGCTTCAGCATCCACGGCGTGGTAGGATGGGATATCAGGTGATGAACGTTGGTCATCTGGTTGCACTGTATCAACAATTTCAGTTCTAGGGAAATAAACTCCAGGGTCATTAGAATGTATCCTGGACCAATCTGTATCTTCTTCAAAATTAGCTGAATTAGAAATTGTTATCACATTGTGAGAGTCAATGAATCTTCCCCATTTAGAATTGCTATCAACACCCATATATCTCAGTCTCTTTGCTACTGGGCCACCTTTTCTTCTTTGGGCCAATGGAATGTTGACCATGGCATATGAACCAAAAATGTGTAAGTGTCTAAGATCTGGCTGGCGGCCATATAACATGTAGAAGGGTGTTTGGTCAATGACACTGCTCCATGTGCGATTGACAATGTAATTTGCATACTAAACTGCTTCGCCCCAAAATGAGTGTTTGAGATTGGCATCTTCTAGGAGGCAGCGCATCATGGTTTGGAGGACCCCCCGTCTTCTTTCTGCGACTCCGTTGTGAGCCGGCGTGAATGGGGCAGATGTTTGGTGTAGGATACCGTTTCGTCGCATCCAATCCTGGAAACGTTGAGACGTGAACTCGGCACCACGATCACTCTGGATTCGCCGGATTCTCACTCCGTGTTGATTGTAGATTTGAACTGCAAAATCTCTAAAGGTCTGAAAGGCTTCAGATTTTTCTTTCATAAGAAAGACATAACCATATCTAGAATGATTATCAACAACAGTTAAGAAATACTTTTTACCGCCAATAGTTGGACCATAAGGGCCCACAATATCAGTATGAACCAAATCAAAAATGCGTGTTGACTTACGTGTAGCATGTTTTGGAACGGCTGCTGCCCTCAATTTTGCCTTTTTGCAAACAGCACAATCTAGATGTACCTTACATCCTTTGAAATTCAAACCTTGTGTGAAAAATGGCATTTTTTTAAGGACCTCAAAGCTTGGATGGCCTAATCTTCTGTGCCATCTATGAATACACCTGTCATGTAAACGAAAACCTGTAAGTGGGGTTGCAGCATTAACATTAACATGAGGAACCTTAGGTTTGATTACCTGTTGCTTTGTGGCTTTAGGAGCCTTTGGAGTATTCACAGGATCTCTCTCTGGGGTATCTCTCTCTGGGCCTGTGATATTATCTATTGAGATTTTTATACTTGCCTGAATTTGAGGTTCTGCCTTTGGCCTCAAATAGTAGACCTGACCAATCACAATTGTGTCAGCAACAATATGACCATCTTTAAAAATATAACTGCCGTTACCTAAATGAAGGACATAAAAATGCAAAACAGCAGATAAATGATTCTGACTAAGCAAATTACAATTAGCTGTAGGAATATAATAAACATCAGGTACCAGGGTACCTAACTCTTCAATAAAAACAGTCCCTTTTCCTTCAACTTTGAAAGGGTGGCCACCAAATGCGTACAGTTCACGATATTCTGGTTCAGGCTCATGTAGCTCTTTGAAAAGTTCTTTTCTGTAAGTAATGTGAACAGCCGCTCCACTATCGAGAGTCCATAAAAGAGAGCGGTCATATTTCTTTGGCTGTGTATCATTGGTGATTGCTAGCATGGTGTGTGGAGGTGGGAAATCACGCCTCGGACCGGGTCGGCGCTGTCCTCTGCCTCTGTTGCCTCTCGGTGCTGTTCCTCTGGGCTGGTACTGGTCCCTACAATCTGTTCCTCTAGGCTGGTACTGACGTCTGTAATCTGTTCCTCTGGGCTGGACAGGAAATTGAGTGTGTTGCAATTGAAGACAATCTCTGCTTGTATGACCCACACGGTCGCAATATTGGCATCTTATTACTCTTTGTGGAGGATTCTGGATTATGTCAAAAGTGCCCTCACGACGAAGCAAAGTAGTTATATCAGTGACCCAGGCTTTGTAGTTCTGTCCCGATTGCTTTAATTTTGTGTCGCCAACCAATGGAACAATTTGTGACTGTTGGGCGACTATTGGGGCCTGCACTGGTGCGGCCTGTGAAATCACTTGTGGCAAGGCTTGGGCCTGAGCAGGAGGAGCTGCCTGAGGTGCCTGGACTGGCTGTTGCTGAGGGGCAGCAATAGGTAGTAGAGCTGGAGCAGGCAAAAGGTGGGCTCCTGGTGCTGGAGTAGGAGGTGATCCAGCTTGAGGTGGATGCACAATTTGTGCTTGCATAGGTTGGGCAGGCGGGACAATTTGTGCCTGTAAAGGTTGTCCAGCTAATGAAGGACGCTGCATTAATGCATCAAGCCTCAATTGATTCATTCTGTTCTGAGCCTGCAATATTTTTAATTCTTCATTCAAACTTTCATTTTGTTTCTGAAGTACTTGGAGAAATGCAAAGTCCCTTTCATCAAAAAATTTCTGCCCATGTGATTGTGACGCAATTTGCTGCCTATAAAAGGATGCTTCCTCATCTTGTGGGGCTTGAGAGATTTTTGGAATAGCTCCTAAACATGTAGAATTTCCCCCACGGAGAAAAGGGGTGCCTTTAACATAGTGCACTGACCTTTGAAAAAGTTCTGCTCCAGCTTTTATTTCTGCTTGGGCTTCTAAAATCATTTTTTCGGTCTCTGTCTGTTTTCCAGCGGCGGCAGCATGTGTAGGAGTCATTTGCACAAGTAACTTGGAAATTCCTTATCTCCGTTCGACATGGCTGGTCATAAATCTCTCTAATTAGCTAACTATCCTAAAACGCAATAAAACTTTCAAAGGAAGCCACAAATGTTAGAACCAACTCTGATTACCATGTGAGCGGGAGGAATAATCCTCCGGAGGTCGATGGATCTTTGCTCCTTTGAAATCATACTTACTTAGAAAATAAAACCGAGATTCAAATCTAATTAACAAAATATTTATTTCAGTAGAAAAGTAATAAAAAGAATCCTTATTAGGCTACATCTTATCGGCTAAGAAATAAATCACTTCTACCTTGGTAGAAATGGCGAAGAGAAAGTGAAGGAGGAGACCTCAGGAATGCAGGCATGCGTAATAGAATATATCATACGTCTGCTTGACCATAAATACAAGAAACAGTAGAAAAACATAGAGATGCACAAACTGACAATATTCACATCGTGACAGCTTCGTCAACCAGCAGCAGGACAACTGGGCGGAACACCTTGCCGTGGCCGAGTTTGCTTTTAACAACTCCCAACACACCTCAACGCACGCCTCTCCGTTCCTCGCCAACCTTGGTTACCACCCCCGTTTTTTCCCGCTCACGCTGCTAGTCTCTCCTGTTCCTGTGGCGGAGGAGTTCCTGTCCGAGATCCAGGCCGTTCACCAACTGGTGAAAAGATCCTTGAATAAGGCCAAGGAGGATTACAAGAGGGTCGCGGACCGCTCCCGGCGAGCAACACCACCCCTGGCGGTCAGGGATCGCGTCTGGCTGTCCACGAAGCATCTCCCCTCCGACCGACCGGCTCGCAAGCTCAACCACCGGTTCCTGGGTCCGTTCCCGGTGGAAGCGGTCATTAACCCCGTGGCCTACCGGCTGACTTTGCCTCACTCTCTCAGGATCCACCCCGTCTTCCATCAGTCCCTCCTTGTTCCCGAACGTCCTGCCTGTCCGCTCTGCCCTCCCGCTCCGCCCCAACCGGTGATCCGCACTCCCGACGAACCGCCCGAATACGAAGTCGCCAGCATTCGGGATTCCCGATGGATGAAGGGCCGGTTCCAGTACCTCATTGAGTGGAAGGGGTACGGCTCTGAGGACTTCACATGGGAGGATGCGACCGCCGTTCACGCTCCGGACCTGGTACGGGCCTTCCACGCCCAATTCCCATCGAGGCCGCATCCGGACCGACAGACCCAGGGGAAGGGCTCTGCGGTGAGGGATAGTGTTGTGACTTGGCCGCGTCCCGCGCAGATGATGGAGGACCCGGAGGACGTGGAGCCGCTCATGTCGCAGCAGTACCACCCCATGTGCCTGGCACCTGAGTCTGCCAGTGATGAAGACTCAGTGCCAGAGGAGGAAGACCAGCCAGGACCTTCTGCACCTGCTCAGCAAAGTGAGTCGTCAGGGGACGAGGAGCCTCTGCTGGATGCTAGGGCTCGTAGAGCAGCCAGCAGACAGGATTGGCTTAGCAAACAGAGGTCTCCTCGGAGGTAGCACTGAGGGCTAATTGGGCCATGCCCTCAGTGCCTATTTAAGTCCGGCGCAGTCAGAGATCCGTGCTGAGAACAACACCTGTGATCTGCGAGCACTTCTGAGTCCTTTTGCATCAGAGTTCCTGTTTTGAATCTTGTGTTTGGAAAGAGCAGCTTCTGGAAGGCTTATTCCTGGGATGCCAGCCAACTTGAGTGAGTGAAAGAGATAAGAAGAGACTTCATTGGTATTTGTTTTTGAACATTTGAACGTTGGCTAATAACTCACGAAGAAACAAAGGAACTTTATTCCCCGAGACTCTCCTTATGTTTGTTTATGGACTTTTAAACCCCTGCGCTTTTACTAAGTACCTTCATTAGTAAAAGGACCCCTTTTGCTTTTGTAACAAACAGTTGTGTGTGTGTTTTTCTGTGGGTTGCGGTGCTGGGACACAACAGTTGGAATATGCACCCAAGCCGGTGCTCCAAATACATGTAAATAATCCAATTCAGGTTTCCTACCAAACCATCTTGTAAAAGGTATTTTGCCTGTCGTAGCATTTACAGCGTTGTTAAGTATATGGTTAGCGCACATAAGAGCCTCTCCCCATAAATTATCAGGCAAACCAGAATCATTAATCACTGTCCTTATCATTGCCTGCAATGTTTGTCCTCGTCTTTCTACATAAGAGTTATGTTCTGGCCGAAAAGGAGCTGAACGTCTGTGCTCTATCCCTGCTCTTGCTAACAAATTAACAAACTTATTATTAGTGAATTCTGTGCCGTTATCTGTTACTACACATACTAACTTATTCTTCTTTTTTCGGAGTATAAGATGCACCTTTTTCCTCCCTAAAAGTGGCTGAAAATTTGGGTGCGTCTTATACTTCGAATGTAGCTTTTTTTTTTTCCAGCCCTAACTAGGTGCTAACAGATCTTCCCAGCTCTTACCTTGCAGGCTTTTTCATTGTTACTCTCTCCAAAGAATGTTTTTCCAGCCCTAAGTCTTTGCAGAATTTTTTTTCATTGCTCTACTTGCTCCAAATAAGTTTTTTTCTAGCCCTAACCAGGTGCTAACTATCTTCCCAGCTCTTACTGGCTTGCATGCTCTTTCATTGTTACTCTCTCAGAAGAAGATTTTTTTAAGTCCTAACCAGAGGATAAAATAATGTGCTGAAGCTGACCAGACTAAGGACGCTAGCCAGATGAATACCTGGTAGGCAGATTGTTTTCCCCTATTTTCCTCCCCAAAAACTAAGGTGGGTCTTATACTCCGGTACGTCTTATACTCCGAAAAATACGGTAGTTAGCTCCACCTAAACTTGGTTTCTTAGGTCCTATTAAATCAACAAACACTACATCTAATGGTGCTGTTGTTTTGAATCCTTTATACCTATTTGCAGGAGTAACCTTGCTTTTTTCTTGATTACAGGCATTGCAATTCAGATACTTAGAACATGGTTTTATTTTAATCCCTTTAGCCAATTCTACAGTTTTCTGTAACAATTTAAAATTCAAATGCCCCATTCTTCTGTGGAGTAAATGTATGCAATTGTTATGAGGTTGTTTGTTCTCAAAAACCGAATTAGCTTTTTCTACTGGTTTTTCATGCAGTATATATAGACCATTTTCTAATCTAGCTATAACATTGTTACCTTCTTGATGAATTGTACATTTATCATCTATAAATGTTATACTGTATCCTGCTTTGACCAATACTTACACAGATAATAGATTATGAACCAATCTTGACATATATAACATTGGCAGTTTGTCATTGATTCCTGAACAATATGCATTTCCTTCACCATTTGCTTTCATCTTCCAACCGTTTGCTAACGTAACATATTTACTACTTTTCTCCATCTTTACACACTTTTCCTTATTGTTTGTTATACAGTTAGTAGCCCCACTATCTATAACCCATAAATCATGGTTTATCTTATTAGTTACATTATGCATAGTCAAACTAACATTTTTGTGTTCTCTCTGATCATTTCTGATATTCTGCTTTCTATTCTTTCTACAAAACTTGGCTATATGTCCTCTAGCCCCACAAGTAAAACATTTTCTAACAAAATAAACATTAGGAACATTAGAAGATGTCTTCTCTTCATCTTGTGGATGTTTTGTTCTCATCAATTTTCTGTCTTCTCGTCTTCTGGACTCCTCAAGTAGTCTTCCAGTTATGCCAGGTAGAGTCAATTCATCCCTAGTCAAAACCTCGAAGGAAGAAACATAATCATCATAGCTATCGTCCAGTGAAGACAGAATTATGTACACCTGCTGTAACTCTGTATAAATCAGTTCTTTTTCATGCAGTTCCTGAAGAATCTTCTTCATATTCTCCAAATGAGTGAGCATATCGCCTTTCATTAAACGAGTTCGAAAAAGTTTTTTTGTTATATGAATGTGTGCACCAACACTATCCCTTACATAAATCTTTTTCAATATGTCCCAACACTTTGCAGCTTGTTCTTCTCCACGAATATGGACAAGTTGCTGGTCATTTAGTGTTAGTCCAATTACCGTATTTTTCAGAGTATAAGACGCACCTTTTTACCCCCAAAAAGAGGGTGAAAACTTGGGTGCGTCTTATACACCAAATGTAGCCCCACCCACCCAGCCACCCCCACCCTTTGGCCTCTATCTTCCAGCAATTTACCTGTTTGCAGCAAAGAGGGAACAGCCTGCAAAGCCAAGCAAGTCACTAGCAGGTTTCCGAGGTACAGCTGATTTGCCACGTGGGAAAATGAAAGTGAAACTAACTGCAAAAAGGCAGATAGTTGGAAGAGACACACAGATTTTTATTTTCTGCTGATCTGGATGGAAGGGGGTAAGTGAATAACTATAAATGTCTGTAGAATGTTCAAATTATTAGACTTATCTTTTAAAGACTGCTTTATTATTGTTCTAGAGCCAGGGGTCTCCAACTTTGGCAATTTAAAGACTTGTGGACTTCAACTCCCAGAATTCCACAGCCAGCTTTGTTAGCTTTGCTGGCTGTGGGATTCTGGGAGTTGAAGTCCACAAGTCTTAAAGTTGCCAAGGTTGGAGATCCCTGTAAATCTAGACAACTTAACAAAATAAAGAAGCTTTTTAAAATAAATGCTTGCTCTGAAGAGGCCCAGTGCTATTGTATCTTCTTTTAAATAATAGAGAATAATGTATACTTTCAGAAATTTTTATTAATTTTAACAGCTCTATATAAGTATAGTCTGAAATGTAACAGTGTCCCGTATTAGTATTAAGAGTTTAGTTACCTTGGAGTAGACCTATTTAAATAATCAGGAGGAGTTAGTGTGACTACATTTAAGAAAACTTTCTGGCATAATGTACATTTCTCCATTTTTTTGCTATTTCTATGGGTCAAGCACACATGCACAGAAATACACAGCAAACAGTGTATATCATCTGTGCTGTTTGCTGTTTCGCAAATTGCTTGGAGGCAGAGACCTTTTTTCCTTGTTTTCCTCCCCCAAAACTAAGGTGCGTCTTATACTTCGGTGCGTCTTATACTCCGAAAAATACGGTATACTTACTGCTCTATCATTGTCTCGTTTAAATTCAGCTAGCTTCTTCGTGTCTTCATCTTCTGTTGGATCCCAACCTGTTGTATCCGGTGGATTTGTTATCAAAGACCATAAGCCTTCATTTTTCAAAAGTAGGCTACATTTTGTAGACCAAGTAGCATAGTTAGTGCCATCCAGCCGGGTTATCATCGATAGATACGTTGACTTTGCTTGAGCCATTTTTGCTGTAATACTTCTTAAACTTTCTGTTAATATTAAAACTGAATTTTCACAGTCAATATCTTTTTACTTGCAACAAACCACTATCTCTACTCCTTAGAAACTCACTGGGCCCATAACCAATGTTAAGGAGTTATTGTGCTGTTAAGCACATACACAGCAAAATGTGTTGTAGTAATGGTGTTGCAGTTTGATATGAATGCTATTCAGTCAATAAACAGAATATCTTTAGTATGTACAAAGTAGTTTTACTTGAATAGTAGCAAAGTTAAATAGGAAGTCCAAGTCATACACAGTTATTCAGTCAATGCGAAGTTTCTTCTTCTTGCCCATCTTTGTTTTAACTCACAAAGATTACAGCTATCACTTAATTCTATACTATCACAGATAGTTACTCTTCTTTTCACAGCAATTTCACACAGCCATAAAGTAATCTACTCATCAGTAAAGCAGCAGAGAGAGGCTTCAATCCGGAACACACCGTCAAACACAACCACCAACCATAAACCATAAACCATAAACCATCAACCACATTGAGCATGCTCTCTTGCTTGCTTATATAGTAATCATCCACAATGCATTTAAAGCAATATACACATAATGATTTGTGGCTTAATCATATATTAACACACCCAATCGTTTGAACAGGGTTCTAACATTACTATTTTTCTATATATGAGATTGCTTAAATGTAAAATTTAAAATTTCAATAACCTAGAAAGAATTTTGATGATTAATATGTGAAATTGAAATGTATAATTGGGCATTTAGTTTTTGATAGAAATGGAGGGTAAGAAACATAAATAATGACTAAAGAGACAAAAAGTAGAGGAAGCAATATGGCTTAAAATTAAGAAGCAGGAAATAATTATTACTATGGGAAATTAATCTAATAGCGGTGAATCTGGAAGGGAAATTTGAAATTAACTGGTAAATATCCCAGATGACAAAACTAGAATTTTTTCTTTTTCTTTTTTGTTTTTTTTAATGGAATTAGCAACATATTTTAGGGTGACCCAGTCCTTTCTCAAGGGGGAGGGGACGGAGGAACCTCTTCAAGGTAGAGCTGAGGAATTTGTTCAGTTTCTGACGGATAAAGTCACTCAGATTCGGAGAGACCTGGACTCCGGTTGGGCAAAGCAAGCCGAGATGACAGGGGCAGATCTTAATCCCATTTTATGGGAAGAGTTTGACCTGGTGACCCCTGAGGAAGTGGACAAGGCCATTGGAGCGGTGAGCTCTGCCACTTGTATGCTGGATCTGTGCCCCTCCTGGCTTGTTTCTGCAAGTAGGGAGGTGACATGAGGTTGGTTCCAGGAGTTAATCAATGCTTCTTTAAGAGAGGGGTTCTTCCCCCAGCCTTTAAAGGTTGCGGTGGTGAGGCCCCTCCTTAAGAAGCCATCCCTGGACCCAACTGACCTTAAAAACTATCGACCAGTCTCCAACATCCCCTTCATGGGGAAGGTGGTGGAGAAAGTGGTGGCGCTGCAACTCCCAACGGCTGTTGGATGAAACGGAGTATCTTGACCCTTTTCAGTCGGGTTTCAGGCCCGGTCATAGCACAGAAACTGCCTTGGTCACGCTGATGGATGATCTCTGCCGAGCCCGAGATGGAGCTTATTCCTCCATCTTGGTGCTACTTGACCTCTCAGCAGCTTTCGATACCATTGACCATGGTATCCTTCTGCGACGGCTCGGGGAGCTGGGAGTGGGAGGCACCGTTCTGCGGTGGTTCTCCTCCTATCTCTCTGATCGGTCGCAGTCGGTGTTGGTTGGGGGACAGAGGTCGACCCCTAGGCCCCTCATTTGCGGGGTCGATTCTTTCCCCTATGCTTTTCAATATCTACATGAAACCGTTGGGTGAGATCATCTGTAGGCATGGTGTGAGGTTCCAACAGTACGCTGACGATACTCAGCTGTACATGTCCACCCCATGCCAATTCAGTGAGGCAGTTGATGTGATGTGCCGGTGTCTCGACGCTGTAAGAGTCTGGATGGGGGTGAACAGGCTCAAACTCAACCCGGACAAGACCGAGTGGCTCTGGATGTTGCCTCCCAAGGACTTTGACATCTGTCCCTCCTTGGTTCTGGGGGTGGGGGGAATTTGATCCCCTCAGAACGGGCTCGCAACTTGGGGGTCCTTCTGGATCCACAGCTAAAATTGGACCAACATCTAACAGCTGTGGCAACAGGGACCTTTGCACAAGTTAGTCTTTTGCACCAGTTGCACCCTTTTTTGGACCGGGAGGCACTACTTAGTCACTCACGCCCTTGTTACCTCACGTCTTGACTACTGCAACGCACTCTACATGGGGCTACCCTTGAAGAACGTTCGGAGACTACAGCTAGTGCAGAATGCGGCAGCGCGTGTGGTGATGGGTGTCCCTAGATACACCCATGTGACACCCATCCTTCGCGAACTGCACTGGCTGCCCATAGGTCTCCAAGCGCAATTCAAGGTGTTGGTGATTACCTTTAAAGCCCTACATGGCTTAGGACCAGTTTACCTCCGAGACTGCCTTCTCCAACATACCTCCCTAAGACCGATTAGAGCCCACAGAGTTGGTCTGCTGGTGGTCCCGTCAGCCAAACAATGTCAGCTGGCGGGCCCACGAACGAGGGCCTTCTCTGTGGCGGCACCGGCTCTCTGGAATACACTACCCCCAAGATCCGCATTATTCCCACCCTGCCAGCCTTCAGAAAAGCACTAAAAACCTGGCTTTGTCGACAGGCCTGGGGACAATGATTTTAATATAACATCGAGCACTCTTGGCCCCATGAATGAATTATTGTATGGGTTTTTAAATTGTTGCTTTTAATGTTTTTTAGAGTTTTAATAATCATTATTTTTAATGCTTTTTATATTTATTGTTGCATGTAAATTTTTATTGTTGTGAGCCGCCCAGAGTCTCTGTGGAGTGGGCAGCATACAAATGCGACCAATAAATAAATAAATATACCTAAAATATTATATACAAAGAAATGATATAATAACAAAAAAAATTATATAGAAGAGATATGATTATACTGGTTTTCAAATAATTGATCATAATGTAAAACTATGTATTTCATTATAGTATTTTAAGGTACATGTGTATTGAATTGTATAAGTTGTAGAGAAAAAATAAAAAAATCTTTGCAAAAAAAAAGCCGAGGTGCCCCTGCGCGCAACAAGCACGGGCGGGGTTGGTGGGAGAGTAGCGCTGCCCTTTTACGCAGGGGCATCCCCGGCTCTGGCTTTCCCACCCGGCCCCCTCGGATCCCTTTTCCTCCCAGGGTGGGGGCGCAAGGCCCGGCTGTTCTCACCTGTGGGGGACTCCTCCGCCCCTTCTCCCGCACCCAGCAGAGCCCAGAGCAGGATCCAGCCGGGCAGAAGAAGCATGATGGCCAAAAAAGCCCCAGTCGCTTCTCCCCCGGAAAAGAGGCAGGGAGGGCCACCCGCAGCCCTCCCCGCGCGTGGAGATCCGGGGACTGCCGAAGAGCCAGAGTTTGGGGCAAAGAAGGAAGGACTTCTGCTGCTTTCCTTCCGTGCAGCCAAAAGCAGAAGCAGCAGAAGTCCTTCTTTCTTTCCCCCAAACTTCGGCTGTTGCAGGAGAGGATTCTGGTCGCTCTTCACCCTGCGGCTTCTGCCTGTCCAGGAGCAGAGCTAGTCCCGCGTGGTGTGTGCCCACCTGCCTCTCGCTTGCTATCGCTCTCGCTGTCGCGGCTGGGAGCCACTCTTTCTGCGGCGGGCGAGGCGGCAGCGGGAGGCAGAGGATGGCGAGGGGTTGGCATTGGGAGGCAGAGCCAAAAGGGCTTGCTCTCGCTCTCCCAGCCGGGAGCTGCTCTTTGTGCAGCGAGTGAGGGAGGGAGGTGGCAGCAGCGGCAGTGGCAGCTGGAGGCAGAGGGAGGTGGCATTGGGAGACAGAGCCAAAGGGACTTGCTCTCGCTCTCCCGGCCGAGAGCTGCTCTTTGTGCGGCGAGTTAGCAAGGGAGGCGGCGGCAGCGGGAGGCAGCGGGAGGCAGAGGGAGGTGGCATTGGGAGGAAGAGCAGAAGGGGCTTGCTCTCGCTCTCCCGGCCGGGAGCTGCTCTTTCTGCAGCGGGCACTCTTTTGGCCGGGAGAGGGAGAGGGAGAGAAAGCGAGAGGTGGCTATGCGCACCCTCCTGGGGACTGGCTCGGCTGTTCTGGGCTGCCACTGGCAGCGTTTTGAAACTCGCTCCTGCCTGCGCGGAGGCAGGGATCGATGCTCGCCTCCTCTTCCTCACGTGTTTCAAATTGCCGTAGGCAGAGCCCAGAGGAGCCAAGCTAGTCCCGCGGGGTGTACGCACACCCGCCTCTCGCTTGCTCTCTCTCTCTCTCTCTCCCGGCCAAAAGAGTGGCCGCGGCAAAAAGAGTGGCTCCCGGCATGTCCCCCCCTTTCCCCGGAAGTAGTTGGGGGGGGGGTTCCTAGATATAAGCTTCCAATCAATGCTTGATAATTCTCATCGTACATAGGACCTTTTACATCACTATGTTGAAACTCAGTACTCATAGGTGTTTTAGCTGTTTTACAGTTCTCCATATTATAATGCTTCAGTAATTGGCTTATTTTCTTAGCTTGCGATATCTTAAACCCTGAATTCGTCTTAATTATATCTAAACCTAGATAATGTTTGATCTCCCCTAAATATCGTATTCTGAACTTCTCTTTCAATCTAGAAACAATATCATTTGCTTCTTTCTTCGTTTTTTGTGATAATGGCAATATCATCTGTAAACAATAATAATAAAGAAACTACACCATCTTTCTCTCTTTTAAACAAACAGGGATCAGCTAAACCAGCTTTAAAACCCATTTCAACTAGTTAATTAACTATACATTTGTTCCATTCATATCCTGCTTGTTTCAATCCATAGACTCTTCTTCAACTTCCAGTAACCAGTTTTTCCATTATCTTTCAAACCCTAATGGCTTTCTCATATAAATAGTATGCTGCAAAGGTGCATGCAGATACGCCGTTTCCACATCAACATGATTTACAATATATCTATTCTTGGCTACCCATACTAATGCTGTTCTTAAAGTATTTGCCTTCAGACTTGGAGCAAAAACTTCATCATAATCCTTATTGGTCTGTGCAAAACCCTGAGCAACAAGCCTCACCTTATGGGTAACAGTTCCACCACTGCCTGTTTTTAGTTTATATACCCATTTGCAACCAATAGCTCGCTCACCACTTGGTAGCATTACATCTTCATAGACTTCTAGCTCTTTTAATGATTTCAACTCTCTATTCATTGCTTCTTGCCAAGCTTTTTGATCCTTTTCAGGATACAACCTTATATCATTATAGTTAGAAGGTTCTAAACTCACTTGACAAACAATACTAGCTTGAAATCTATCAGGTGGCCGTCTCTCCCTAGTACCTCTCCTAGGTAAATTTGTACTTGTAGTAGGAATTTCCTCCTCCTTTAATTCTACTTTTACCTCTCCTATCGGAGTCCTTTCTACATCCATAGAGGTTTCTTCAACTGATGAATCCTCCATTGAAGATTCCTCTTCAATACTGTTCTCAACATATCTCTGAGTAGGAGTACTATCCTCAAACAATGGAGTCTCAATAACAATAGTATCCTTCATTCTGTTATCTTTCTGTTCTAGCTTTTTCCAGCCAACATGCTCCATAAACTTAGCACTTGCACTACTATATGTTTTTAGTACCTTTTTCCCAAAATCTAAATGCCCTATGATTTGTCTCATAGCCAACAAAATACAATAACCTAACTCTATGCTCACCTTTACTCCTTACTGGAGTGGGAATATGCACCCATGCTGGTGCACCAAACGTATGCAAATAACTTAAATCAGGCTTTCTACCATACCATCCAGTGAATGGAATTTCCCCAGTTGTTGCATTAACTACATTGTTAATAACATGGTTTGCATACACAAGAGCTTCTCCCCAAAGCTGGTCTGGCAAACCAGAATCTGTAATCATGGTTCTAACCATGGCTTGCAGTGTCTGACCTGTCCTCTCAATATAAGCATTATGTTGAGGTCTATATGGTGCAGAACGCCTATGCTCTATTCCAGCTCTTTGCAACATGGTAACAAACTTCCTATTTGTAAACTCTGCACCATTATCAGTAACAACACTTACAACTTTCCTGTTCTTTTTCCTTTCTACAAATCTTAACCAGTTGGAAAAATGTTGATATGTTTCTGCTTTAGATTTCATTAGGTAACAGAAACCATATCTGGAATAGTGATCAATGATACTAAGTATATAACAAGCTCCACCTAAACTGGGTTTCTTTGGACCAATTATATCTGCAAATACTACCTCTAAAGGTTCTTTAGTTTTAAATCCATTGAATCTGTTTGCAGGAGTTACCTTACTCTTCTCCTGATTACAGGCATTACAGTTTAAGTATTTTGCACAAGGTTTTAATTTAATCCCATTAGCTAATTCAACAGTTTTCTTAAGCATTTTAAAATTCACATGACCCATACGTTTATGGAGTAAATGAATACACTCATCATGTGGCTTTATGTTATCAAAAACTGAATTAGCATTACTTAATGGATTGTCATGAAGCATAAACAAACCATTTTCTAACTTTGCAGTAACATTTCTTCCTTGCTTTTCAATTACACATTTATCATTGTCAAATGTTACAACATACCCTGCATTTACTAATACCATAACAGATAGCAGATTAAATACCAGTTTAGGCATATATAGCATTGGTAAATTCTCATTTAGCTATGAACAATATGCATTACCTTCTCCACTTGCTCTCATTTCCCAACCATTGGCTAATGCTACATGTTGGTTACTTTTATCCATTTTAACAAATTTTTCTCTATTGTTAGTTATGCATTGTGTAGCCCCACTATCAACTACCCATAAATCATGGTTTACATCTTTACTTGAAGTTGGCATAGTTAAACTAACGTTTTTACATACTCTTGTTCATTGCTAACATTCTGTTTTCTACCCTTTTTACAGAATCTAGCTATATGACCCTTAGCCCCACAAGAATAACATTTCCTAACAAAATATACATTTGAAGATATTTCTTCTTCTTCTTGTGGTTGTTTCTCTCTCATCAGTTTTCTATCTTGCCTTCTTCTAGATTCCTCTATCAGTCTTCCAGTTATGCCAGTCAATGTCAGTTCATCTCTGGTCAAAACTTCCAGTGAAGACACATAATTGTCATAACTCTCATCCAACGAAGAAAGAATAATATAAACCTGATGCGACTCAGAAAATATCAGTTCCTTTTCATGTAGCTTTTGCAAAGTCTTTTTCATAAACTCCAAATGAGCTAACATGTCACCACCTTTCATCAGACGGGCTCTAAATAGTTTACGTGTGAGGTGTATGTGCGCACCCACACTATCACGAACATAAATTGTTTTCAAAATGTCCCAACATTTAGCAGCAGATTCTTCACCACGAATATGGACTAGCTGCTGGTCACTCAATGTCAGTCCAATTATGCTAAGAGCCTTTTCATTGTCCCAGTTAAAGGTAGCTATTTTCTTTGCATCTTCATCATCTGTTGGATCCCAAACAGATACATCTGGTGGATTAATTACTACAGTCCATAGGCCTTCCTTACGCAGCAGGCTACATTTCATAGACCAGGAAACATAGTTTGTTCCATCCAGCCGGGTTATCAGGGATAAGCAAGTTGACTGTTGTTGTGCCATTATTATTTCAACAATACAACTTTAACTGTCTGAATATACAAACTGAATATTATCACTACTCACTATCAATATTTCACTGGCAATACCTCACTGGCAATACCTCACTGGGCCCATAACCAGTGTTAAGAAGTGTGCAGAGCGACCCTTGAGTTATCAAGGACATGCACGTAGAAACGAGGGTTTGCAGTTTGGTATCCAGTAGATGTGAGTAATTATCCAGTCATACACACAGATACGTTAAAGTGCAATTAGTGTTTACTTTTAGAAATAGCACAGTCCAAATAAACAGTCCAGGTCATACACGTTCAGTCAGTCAATATCAAGAAGTACAATAATCTTCTTACCAGCCTTTCTTTGTCTTACATCAAACAAAGATAATAGAGCTTACAAACGCATCAAACTACCATAGATTAACAGAGCATAACACATAGAGCTCACTATATCAGTCAAAGAGTCAATCACGAATGAATCAGCAGAGAGAACCATGATCTCTAGCTCCCTCTTATGGCAACTTGTAACACTACAGCCAATCAGAATATAGCAAACATTTTAAAGCTATATTACTTAAATATATACAAACATATATTGGTGGCTTGTTTATATATTGCCAACCCAACCGTTTGGACAGAGTACTAACAACTATTTTGCGACTATTACTGATATGTTTATTATGTTTATTTTTATAATTAATGTTGATCAATATGACATTTCTACTTAAAATTAATTGTGCCCAGACAACACGCTGTTCAGGTAGATATGGAATTTTTATGTGATATAAAAAATGTATTAATAAAACATATATTAAAAAAAGAAAAGTCAGATTGCTCACAGTTTGGCTCTTTCCTCAAGAAAAGAGTTAATGGAAGTCAACTCCACTGATGAGCAGGGAAACAGAAAGCAACTTTAGTTAAATTCTGTGTGTAAAAGCTGGGGAGGAAGATAATGAGCTCAATAATATGACAAACAGCTTCAAGGATGAGGGTGCAAGTTCAGAAAGTAGTCATAAAGACCTCAAGGGGAAAAAATTGAAGGCCTGCTTGGGTTGACATTATTTGAAAAAGCAGATTGGGACCACCAAATACAGAAAGAAAGAGAAAGAGAAAGAGAGAGGCAGAATCCAAGTCAACATAGGACTCCAGAAACCTCAGCCAAGTCACCAGTCCCTTTTCTGTGACAAGTAGAATCTGTTAAAAAGGAGGACATGTTTAATTACCTCTCTGGGGAATATAAACCAGAAAGGGGGTGGGGGTGGGGGTATGATTTTCTGAATAGTCTCAGAAAGAAAAGGTGAGTTGAGAAGCAAGTCGAGAAAAGCTGACTGTGGAACAACAAAGCTTCTTGAGCAAAAGTCACAGTAGGAGGATGCAGAGGAAACCTCAGAGGATTAAGAAAAGGAGACTCAGCCCAGAAAAGGCAGCCAAGGGAACTGCCCAAACAAGGAAAGAAACCCTTCTGGCTATAGGAAAAAATGACAGGTGCAAAATAGAAAGTGCAATGAAAAGTTGAGGTTAGAAAAAGGCTGATTGAGAGAAAGGAAAGAAATGCTGCTAAGGAGAAGATCATCTTGCCTTGACTAGTAGTTGTAGGCAAATTTCTGATAGACTAAAGCTGCCTAAAGTTGAGTCTATGTAGCCTCAAGGATGCCTTCCGTTGTCCTCTCTGCCACCAAATCAGAAGTCTTCCAGTCCTCCTGAGTGTCAGTGAAGCAAAATCAGGGGTCAAAATTTCCCAATTCAAAAACCTCTTGAACCTGCCAGTGCAAATAATTATATCACGTGCCCAATTTCACTGCCTTAAGAAATTGACCCTGGAAGAGGGATTTCCTTGCAACTGGAGTTTGTTATCCAGTCCACAGTTTGTTTTTTTTAACTGCTTTTCTCATTCCTATGCCATCCATATTTCTTCTGTGACAGTGTGTCTCCCTGCACATTATATTTGGACTCTCTTTGCTCTCTTTGGCCACCTCCTTTAATGAAAAAATGCTTTCCTGACCAATTATTTTTCTTCTGATTGCTGCCTGTGTTCCCAACTATTTTCTTTCCCAACTATTTTCCTGCAGCACTCTGGCAGCCAAAACGAGCCAATAACAGTATTTGACAACAAATACCAAGTCTACTCAGAAAGGACCTAAATTGTGCAAAATACAAATATTTCAGAAAATATTTGAATTAGCACAAAATGGGGGACTGTAAGAAGAAATCACACACACCCCATTATCCCAAATAAAATATTAACCATAAGGAAAAGCCTTAGAAATTAAATCAACATTACTCTGACAAAAGCCTTAGAAGTATTAGCCATAAGGAAAAGCCAAGAGACCAAGATGCGAATAAAAAACTGCCTGAAGCCCGTTCCACATTCCAGCCAGACACCTAAAGAAAACATTGTAACAAGAAGCTAACTGCAGATGCTGGCACTTAAGGAGATAAAGAGCTTATTGAAAGAGGAAGCCAACTAATCTAGATGGCTCCATTCGTAAGCAAAGCAAATACTGCCGGCAGAAGTCCAATCAAGACAGGATATTTCAAAACCCCTTACAGCAAAGTTTGACAGCTAACAAAAGCTGAGTAATAGGATTATAACAAGCAGCCCCTCACCCAAACTCCAGCACAGGACATCAGCCACGATGGGAATTGCCCAATACTCTCTTTAGAGAAACAAAGCCCATATTGCACAAATCCCAAACTTCAAAAACACAGAACCATATAAGAACCCTTCCTCTCACTCAGCTAGTTGGTCAGCTGCCCCAGAACCACAAACACTGGTGGTTCTGTTCACCAATAAACAGAATCTTTCTTTCCAATCAGCCTCCATGTTATTTCCAGCATCTTTCTCCCAGCTTGGAACTGAACCAGATGGATTTTCCTTCCAACAATAGGCACCTAAATATGCAATCAACAGTCTCTATTGCTATACACTAATCAGCAAAAACCCTGACAATTTTAAACTGCTGCTGCTGTTATGTCCACAATTTCTCCTTCTGTTCCTGGCTGGCAAGAAAACATAAGTAACAATGAGGAGTCTGCCCATTAATCCTTTTCCAGTAGAAAAGATAAACTTATTTTAAGTAAATATATAACTTCAAAAGCTCCTGTAGATGTGATTACCTCCCATTTGAAAGATCTTAAAAGGCTAAAAACAATGAATGAAATAACAGAATTATGTAACCATATTTAAGCCTATAGATGAGGAAAGGACAACTAATGATATACCCAAGATGGAAAAAAGTCACACAGCTTATCTTTGATTTCCCATCACCATTTTTCAATCTGCATCAGAACAGCAAGAACTTTGATTTTGCAAAGCTACAAAAAAAACGTGAGTGGAAGATTGTGTTCTTTAGATGCAAGATCATCAATATTTGGAAGAGATGACCTCTTCATTAACATAGGTCAGCCACTACTTTACTTTTCTCTTATACAGTATGTTGTTTCACATGCCAAGGACAAGAAAAGAGAAAATACTAAATAACACGTTTTTAATATCTCCACCTTCATCTCTGGTTAATATTACCAATGCATTCCCTTCACAAAAAATACCCATTTTTTACATTAAACTGAGATCAGGTGGAGAAACCATTCTACAGTAAGAAGCCCCTTAAAGATATTTATTTGGAAACGTTCATGATACAGAAATTCTACCTGAAAGGGAACATTATACTGGAGAGAAAAGGAGGCCATTTCGAATCAATCTACAGTATTGAAATCCTTGGCGAAAGGCAAAGGACTAATAAAATATAGCTTACTGATCCTAAAACACTTCTCTTATCTCCTATAGCTAAAGGGAGTAAAAGTATAATATACCCTACTCGATTCAGATGTATGCATGAAAGAGAAAGGAGAAGGAAGAACTTATCTCTAAGAAACTGGATTAAAGTTGAAACGGAAGAGCATTCTCTCATTCCCAACCACACCCCAAAAGTGAAAGATTCCAGATTACCCCGCTGGGAAGGTACGCCTTCTGTGCAAATTTTACTTGGGAAGGGGAAACGTTAATCAGAAAAAGAAAACCAAAGGGCAGAACAACAAACACCCCGAACGGCTCCGCAGAGAGGACGAGTTACGGAGACCCGAAGGAAGGGGCCTCAACTACAAGGAATAACACTTTAAGGGGAGAGGTGGCACCGCTATCTCCCTCAGACCCACACGAGGAGGAAAAGAGGACTCCTCTACACCACAGTCAAATACAGCCGCCATTTCTCGCCGTGGGTATCGGTACCTGGAAGTCTCTGTCTTCGTTGAAGCGAGAAAATCTATCCGCCATTTTCCTTCTATTCGCCTCCATTTTAGGAGACTGCGACGAAGATGAGCCTACGTACGTACACAGTAGACTCATACAAACGCTCAGCTTCCGAGCCTCTTTTGCCTTTTTTTTTAATTTTGGGATTTAGGGTTTTCTCAAGACTGTGGTTGGCCAGCAGCGCCCCCGCCCCCATTGAAAAGCAGCGAAAAGAAAATAGCTTGTTCTATTTAAGTCCTGTTGAAAAGATGTTAACCTTCATTCTTAAATCAAAAGGCTACGCTTGTGTTCTGCTTGCTAGTGAGTGCTGAATTTGGACTAGATGCCAGTTTAAGTAAGCTGCTGCAACCTGACTGTTTAGTATTGGAAATTTTCCGTTAAAAATTCAAACTAATTTAAGAATATTTTTAATAATAATAATAACAGAGTTGGAAGGGACCTTGGAGGTCTTCTAGTCCAACCCCCTGCCTAGGCAGGAAACCCTACACTACTTCAGACAAATGGTTCTCCAACATCATCTTAAAAACTTCCAGTGTTGGAGCATTCACAACTTCTGGAGGCAGTTATTTAAGAAAATTTATATAACCGCCTAACTCACTGTCAGTGACTTTGGGCGGCTTACAACTGGAAAATAACAAAATGTTGTTTTTGCATCAGACCTAATTTAACATTTTTAAGAACATATACTTAGAAAAATAATGTGGATTATTAATATTAATAGCAGGACATGTCTGCGGTCTTCCAAAGAAAAGGTAGGTGATAGAAACATGCCAGCTGACAGCTTACAGAGAAGCATAGATACTGTAAGAAGAAATCAACACCACCACCACCCCGTTAACCCAAATAAAATATTAAACATAACATACCTAACATTGTAACAAGAAGCTAACTGTAGATGCTGGCACTTAAGGAGATAACAAGCTTATTGAAAGAGGAAGCCAACTAATCTAGATGGCTCCATTCCTAAGCAAAGCAAATACTGCCAGAAGAAGTCCATTCAAGACAGGATATTTCAAAACCCCTTACAGCAATTTCAGCAGCTAACAAAAGCAGAGTGATAGGATTAGTGCAAGCAGCCCCTCACCCAAAAATCTAACACGGGACATAGCCATCAGCCACAATAAGAATTACCCAACACCCTTTCAGAACACAAAGCCCATATTGCACAAATCCCAAACTTCAAAGTTACAGAAACTATAAAGATCCATCCACTCATTCAGCCATTTGGTCAGCTGTCCCAGAACCACACGCTGCTGGTGGTTCTGCTTCATCAATAAACCAACTTTCTTTCCAATCAGCCTCCATTTTATTTCCAGCATCTTTCTCCCAGCTTGGAATTGAACCAGATGGATTTTTCTTCCAACAATTACAAAGAAACTAACTGCTTATTTCAGTTTCTTGTGCCGATGCAAATGGGTTCCAAGAAAGCAGAACCTGTGGGATAGGTTTACCGAGGAGCTCCGGGAGATGAAACGCCAGAAGAGACGTCTGGAGCGCCGCTGGAGGACCAAGAGGGCCGAGTCTGACCGAACACTATTAAGAATTTACATCAGATCTTATTTAGTGGCGATAAGGGCGGCAAGACGATCCTATCTTTCCGCTCTTATTGCGTCCGCAGATTCTCGTCCAGCCGCCTTGTTTAGGGTGACTCGCTCCCTCCTTGGAAAAGGGGGGAGCGAGGAACACTTGCAAGGCAGAGCTGAGGAATTTGCTCAGTTTCTGTCGGATAAAGTCGCTCAGATTCGGTTGGACTTGGACTCTGGCAGGGCAGAGTCCATAGAGTTGACAGGGGCCAGTCTTAATCCATCTTTGTGGGAGGAGTTTGGGCCTGTTTCTCCCGAGGATGTGGACAGGGCTATGGGAGCGATGGGTACCTCCACCTGTTTATTGGACCCGTGCCCCTCCTGGCTGGTCTCGGCCAGCAGGGCGGTGGCATGCAGCTGGATCCGGGCGGTGATCACCGCTTCTTTGAGGGAGGGATCCATACCGCAGTCGTTAAAAACTGTGGTGGTGCGACCCCTCCTGAAGAAGCCTTCCCTGGATCCAGCTGATTTGAAGAACTATCGTCCAGTCTCCAACTTACCTTTTTTAGGGAAAGTTGTGGAGAAGGTGGTGGTGACTCAGCTTCTGCAGCTCCTGGATGAAACAGATCATCTGGATCCTTATCAGTCGGGTTTCAGGCGCGGCTACAGTACAGAAACTGCCTTGGTCGCCCTGATGGATGATCTCTGGCGGGCCCGGGATGGGGGGAACTCCTCCATCCTGGTGCTACTTGACCTCTCAGCGGCTTTCGATACCATCGACCATGATATCCTTCTGCATCGGCTCGGCGAGTTGGGAGTGGGAGGCACCGTTTTACGGTGGTTCTCATCTCGCCGATCGGATGCAGTCGGTGTTGGCAGGAGGGCAGAGATCGTCCCCTAGGCCCCTATTATGTGGGGTGCCCCAGGGGTCGGTTCTCTCGCCCATCCTGTTTACCATCTACATGAAACCATTGGGTGAGATCATCCGCAGACATGGGGTGTGTTTCCATCAGTACGCTGACGACACCCAGCTGTACATCACCACCCCGTCTGACTTCAGGGAGGCAGTGGATGTAATGTGCCGATGCCTGGACGACGTTAAGATCTGGATGGGGAGGAACAGGCTCAGACTAAATCTCGATAAGACTGAGTGGCTGTGGATATTGCCTCCTAAGGTTCATGACAACTACCCCTCCTTGGTCTTTGAGGGTGCGAAACTGACCCCCTCAGACCAGGTCCGCAACTTGGGGGTCCTCCTAGATCCACAGCTAAAATTGGACCACCATCTTTCTGCTGTGGCTAGGGGGGCCTTTGCACAGGTTCGCCTGGTGCACCAGTTGCGGCCATACTTGGAGAAGGAGGCTCTACTCACGGTCACTCATGCCCTTGTCACCTCGCGTTTGGACTACTGCAATGCGCTCTACATGGGGCTACCCTTGAAGAGTATCCGGAGACTTCAGCTGGTGCAAAATGCGGCTGCGCGTGCTGTGGTGGGTGTGCCAAGGTACACCCACGTGACACTGATACTCCGTCAGCTGCATTGGTTGCCCATCGGTCTCCGGGTCCAATTCAAGGTGTTGATCACCATCTTTAAAGCCCTTCATGGCTTAGGACCAGGATATCTTCGGGACCGCATTCTGCCTCATACTTCCCTCCGACCGGTTAGGGCCCACAGAGTTGGCCTCCTCCAGGTCCCGTCGGCCAAGCAATGTCGGCTGGCGGGCCCTAGGGGGAGAGCCTTCTCTGTGGCTGGCCCCGTGCTCTGGAACCAACTACCCCCAGAGACCCGGACTATCCCCACTCTGCTGGCTTTCCGAAAAGCCATTAAGACATGGCTTTTCCTGCAGGTGGGGGGGACAGCTTAAATTCCACCTGAGCCTACCCCCCAAGTATGTATGTGTCGAATGGATGTTGTTGTTTTAAATAACTGTTTTAAATTTTTGTACTTGTTTTTAAATTTTATGTAATTTTTTTGTTTATTCTTGTATTTCTCCTTGCTGTAAGCCGCCCTGAGTCCCTCGGGAGTTGGGCGGCATATAAGAATAACAAAATAAATAAATAAATAAATAAACTAAAAGTCGGAAAGTAAAAAGTGCTGATGAAGTCGAGAGGTTGACATCTTGAACATAAGCTGAATGCTGATAGAGAGAGTTGAGGGAGACACCTGCTGGCCAAGAAGAAAATAGACGCAGGCAACAGTCTTAAAAGAGGGGGGAGAAAAAAATAAATAATAAAATAATAAAATAAAATAAATAAAATAAAATAAAATAAAATAAAATAATAAAATAAAATAAAATAAAATAAAATAAAATAAAATAAAATAATAATAAAATAATAAAATAAAATAAAATAAAATAAAATAATAAAATAAAATAAAATAAAATAAAATAATAAAATAAAATAAATAAAATAAAATAATAAATAAATAAAATAAAATAATAAAATAAAATAAAATAAAATAAAATAAAATAAAATAAAATAATAAAATAAATAATAAAATAAAATAAAATAAAATAAAATAAATAAAATAAAATAATAATAAAATAATAAAATAAAATAAAATAAATAAAATAAAATAAAATAAAAAATAAAATAAAATAAAATAATAAAATAAAATAAAATAAAATATAAAATAAAATAAAATAAAATAAAATAAAATAAAATAAAATAATAAAATAAAATAAAATAAAATAAAATAAAATAAAATAAAATAAATAAAATAAAATAAAATAAAATAAAATAAAATAAAATAAAATAAAATAAAATAAAATAAAATAAAATAATAAAATAAAATAAAATAAAATAATAAAATAAAATAATAAAATAAAATAAAATAATAAAATAAAATAATAAAATAAAATAATAAAATAAAATAAAATAAAATAAAATAAAATAAAATAATAAAATAAAATAATAAAATTAAATTAAATAAAATTAAATTAAATAAATAATAAAATAAAATAAAATAAAATAAAATAAAATAAAATAATAATAAATAAAATAAAATAAAATAAAATAAAATAAATAATAAAAGAAAAGAAAATAAAATAAATAATAAAATAAAATAAAATAAAATAAAATAATAATAAATAAAATAAAATAAAATAAAATAAAATAAAATAAAATAAAATAAAATAAATAATAAAATAAAATAAAATAAAATAAAATAAAATAATAAAATAATAAAATAAAATAAAATAAAATAAAATAAATAAAATAATAAAATAAAATAATAAAATAAAATAAAATAGAATAAAATAAAATAAAATAAAATAAAATAATAAAAGGGATGCTGTTCCAGAAAGAAGGAAAGCCTGTGGTTTAAAACCTACTTACTTTTGTCCATAAAAATAGACATCTAAATAAGAACTCATTGACTTAAAGGACTTAAAGGACTAAAAGAAGGTACCGTATTTTTTGGAGTATAAGACGCACCGGAGTATAAGACGCACCTTAGGTTTTGGGGAGGAAAATAGGGGGGGGGAAATATACCTACCAGGTATTCATCTGGCTAGCATCCTTAGTCTGGTCAGCTTCAGCACATTATTTTATCCCCTCGTTAGGGCTCACAAAACCTTTTCCGGAGGGAATAGCAATGAAAACAAGCCTGCAAAGACTTAGGGCTGGAAAAAAACTTCGGAGGGAGTAGGAATGAAAAAATCCTGCAAGCTGGGAAGATCGTTAGCACCTCGTTAGGGCTCACAAAACCTTTTTCGGAGGGAATAGCAATGAAAACAAGCCTGCAAAGACTTAGGGCTGGAAAAAAACTTCTTCGGAGGGAATAGGAATGAAAAAATCCTGCAAGCTGAGAAGATCATTAGCACCTCCTTAGGGCTGAAAAAACCTTTTTCAGAGGAAGTAGCAATGAAAACAAGCCGGGAAGAGCCGGGAAGATCGTTAGCACCTTCATTAGGGTTGGAAAAAATAAGCTTCGTAAAAGCTACATTCGGAGTATAAGACGCACCCAAATTTTCAGCCTCTTTTAGGGGGGGGGAAAGGTGCGTCTTATACTCCGAAAAATACGGTATATAAAAGCAAGAAGCAGATTGCACTGTGAGGGTGAGAGACTTTTTACATCTGTTGACTCTGTTGAATATAATTATATTTATATTAATAAGGAGATTGACTGGAAACTGGACGGTGATTGTTATGACAATAAGGAATTATTAACATTAAGTGAGCCTACAAGATACCTCTTTATCAACTTATCCTTGACATTGATTGTTATAGCATATAGGTGATTTAGGAGTATAGATATGATATAAGTATTTAGAACTCATAAGACAATTATTTTTGTTATATATTAGTTATATATAAGTTATATATTTTATGGTTTATAAAATTTAATACACTCAATATAGAATTTATTCTTATATTTAAAACGTAAATTGCAACGTAAGCTGGTACGGAATAGATAAATTGTTAGTTCTGGTGTGCTGGAGGGAAATACAAGGATTGTAAATAAGTGGGAATGCTGGTTTAAAATGCTGTTAAAGATGAGAAGTATTCCTAATCTAACAAGAATTGGTACAGGAAGAAAGCAGACAGCCCAAACCACAGCAGTTGAATCGAGTCCAGCTGGACAAAGGTCCATGGAAGAGATGACGCAATGAGAAAGAGCCAATTCATTTAAAGATTTGCAACTAATGCTACAATCAATGCAAGATGTGGTGCTTAAAAATCATGAAGATTTGAAAAAAAGAGATAGGGGAAGTAAGGAGTGACACTGGAGAACTTAAAGAAAAGATGAGGTCAATGGATGGGAAATTCGAATGCTTCCAACAACAAATTATGAAGAACGAACAAAAGCTACAGGAGATGGAAGAGAGAATGGGAAAGGAGGAAAAAAGAGTAGATGAAATGAATGAAAGATTAATACAAGCAAACAAAGAATTAGATTCGACGGTCATCTTTCTAGAAACAGAGAATGCAGCCCAATATCTACATTTTCAGAACGTGAAAAAAGATAAAGGCGAAGATCTCCTGGAGATGATGGCGGACTTATTAGTGAGAGCCTTGGGAATCGGAAAAGAAGATATGGCAAACAAGATGGATGAGATTTACAGGATTCACACCAACTACACGAGAAGGCATAAGCTACCCAAAGAAGTCTACATTAGATTAGTTAAAAAATCAATTCGGGGTGAGATATTGCATAGAACCAGAGATGACCCACTAGAACAGGTGTCTTCAACCTGCGGCTCCGAAGCCGCATGCAGCTCTTTGGGCCCTCTGCTGTGGCTCCCTGTCGGGTGATCCCACCACTGGCTGGCCCTGCCCCTCGCCCTCCCCTCCCAGTCACTCCTTGCCTGGCCTGAGAAGGTAAGGGCAACAGCGGGGGATGGAGAAGCAGCCGGGGCTGATTCTCTGGCACCTCAGTCTTGCTGGAGCTTCTTCTGGCCCTTGTTGGTGCTGGGCGTGCCTCGGTCACTTGGGGAGACACGCAACCTGCTCTCCGCCCCGAGATACTGCCCCGACCCGGCTGCGACCAATGCCAGCTTTGCTAACACGAGGGCTGGCGCGGTGGGAATGGGATCCGGGAGGAGGGGATGATGGAAAAAGGGACGGGCCCACAGTGCCCAGCCGTGGCTTTAAAACTTGCACGGGGGACTATCGCTGCCCGGAGAATGCTTTTCAATGAAAGCCGGCGGCGGCACCACTCCACTGGAGGAGTAAAGAAGCTCAGGGCAGCGGGAAAAGGGGGCTGGCCTCGCCGAACTTCACATGCCCACCCTGGGGGTCAGGCTCGGAGAAAGCCGGAGCACCCTCACCAATGACACTCACCCATCAGCCGGTCTCCCCCCTCTCTGTATCTCTCTCTCTCTCTCTCTCTCTCTCTCTCTCTCTCTCTCTCTCTCTCTCTCTCTCCTCTCTCTCTCTCTCTCTCTCTCTCTCTCTCTCTCTCTCTCTCTCTCTCTCTCTCTCTCTCTCTTTCTGTCTCTGTCTCTCTCTGTCTCTCTCTCTCTCTCTCTCTCTATGTGTGTGTGTGTGTGTGTGTGTATCTCTGTATCTCTATATCTCTCTCTGTCTCTGTGTCTCTTTCTCTCTCTCTCTCGGAAAGCCAAGGCTGGGCCAACCCGGCGAGCTCTCCTTGGGGCTCTTCACTACTCCTTTTCTTTCTTCTTGGCAACTTTTTGGAAATCCAGGCTGGCTGAGGAACGAGTGCGAGTTGCGGTGGAGGCTTCCCTTTGGGTGACCCTCCCCCCCTCCTTCTCCTCTCACAACCACAGCCGGCCAGAGAGAGACATTGAGAGACACAGAGAGAGAGAGAGACAGGGAGGGAGGGAGATAGAAGGGGAGTGAGAGAGACAGAGAGACACACAGAGAGACACACAGACACAAAGAGAGGGAGAGGGGTAGAGAGAGACATAGACACAGAGAGAGATACAGAGAGAGGGGGAAGAAAGGGGAGAGTGGGAGACAGAGAGACAGAGAGATACAGAGAGGGGGGAGGAGAGAGGGGGAGAGAGAGATACACAGAGAGAGGGGAGAGGGGGAGAGAGAGACACATACACAGAGGGAGAGGGGGGGAGAGAGAGACAGAGATACAGAGAGGGAGAGAGACAGAAACAGAGAGATACAGAGAGAGGGGGAGAGAGGGGGAGAGAGAGATACAGAGAGAGAGGGAGAGAGAGATGTCAAAAGGGTTTTGTGGTTCTGGATGTTTTTTAACAACCGGTTCTCTGCCCTAATGACCGGCTGGGTAGGCGTGACTAGGGGGGTCATGTGACTGGGTGGGAGTGTGTGACGTCAAGTTGGCCACGCCCACTCAGGTTTTGTGGCTCCCGGTGTTTTCTTTTCTGTGGGAAACGGGTCCAAATGGCTCTTTGAGTGTTTAAGGTTGCAGACCCCTGCACTAGAATATAGAGGAAGGCAATTAATTGTACTCAAACAAGTGCCTAGAAGGGTGAGAGATTTAAGAAGGCCTTATCAAAATTTAACTTCCAAACTGACAAGACAAAACATTAACTTCAGGTGGCTGACGCTGGAAGGAATTATGGTGTTATGGCAAGAAAAAAGATTCAGACTAGATACGATAGACAAAGCAGAAGAGTTTTATAGGCAGAACTTTGGTAGCGATGAAGAGTTAGAAGAAAGAGAGATAAGAGAAGAAGGCGATATAGGAGCACAGGCCACAGAAGCAAAGGAGCCACAAGCTAGAGGAAAGGAAAGTGGAAGTGGAGAAAAAGTAGATAATGAAAAATACGATAAGGGTAGACCCAAAGAAATCAAAGAGGCTAGACCAGCGGTGGCGAACCTTTTTCTCTCGGCGTGCCAAAAATAGGCGCGCGCACACCCACCAGCGCTCCCGCGTGCCACTACCCAAAATGCAATGCGCACCCCCCCCCCCTGCGCATGCGCACCCACACCTACATGCAGGCTGGGCGGCTCGCGTAACCGCCCCCTTCTCCTTCTCCTGCCAGCATCGCGTTCCGGCTGGTGCCCGGAGTGCGAGGCTTGGAGCAGGAGAAGGGGGCGGTTTCGCAGGCTGGGCGGCTCGCGTAACCGCCCCCTTCTCCTGCTCCAAGCCTCGCACTCCGGGCACCAGCCGGAACGCGATGCTGGCAGGAGAAGGAGGAGGGAGCGGTTACGCGAGCCGCCCAGCCTGCGAAACCGCCCCCTTCTCCTTCTCCTGCCAGCATCACGTTCCGGCTGGTGCCCGGAGTGCGAGGCTTGGAGCAGGAGAAGGGGGCGGTTTCGCAGGCTGGGCGGCTCGCGTAACCGCCCCCTTCTCCTGCTCCAAGCCTCGCACTCCGGGCACCAGCCGGAACGTGATGCTGGCAGGAGAAGGAGAAGGGGGCGGTTTCGCAGGCTGGGCGGCTCGCGTAACCGCTCCCTCCTCCTTCTCCTGCCAGCATCACGTTCCGGCTGGTGCCCGGAGTGCGAGGCTTGGAGCAGGAGAAGGGAGCGGTTACGCGAGCCGCCCAGCCTGCGAAACCGCCCCTCCTCCTTCTGCTTCGGGTAGCTCTAGCAGCTCTGCGCATGCGCGCCAGAAACCCGGAAGTAGAATGTGCCGGACCCGTGGCGTGCCAGCCGAAATGGCTCCGCGTGCCACCTGTCTTCTCAGTCCAGTCGTACCATTTAGTCCAAATCTTATAGTATTCTGAATTATTTTGTCCTTTGAGTTCAATAGTGAGTTTGTCCATTTCAGCGCATCTGTATATTTTATCTAACAATAAGTTATCTTGTTGTGGAAAGAACTGGATCACCAGCAAGCTCTTTCAGAGAAGGAAAGGTTTATTAAATTGCGCAGGTTCAAAGCAAAGCAAAAGGCATGAACCCCGAATGTAGATCAGGGACTTTCCTTTATACATTAGGTTACGTATACATTTCCTTTGTCCATATATGGTGTACAGTTAGGTAGTTATATCTTAAAATATCCTAAGGAACTGGGAGCAGACAGATAAGCAAATAATATATATGTGAACAGATGTTTCCAGGCCTTGAGGTTTTGTCCTTGACATTTTGAGGAACGACACCCGAAGTTTCAGCCAGACTAATACAATACTGTAGACATAGCAAAATGACTTTATCATGGTCAGCAGATCTAGGGAGGATATATACATTTTTAGTGCTGACAGGACAACTCCTTTTTGCTTGACTGCCAACTCAAGATAGGCTGTCTACGTGCCCTTACTATTGTCCAGACCTGTCAGGCCTGTCTCTGAGGCCTAATGGATTGGGTCTGTAGCCTACTTTATTCCCCCCTTTGTAACTCATCTTCATTAGCAAGAAGAGTTACATATTCTGGTTCATCAAGGGCTGCTTGCCGTAGGCTTTCATATTCCCACATAGCCATTACTTGGGCAGTTGCTTTCCATTCAGCTAGCAAAGATAAGCTATTAGTTATAGTTTTCACAAATATAGGTAGAATGCATGGAAGGATTACACATCCTGCAGCTATAAGTCCTATTAAAGCTACTATTGCTTGCAAGCCTGGGAGTTTGGGAAACCATTGACCGAAAATGTCTTTGAGGTTAATTCCTTTCCAGGTTTGAACTGGAACATGAGCTATTTTGACCATTTTATTAGTTATCTCCTGAATCACTCGGCCACTATCATCTACTTCAATGCAACAATTGGATAGATTAAACTTCCCACAGACACCTCCTTCTTTGGCCAGGAGGTAATCTAAAGCTAAGCGATTTTGCATAATATATGTTCGGGATTTGACACTTTCTGCAGCCAATTTACTGAGACCTTTAACAGTTTCATTAGTAATTATTTCAACTACAGCTTGTAGTCTAATTAGACGGTTTAACATGTAAATAGGGGTTCTATAGCCATAGGTGCCATCCTCAGCCCATGTGGCTGGACCGTATACCTGGATAATTCTTTCAGGAGGCCATTCATCATCCTTCCAATTGCCTATTTTTAATCCTTCAATTACTGAAGTATCTATGGCTCGTCTGGAACGGATGTTCCCAACTTCATCATAGACAGGTACACCCAATACTTGTCGCTGACGAAGGGGCAATAGGAAGAACCCTGGCCTGATAAGTCCTAGGACACAAGATCCACACCAATGAGATGGCAATTGGCTATAAGCATATTTCCCACAAATCCAATACATACCATCCGGAGCTAACCATTTGAGGGAATAATTTTGGGGATTTAGGATGTAATGCCTCAGTATCTTTACCATTCTTAGGGCCTTTGCTTCAGGGTGTGTTTCCTGACCCTTACCTGACCACCATTTACCATCATTCCAGGCGGATAGACACCTGAGAGCTCCTACCTGTTGGCATCCAGTGGTATGGTTCCGGGCATAACATACGGACCCCACCAAATTAGAAGTCAAGGCCCAGTTTCCATCTTTTCCCATTGTAGCGGTGAGATTTCCCTCTTTTTCCATCTCTAGCACTGTGGTATAGTTTAGCTCCTGAACTTCCCATGGCCATTTTTCTCCCATATTGGTTCCCCCCCACACAAAACAGTTGCTTACGTTTAAGGTGATTGCGATGTTCTTTGCTAGTTGGACAAATGTGTTCACCACTTTGGAAGGTATTTCCTGCAGGTTAAGCCTCTCAATTTCTTGATAATATGACCAAAATAAACTCTTCTTTCGGCCTACTGTGGTAGTTTTTGATGTTATTTCTAGTTCTAGCAGAGTTCCTGGATCTGATCCTTTCCCATCTATTTGGAACCCCATAGTTGTGGGTCTTAAAGTGTTTGTTGGAGTGAGGGATAGAATCATAGGATTACATTCTCCCTCTTTGCAGTTGCTTTTAGCTACACCCTTTCTTAAGGTTGCTCTTAGGGACCCTACAGGTCCTGGCATCCATGTTGCAAATGAAACACAAGTCCAGTATGGACAGTAATTGTAATCAATGTTTTGGCACTCTGAGCTTCCAGGGCCATTTGCTAGACAGATGTATTTGTCATTAAACATGTATGTGCATTCCCATGCTAGACCTCCACATCCCCCTCTGGGAAAACAGTTCCTTCCTATAATAGAGCAAGCATCAAATTTTAACTCAACCTGACGGTTCAGGGTTGAAGTCACTGCCCTTGCAATTTCCTCAATCCTTCCACAGGCCTTATGTTTGAGGATTACCTGATATTCCATCACTTTGGTAGCTTGCTTTGGGTCATAACATTGGATTCCCTGGGAACCATTTCATCATTTATATGAAGTACCATTTAAGGAACAATCAGTAAGATCAAATTGCTTACAAGTTGGAGGTGCAGAGGTGTGATATACCAGGGTGTGGGTGATTTTATTCCCTGTCATAGTAGTATGAATGCAATGTTGACATTGTTTGTATAGCTGTATTCTTCTGCTCTCATGTTTGGGGATAAATCCTATTATTTCCCCTGAAGCCCTCTTGCTCCTAGAAATCCTGAGTGGTGGGGATGTAGGAGGGCTAACATAGGTGTTTTCTGGTTGGTAACATATGATACCATTCGTTCCATTACACCTAAGATAGGTACTCCTTCTCCCATAAGTACAAGGGGTCAGATCAAATTGTGTGCATGTGTCTGGTCTCCCAAGAACAGCAGAGATGCTTCTATCTGGTTGTAGACAAGGTGAGGTGCAAGATTAAGTTACTAACTTCACGACCACTTCTGTGTTTGCTCTTTCTTCTAGGCTTTGGTCTTGTCACAGTTTGACCAAATTCTGGGCCTAATTCTGGGAAAGAGCGAATAGTACAAACCCCCTCCCAACCAGGTTTTAATTGATTTACAGAGGTGACACGGTCCCAGCCCCAAAATAAGGGATCCCCACAATCTAGTATCACAGGGGGGGGGTACTACCTTTATATGGGGCTCGGGAGCACATCCCCCTGCGCAATATGTATCCTACAAACTGGCATACTTCAAGGTTGACTGACTGTCTCGTGTAGCAAGCCTCTTTTACAATTCTATCAAAAACCTGAGGGAGTTGGCAGGGATGAGGCAATGTTCCTATCCAGCATTCAGGACGTAAAGTAAGAGGGGGGGTGACCTTCACATCCCCTCCCAAGCCCAACAGTATAAGACTGAATGATGCGGGGCTTTTCACCAGGCAAGCTCCACTGTCCCAAATTGCTTATGCACACACTATTACCACACACCCCACCAATACTTAAAAGGATTACTATGAATATCTTCATCTGGTCTTCTTCCATCTTTATCCTTTCTTCACCCATGCGTAAAGAACCAGCTTCCAAGTGTGGCTCAGCAGGGTGCGATGAAAACCTAGTGCCACTGTGCGATGAAAACCTAGTGCCGGTAAGGTTTTTACAGAGTGGCCTTGGGCTCACAGGAGGGAATACAGGAATCTCTACACTTTTTCCAAAAACAAGCAATACATACTATGCAGCCTATTAGTACTATTCCTATAGCAAAGCAGAAGAGTATATGATTTTTAATCATTTCCTTTGGGTCAGCCTCAGCTTCATTGGATCATCACCCGGTTGAATGTTCCACTGTTCATCTGCAGCTTTCTTGACCCGTGTCCAATGGATCCACGATTTAGATTCAGCAATCTTGACAGCTAATGGAGATGACATGATTACAACATAGGGTCCCTTCCACCTCCCTTCTAACTGTTCCTTTTTCCAATGTTTTACCCATACTCGATCTCCTGGTTGGAACCCATGACATTTGGTGACTAGTCTCGGAGGGGATTGTTCAAGCACATAGTTTCTAAGTTTCTCAATTTGTTTATTTAATTCCTGCACCATTTCCATAGCCCACACTCCCCCCCTTGTGGCCTAGATCAGGCCATCCAGCTATGTTCCTTCTAAGTAAAGTAGGGGGTCGACCGAACATCAGCTCATATGGCGAGAGCTTATGTCGTCTCCTTGGGGCACTTCTAATTGCATAAAGCGCAAGCGGTAGAGCATCAGGCCATTTCAGGTGTGTTTCAGTACATATTTTAGTAATTCTTTTAGGGTGCAATTCATTCGTTCAATGGGCGCCCCCGATTCCGGATAGAAAGCACTATGAAACCTCCAGTTTACCCCTATAGCTTTTGCCAATGCCTGATTTATGTGATGTACAAATTCAGGACCATTATCAGATGAAATATATGATGGACAGCCAAAACACGGAATCAAATCTTTCAGCAACACCCTAGCTACCTCTTGAGCCTTTTTAGTTCTGGTAGGGAAGGCCTCTGGCCATCCTGTATATAAGTCAACAACAACTAACATTGCTCTATAGAATCCACATCTCGGCATGTCTGTAAAATCTATCATTACAGTATCCATTGGATAATAAGACATAGGTATAGTTCCAGGCGGTAAAAGAGGTCCCTGCCTTGGGTTCACTTTTGCACAGGCTATACATTGCGATACCACCTTAGCCACAATCCCAGCTAAACCATCTATGTAATAATCACGGTTTAATGCAGATTCTAATGCAGTTTTCCCCATGTGTGTTGCATCATGGGATGATTGCACTAGTTGCCAAGTTATAGAATAAGGCACATACACTTGTCCATCCAGAAGAATGTACCACCCCTCCTTCACAATAGCTCTGAGGTCATTCACTGCTTTTGCACATTCTGATTGAGAGTATGAAGGTTTGATATCAGGTGAAATTACTCCTAGATCCATAGCTACATGGTTAGAAAGATCGGGTGTAGGTTCATTTAGCCTGAGAGCTGCAGCTCTGGCCTCTGCATCAGCAGCTCGATTCCCTAACACAATCCTGTCATCTCCCCGTTGATGTCCCTTACAATGCATAACAGCCACCTTGGCAGGTTTTTGAACTGCTTCTATCAACCTTTGAATTAAGTATCCATGCTGCACATATTTCCCTGAAGAGTCTCTAAAGCCTCTCTCCTTGTACACTGCACCATGCGCATGTAGTGTTAAAAAGGCATATTTGCTGTCTGTCCAGACATTCAACTTTTCCCCAGCTGCTCTTTCCAATGCTCTGATTAATGCCCACAATTCAGCCACCTGCGCACTCTTTCCGCCACCAAGGGGTCCACTTTCTACCACCCTGTCATCATCAACAATTGCGTATCCAGCTACCCACATCCCTTCATGGATGTAACTAGAACCGTCTGTATACCAATCATAGTCTGAGTCAATCAAGGGAATATCTGTCAAATCAGGTCGAGTAGAATACACACTTTCTAATACTTGTAAACAACTATGCACCAAATCAGTTTCTGTAGGCAATAGCGTAGCAGGATTCAATTTATTGGACACCATTAACTCAACATGAGGGCTTTCTATCATCATGGCCTGATATTTCACCAATCTTTGACTACTTATCCACAAATGACCCTTTTGATCTAGAATGGATTGAATGGCATGGGGTGTGTGTACTTTGATAGGACAAGAAAAGGTGAGTTTGTTACAATCCTGTAATAATTCAGCAATGGCAGCCAATGCTTTTAAACAATGTGGCAAACCCTGGGCCACCCCATCCAACTGTTTGGAGAGGTAGGCGACAGGTTGCTGCCACTTACCAAGTTGTTGTGTCAAGACTCCTAAAGCCACATTTAGTTTTGTATCCACATACAAGTTAAAAGGTTTTTCTAAGTTTGGCAATGCCAATGCCGGCGCTTTTGTCAAAGCCTTTTTGATTTCCACAAACGCCCTATTCTGCTCTTCGGTCCAGATAAAGGGATCTGCATTGCCCCCCTTAGTGGAGGCATACAAAGGGGCAGCCATCAGGGCGAAATTGGGAACCCAAATTCGGCAAAACCCAGCCAACCCCAAAAATCCTCTGAGTTGTCTTCTATTTGTAGGCGCTGCAATTGCTAAGACTGCCTGCTTTCATTCTGGACCCAATGCCCTTTGGCCATGCTCGATGTCATATCCCAAATATCGCACACGTTGTTGCACCAATTGCGCTTTCTTTCTAGAGACCCGATAACCACACTCTAATAACAGTACAAACAATGCTTTTGTGTTTTCCCAACAAGTCTCCTCTGTCTGTCCTGTGACCAAAACATCATCCACATATTGCAACAAAGTGTCCCCCTGCTGTCTTGGCACATAATATAGCAAATCTCTACCTAGGGCTGTTCCGAATAATGTGGGCGAATTCTTAAAGCCCTGTGGCAGCAGGGTCCATGCATACTGCATTTTGGTGCCAGTAGTGGGATTTTCCCATTCAAAAGTGAACAAAGATTGGCTCACTGGGTGTATTGGAATAGTGAAGAAGGCATCTTTCAAATCAATTACAGAAAACCACCTTGCTTGTGGTGGGATCAAGCTCAGAAGTGTGTATGGATTGGGCACTGCAGGGTGTATAGTCACTGTCATGCTGTTCACAATTCTAAGATCCTGAACTGGACGATAAGAACCATCTGGCTTTTTGATTGGCAAAATAGGGGAGTTCCAAGGTGATTGTATGGGTACCAGAATCCCTGCTTTTAAATGTTGTAGAATGAATCAGGACACTAAGCAAGCACTTGTACAGAAGGAAAGGTTTATTAAATGCGCAGGTTCAAAGCAAAGACAAAGGCCTGAACCCTGAATACCAGTCAGGGTCAGATTCTTATACACTGGTTTACGTATGTATTTCCTATGCCCATTTATGGTATACAATGAGGTAAACTTATCTTAAAATAATATAAGGAACTGGGAACAGACAGTTAAGCATATAGGACATATTAGCACAGATGTTTCCCTGCTGTGGTTTATCCTTGACATTTGTTTTTGAGGAACAATACAACGGTTCTCATAATACTGTAGACATAGCAAAACTCCCTTTCTCATGGTCAGCATATCTAGAAAGGATACATATATTAATTAGAGCTGACAGGGCAGTTCCTTTCTACTAACCTAATGGATATTGAGATACGTGTTTACTTGCCTTGTAACATTGTCCAGACCTTGTCAGGCCTGGCTTTGGGGCTTAATAGATTGTGGCCCCTACTTCATTCCCCCCTTTGTAACTCTGAATCACTAGAAAGAAGAGTTACATACTCAGGTTCCTGGTGGAGTGATTGGCGCAAGCCTTCATATTCCCACATAGCCATTACTTGGGCTGTTGCCTTTCGTTCGGCTAATAGAGATAAACTGTTAGTAATAGCTTTTACTAATATCGGCAAGACACAGGGAAGAATAATACAACCAGCAGCTATAAGTCCTATTAAAGCTACAATTGCTTGTAGGCCAGGGAGCTTAGGAAACCACTGGCCAAAGATATCTTTCAGATTCAGGCCTTTCCAGGTCTGAACTGGAACATGAGCAATTTTAACCATTTTATTAGTAATTTCTTGGATAACATGCCCACTGTCATCTATTTCAACACAACAATTAGAAAGGTTAAATTTCCCACATACACCTCCTTCTTTGGCTAACAGGTAATCTAAAGCTAAGCGATTTTGCATAATATACGTGCGGGATTTAATTCCCTCTACAGCTAACTTAGTTAGGCCTAAAACAGTTTCATTAGTAATTATTTCGATAACAGCTTGCAATCTAATTAGACGATTCAACATGTAGATAGGGGTTCTATAACCATAGGTACCATCCTCGGCCCAAGTAGCGGGACCATAGACTTGAATAATTCTCTCTGGGGGCCATTCATCATCTTTCCAGGTACCTATTTTTAGGTTTTCAATTATTGATGTATCTATGGCCCGTTCAGTACGAATGTTCCCCACTTCATCATACACAGGGATACCTAATACCTGTCGTTGGCGAAGAGGCAAAAGGAAAAAGCCAGGTTTGATAAGACCCAAAACACAGGAACCACACCAATTGGAGGGCAATTGGCTATATGCATATTTACCACAAATCCAATACATACCATCCGGAGCTAACCATTTCTTGGAATAATTTTGGGGATCCAAAATATAATGTTTTAATATGTTTACTGATTCTAGGGCCTTTGCTTCCCGGGGTGGTACTTGACCCTTACCTGACCACCATTGACCATTATTCCAGGCGGATAGACATCTGAGAGCTCCTACCTGTTGGCATCCAGTGGTATGGTTCCGGGTGTAGCATACCGACCCAACTAAATTGGAAGTTAAAGCCCAATTTCCATCTTTACCTAGTGTAGCAGTAAGGTTACCTACTTTTTCCATTTCAAGCACTGTAGTATAGTTCAGTTCCTGGGCTTCCCAAGGCCATTTTTCTCCCATATTAGTTCCTCCACATACAAAACAATTGCTTACATTTAAAATGTTTGCTACATTTTCAGCTAGCTCTACAAAAGTATTCACCACCTTAGAAGGTAGTTCTTGAAGGTTAAGTTTTTCTATTTCTTGATAATAGGACCAAAACAGACTTTTCTTACGTCCTATTGAGGTAGTTTTGGTGGTTACTTCTAATTCTAGCAGCGTCCCGGGATCAGATCCCTTCCCGTCTATTTGAAGTCCCATAACAATGGGCTGAAAAGTGCTTTTTGGGGTGAGGGATAGCACAACAGGATTACATTCACCTTTGTTACAGTTACTATTAGCGGTTCCTTTTGTTAACACTATTTGAAGGGGCCCCATAGGCCCTTTCATCCAGGTTGCAAAAGCAACACAAGCCCAATAGGGACAATAATTGTAATCTATATTTTGACATTCAGTACTACAAGGACCATTTCTTTCTAGACACATGTATTTATCATTGAACATATAGGTGCGCTCCCAAGCTAAACCTCCACAACCTCCTCTGGGAAAGCAAGCTCTATTTATGATTGCGCAGGCATCAAATTGCAAGGTAACTTGCTGATTTAGGGTGGGAGTTACTACTCTAGTAATTTCTTCTTTTCTTCCGCAAGCTTTGTGTCGGAGAATAACTTGGTAATTAGTTACTCTAGTAGCTTGTTTTGGATCATAACATTGGATTCCCTGGGAACCATTACATTGCTTATATGATGTCCCATTTAGTGTGCAATCCAAAAGGTCAAATTGTGTACACGTGGGAGGAACTGATGTATGATACACCAAGGTATGAGTAATAATGTTCCCTGTCATAGTAACGTGGATGCAATGCTGGCATTGTATGTGATTAATAACTTCCCCTAGGATTCGTTTTCGCCTTATTCGCTGAAGGGAAGGGGTTATAGAAAGGTTAATAGATGTGTTGCTTACATGAGTACAAGCAGAGGCATAAGGTAAGGTATTAATTTCACGACCAGTTCTGCGCTTACCTTTTCTACGTCTTGGTCTTGAATCCTTTATTGTGTGACCAAATTCTAAGTCCATCTCAGGGATAGAGCGGATAAGACAAATCCCTTCCCAGCCTGGTTTTAATTGGCTGATATAAGTTATACGGTCCCAACCCCAAAATAAAGGATTACCACAATCTAATCTAACAGGGGGTGGTAGACCTCTATATGGGGCTTGTGCACACATGCCTTTTCGCAGGATGTATCCTATAAATTGACATACTTCTGGATTCACTGACTGCCTAGTAAGGCATGTTTCCTTAACAATTTTATCAAAAGTTTGAGGGAATTGACAGGGATGTGGTAATATACCTATCCAACATTCGGGTCGTAATGTAAGAGGAGGGTGGCCTTCACATTCTTGTCCTTGTCCCACAGTATAAGATTGGCTAATGTGAGGTCTGTCACCCGGGAGACTCCATTGTCCTAAATCGACCACTGTGCGAAGAAAACCTATTGCCGGTAAGGTTTTTGCAGAGTGGCCTTGTAATAAAAGGAAAGTCCTTATGTTGGGGAGAGTTCTTTTTCGGAGTAGATTAACACATGCAATGTTACCTGCAGCAAATCAACAAAGCGGAAAGCCTTGATCGTCTTATTTTCTTGGTCTGAGCTTCATAGGATGGGTTCTCTGTGGGATGATTCTCTGCTCATCTGCTGCTTTCTTGACTCGTGTCCAATGGATCCACGATTTAGATTCAGCAATCTTGATAGCTAGTGGAGATGACATGATTACAACATAGGGCCCCTTCCACCGCCCTTCTAATTGTTCCTTCTTCCAATGTTTAACCCATACCCGATCCCCTGGCTTAAAGCTATGACATTTAGTGACTAATCTCGGAGGGGATTGCTCCAGTACATAGTTTTTAAGTTTCTCAACTTGTTTATTTAATTCCTGTACTCGCCTGAGACGTCTTGTCCTGGCCAGGATTCAGTTCAGACCACCTTTCCTTCCCTCAAGGGTTCTTGGACTTGCTTTCAGCACCGTCGGCCCCCTGGAGGTGTCACTGCCGTCTCCCGGAGGTATAACCCCCGTGGCGCCTGGAGAATGTTCAGAAGTGGCCCCTCCCAGGGTCCAAGGGGATCAGGCAGCCCTCAGCGCAATAGCGCCTCGCTTAACGTCCCGGCGGAGTCACCAAAACTGTTGTAGAATGAATCAGGACACTAAGCAAGCACTTGTACAGAAGGAAAGGTTTATTAAATGCGCAGGTTCAAAGCAAAGACAAAGGCCTGAACCCTGAATACCAGTCAGGGTCAGATTCTTATACACTGGTTTACGTATGTATTTCCTATGCCCATTTATGGTATACAATGAGGTAAACTTATCTTAAAATAATATAAGGAACTGGGAACAGACAGTTAAGCATATAGGACATATTAGCACAGATGTTTCCCTGCTGTGGTTTATCCTTGACATTTGTTTTTGAGGAACAATACAACGGTTCTCATAATACTGTAGACATAGCAAAACTCCCTTTCTCATGGTCAGCATATCTAGAAAGGATACATATATTAATTAGAGCTGACAGGGCAGTTCCTTTCTACTAACCTAATGGATATTGAGATACGTGTTTACTTGCCTTGTAACATTGTCCAGACCTTGTCAGGCCTGGCTTTGGGGCTTAATAGATTGTGGCCCCTACTTCATAAATACTTCAAAATACACTCATAAATGGCAGTTATGGCTTCTCTAGAGCAGGGACGTTGTTTAATGTGTACTGGGGTTGCTGATGGTTTGACTTCAACTATTATAGGGGGGTGATGTGCAGCATAGCCAGGGGGGTTGTCCTCAGACCACAACCCTGGCACATTAAACTCCCTCCATTTATCATCAGGACTCACTGCTGGCATGACGACCATTAGCCGCCACATTGTGTCAGTTTGTATTTGACTGTGATGTACTGTTGTCCTTCATCAAAAGAGATGGTTGCTCCAAGTTTACTGAGTAAATCCCTACCTAATAAGGGTACAGGGCATTCAGGAATGTACAGAAACTCATGTTGAATCTCTGAGCCTTTGAAGGTGCAGGTTACGGGTTTAAGGACTTGCCGTCCTATTACCTGTCCAGACACCCCCTGTACCTGTATTTGATGAGGCCCCGGGGCAGTGATAAGGTTGTTTACCACAGATCTACCTGCCCCTGTATCAACTAGAAATGAAGTTTGATGACCCCCTATATTTAAAGTAACCATAGGCTCAGGGGGGGGTCTGTTCCAAGCCTGGTCCCCATCAGTCCGTCCATCCAGTACCAGCCAATCCAATACCCTCAATTTCAGATTCTCTGTCAGAGCCTGGCATACCCCTTCCAGCCTGGGCATACTGTGGGTTCCACCCTCTAGACAAATGTCTTGGTGGACCCCCACGTCCCACAAACCCACAGCCGATAGGGGGCCGTCATCGCACGAACCTCCCTCTCATCAATCGGCGTGGGCATTCCCTCTGCTAATGTCCTTCTGACCCACAGTGGGCACATTGGTTTGGTCCTAGGACTCTTGATCTCCCTTGCAATGCCACCGCTAACAACTCCGTCTTTTTATACATGCGAGCATCCTTTTCCTTTTTCTCAACCTTGTCCCTATTAACAAAGACCTTCCGAGCTACCTCCAACAATTCTGTAGTATTCTTCCCCAATGCTCCTTCCAACCTCTGTAATTTCTTCCGAATGTCATCATAACTTTGGGCAATGAACCTTTCATTCAACATTCTCACATTGTCTGGCGCCCGCGGGTCGACTTGCGTGTACAACTCATAAGCCTCGATCAGGCGCTGAAGAAAACTCTCCGGACTTTCATCCGCCCCCTGGGTGATTAAGGAGGGTTTGGACATGTTTACAGGTTTTCCAGCCTTTCTAAGAGCCTCTACAGTCAAGTTCTGGTATTCCCGCAACCGGGTCATCTGATCCTGTGTCTTCGGATCCCACCCCGGGTCCTGTTCCGGTGCTCTCGCTGCTAACTCTTGTCCCAAATCCTGCACATTCGGAAATGTTATACACCCCCTCACTGCTGCCTTCCATTTCTCTCTCTTCAGGTGTCAACAAAGCACTCAACAATTGCTGTATATCTTGCCAATTAGGATTATGAGTTTGCATGATTGTTTGAAACAAATCAGCCATCTCAGTTGGTTTAGCTGACAAGGGCCCATAATGCTGCTTCCAATTCAGTAGATCAGTTGTTGAAAAAGGGACGTATTGAAAACAGGGTCTGTATTCCAACACTCCCTGTGGATTCAAAACCTGCTGATCCATCTGCCTCAAAGGGGCTATAAAACTCGGGTCGGCAGCAGCTGCTGCTCTCGCAGCCGCAGCAGCTTCCACTTTAGCAGCCACCGCCCTAGTCACTGCTCCCACTGAGATGCCTGCTCCCCGAGCCTGCTCATATTCCTCCTCACTCAAAGCACTTTCATCTCCCAATTCCTCACTTTTCGCTCTCAACTGCTTTGCTCGTGTCTTCACCTTCGCCCGAACAACCGGGTCAGGTTTGTCCACACCCGCAGCAGCCTCCCCCTCTTCTTCATCTGGAGTGGCCTCACTCAGGGTCCGAGGGGTCGGGCTGCCCTCAGGGAAACATCACCTCGCTTAGTGTCCCGGCGGAGTCGCCATGGAACTGTTGTGGAAAGAACGGGATCACCAGCAAGCTCTTTCAGAGAAGGAAAGGTTTATTAAATTGCGCAGGTTCAAAGCAAAGCAAAAGGCATGAACCCCGAATGTAGATCAGGGACTTTCCTTTATACATTAGGTTACGTATACATTTCCTTTGTCCATATATGGTGTACAGTTAGGTAGTTATATCTTAAAATATCCTAAGGAACTGGGAGCAGACAGATAAGCAAATAATATATATGTGAACAGATGTTTCCAGGCCTTGAGGTTTTGTCCTTGACATTTTGAGGAACGACACCCAAAGTTTCAGCCAGACTAATACAATACTGTAGACATAGCAAAATGACTTTATCATGGTCAGCAGATCTAGGGAGGATACATACATTTTTAGTGCTGACAGGACAACTCCTTTTTGCTTGACTGCCAACTCAAGATAGGCTGTCTACGTGCCCTTACTATTGTCCAGACCTGTCAGGCCTGTCTCTGAGGCCTAATGGATTGGGTCTGTAGCCTACTTTAATCTGAAGGTATATGGTTCTTTTTCCAGCACTGAGCGTAGGCAATCCTCGCAGCCGTTATGATATGTAGAGCTAAGTACTGAAGACTTCTGGGATACTGTTTGTTCATTATCCCCAGTAGAAAAAATTTGGTGTAAATTCAACATTTTTCCATGATTTCATATAACCATCTGTGGACTTTTTCCAAAAGTATTTC
Source organism: Diadophis punctatus similis (assembly GCA_023053685.1). Taxonomy (NCBI): domain Eukaryota; kingdom Metazoa; phylum Chordata; class Lepidosauria; order Squamata; family Dipsadidae; genus Diadophis; species Diadophis punctatus. The sequence goes on along the minus strand of JALIGW010000074.1, from coordinate 1,163,958 downwards.
GCTTTTGGACATGTCCACCACATATGAAAGAAGGTGCCTAACTCATTGTTGCATTTCCAACAAGTCGAATTAGCAATTGGGTAGATTTTGGCCAATCGCGATGGAGCTAAGATTCATCTGTAAAACATTTTATAATAATTTTCCTTATATGTTACCGATTTTGTTATCTTACAGTTTACTTTCCAAGTTCTCTCCCAGTCAGCCAAATGAATGCTATATCCAACGTTTTTGGCCCAGGCTATCATTGGCTCTTTCACAATTTCTTCCATATTTTCTGATTCTAATAAATATTTATATAGTTTCTGTTAGAACCCTGTTCAAACGATTGGGTGTGTTAATATATGATTAAGCCACAAATCATTGTTATGTGTATATTGCTTTAAATGCATTGTGGATGATTACTATATAAGTAAGCAAGAGAGCATGCTCAATGTGGTTGGTGGTTGGTGGTTTAGTGTGGTTTAGTGTGGTGAGTGGTGTTTGACGGTGTGTTCCGGATTGAAGACTCTCTGCTGCTTTACTGATGAGTAGATTACTTTATGGCTGTGTGGAATTGCTGTGAAAAGAAGAGTAACTATCTGTGATAGTATAGAATTAAGTGCTAGCTGTAATCTTTGTTTGTGAGTTAAAACAAAGATAGGCAAGAAGAAGAAACTTCGCATTGACTGAATAACTCTGCATGACTTGGACTTCCTATTTAACTTTGCTACTATTCAAGTAAAAACTATTTTGTACATACTAAAGATATTCTGTTTATTGACTGAATAGCATTCATATCAAACTGCAACACCATTACTACAACACATTTCGCTGTGTATGTGCTTAACAGCACAATAACTCCTTAACATTGGTTATGGGCCCAGTGAGTTTCTAAGGAGTAGAGATAGTGGTTTGTTGCAAGTAAAAAGATATTGAATGTGAAAATTCAGTTTCAATATTAACAGAAAGTTTAAGAAGCATTACAGCAAAAATGGCTCAAGCAAAGTCAATGTATCTATCGATGATAACCCGGCTGGATGGCAATAACTATGCTACTTGGTCTACAAAATGTAGCCTACTTTTGAGAAATGAAGGCTTATGGTCTTTGATAACAAATCCACCGGATACAACAGGTTGGGATCCAACAAAAGATGAAGACGCGAAGAAGCTAGCTGAATTTAAACGAGACAATGATAGAGCATTAAGTATAGTTGGACAAACACTAAATGACCAGCAACTTGTCCATATTCGTGGAGAGGAACAAGCTGCAAAGTGTTGGGACATATTGAAAAAGATTTATGTAAGGGATAGTGTTGGTGCACATATTCATATAACAAGAAAACTTTTTTGAACTCGTTTAATGAAAGAAGACAGAAAATTGATGAGAACAAAACATCCACAAGATGAAGAGAAGACATCTTCTAATGTTCCTAATGTTTATTTTGTTAGAAAATGTTTTACTTGTGGGGCTAGAGGACATATAGCCAAGTTTTGTAGAAAGAATAGAAAGCAGAATATCAGAAATGATCAGAGAGAACACAAAAATGTTAGTTTGACTATGCATAATGTAACTAATAAGATAAACCATGATTTATGGGTTATAGATAGTGGGGCTACTAACTGTATAACAAACAATAAGGAAAAGTTTGTAAAGATGGAGAAAAGTAGTAAATATGTTACGTTAGCAAACGGTTGGAAGATGAAAGCAAATGGTGAAGGAAATGCATATTGTTCAGGAATCAATGACAAACTGCCAATGTTATATATGCCAAGATTGGTTTATAATCTATTATCTGTGCAAGTATTGGTCAAAGCAGGATACAGTATAACATTTATGGATGATAAATGTACAATTCAGAAAGAAGGTAACAATGTTATAGCTAGATTAGAAAATGGTCTATATATACTGCATGAAAAACCAGTAGAAAAAGCTAATTCGGTTTTTGAGAACAAACAACCTCATAACAATTGCATACATTTACTCCACAGAAGAATGGGACATTTTAATTTTAAATTGTTACAGAAAACTGTAGAATTGGCTAAAGGGATTAAAATAAAACCATGTTCTAAGTATCTGAATTGCAATGCCTGTAATCAAGAAAAAAGCAAGGTTACTCCTGCAAATAGGTATAATGGTTTCAAAACAACAGCACCATTAGATGTAGTGTTTGTTGATCTAATAGGACCTAAGAAACCAAGTTTAGGTGGAGCTAACTATATTCTTAGTATTGTTGATCATTATTCTCGATATGGTTTTTGCTATTTAATGAAAAGCAAAACAGAAACTTATCAACATTTCTCTAATTGGATAAAGTTTGTAGAGAGAAAAAAGAAGAATAAGTTAGTATGTGTAGTAACAGATAACGGCACGGAATTCACTAATAGTAGGTTTGTTAATTTGTTAGCAAGAGCAGGGATAGAACACAGTCGTTCAGCTCCTTTTTGGCCAGAACATAACTCTTATGTAGAAAGACGAGGACAAACGTTGCAGGCAATGATAAGGACAATAATTAATGATTCTGGTTTGCCTGATAATTTGTGGGGAGAGGCTCTTATGTGCGCTAACCATATACTTAACAACGCTGTAAATGCTACGACAAGCAAAATACCTTTTACAAGATGGTTTGGTAGGAAACCTGAATTGGATTATTTGCATGTATTTGGAGCACCGGCTTGGGTGCATATTCCAACACAAGTTAGAAAGAAAGGACAACATAGGGCAAAGCTAATGTATTTTGTAGGTTATGATAAAAATCATAAAAGTTTTAGATTCTGGGATAAAGGCACCAGAAACACTTATAAAAGTGCAAGTGCCAAATTCATGGAATATGTGGGATGGAAGAAATTGGAGCAGGAAGATAGTATTGTGGTAGAAACTCCATTGTTCCAACAAGATATTACTCCTATGAGGTATTTGGAGAGTAATATAGAAGAGGTAGAATCACCAGAAGAGGAGGATTTAGTAGATGAAGAGAGATCTCCAATAGGGGAAGTAAAGTTAGAAGTTAAAGATGAGAATATTGCTACTAATAGTATTTCTTTGCCTAGACGAGGGACTAGAGTAAGCAGGTCACCTGATAGGTATCAGGCAAATGTTGTTTGTGAAATAAGTCTAGAACCTTCTAGCTATGATGAGATTAAGTTATATTCCGAGAAGGAACAAATTGCTTGGAAAGAAGCAATAAATAAAGAATTGAAGTCTTTGAAGGATCTTGATGTATATGAGGATGCTAGTTTGCCACAAGGAAATAAAGCTATAGGCTGCAGATGGGTTTTTAAGTTAAAGACAGCCAGTGATGGCACTATAACCCACAAGGCAAGATTGGTAGCTCAGGGATTCGGTCAGAGTACAACAGACTACGATAAAGTTTTCGCTCCTAGTCTGAAGGCGAGCACGTTGAGGGCAGCATTGGTGTGGGCAGCTAGAAATAATAGTGTGGTACATCATGTTGATGTTGAGACGGCATATTTACATGCTAAGTTACAGCATGAGATATATATGAGAAAACCACAAGAATTAAATAGTAATGGTAAAGGTTATTGGAAATTAAATAAAAGCTTGTATGGTTTGAAGCAGGCTGGTTTTGAATGGAACCAATGCATTACCAAAGAATTGGAAAGATTAGGGTTTAATGCAGGTTTGGCTGAGCCATGTCTATTTAAGAAAGAACAGGATGGTGATATTACTTTATTATTATTGTTTACTGATGATATTGCAATTATTGCTAAATCAGAAGATATAGTAAAGGATATTGTAGCTAAACTAAAAGAAAAATTCAGAATAAGATATTTGGGTGAAATAAAGCATTATTTAGGTCTAGATGTTACTAGAACCAGTAAAGGATTTAAAATTTCACAGGTTCAGAAAATAAATAGTTTATTGAAGCGCTACAATATGGATAGTTGTAAAGAAGCCAAAACTCCTATGAGTACTCAATTTGAGCATAGTGAGGTAACTGATTCAAAGTTTGATAGTAACATATATCAAGCACTAATTGGTAGTTTATCGTATTTGTCAAACTGGTCAAGGCCAGATATATCGTATAGCGTAAATCAGTTGGCAAGGTACAACTCAGAACCGTGTGAATGGCATTGGAATGCAGCAAAGCGTATATTAAGATATTTAAAACACACAATGTATAATGCACTGTATTTAGAACCAAGATCAGAACTTGATTTAAAGGCCTATGCAGACGCAAGTTTTGCAACTGACAGGATAACACGAAAGTCAACTTCAGGAATTGCTATATTATTAGGCAATATGTTGATTTGTTGGAGGTCAATAAGACAACAGCACATAAGTTTGTCTACCATGGAGGCCGAATTTTCGTGTTTATCACTATTATGTACAGAGCTTATTTATTTTTCACAATTATGTAAAGATTTGGGGATTGTTGTAAATGAACCAATATGTGTATTTGAAGACAATCAAGCAGCAATTAATATGGCAACTAAAATTGGTGTTAGAACGAGATCAAAGCATACAGATCTTAGATATCTTAATGTTAGTCAATGTGTACAGAGGAAAATGATTAAACTAGAGTATTGTACTAGTGAATGTAATTTAACAGATCATTTTACGAAAGCGCAAAATGCTGATAGACATAAAGAAAGTTGTGAAGGTTATAATCTAAGATTGTAAGATGGTAAGTTATATATTAACAACCCAAAGGGGAGAATGTTAGAACCCTGTTCAAACGATTGGGTGTGTTAATATATGATTAAGCCACAAATCATTGTTATGTGTATATTGCTTTAAATGCATTGTGGATGATTACTATATAAGTGTTGTGACCCAGCACCGCAACCCACAGAAACACACACACACAACCGTTTGTTATTCAAACAAAAAGGGTCCTTTTACTAATGAGGGTTCTTAGTAAAAGCTCAGGGGTTTTAAAAGTCCATAAACAACACAATAGTAGAGTCTCGGGGAATAACGTTCCTTTGGTTCTTTGGGGGTTAAATACCAAACGTTCAAATGTTCAAAACAAATACCCATTAAGTCTCTTCTTATCTCACAAGTTGGCTGGCTTCCCGGAATAAGCCTTTCAGAAGCTGTTTTCTCCAAATACAAGATTTCCAAGCCGGACCCTGATGCAAACAAAACTCTGAATGTGCTTGCAGATCACTAACGTTGTTCTCAGCACTGATTGCTGACTGCGCCGGACTAATATAGGCACTGAAGGGCGTGGCCCAATTAGCCCTCAGTGGTACCTCCGAGGAGACCTACGCTTACTAAGCCTGCTGGCTGCTCTACGAGCCCTAGCATCCAGCAGAGGCTCTTCATCCCCTGATGATTCACTCTGCTGCGCAGGTGCAGAAGGTCCTGGCTGATCGTCCTGCTCTGGCACCGAGTCTTCATCACTGGCCGACTCCGGTGCCAGGCACATGGGCTGGTACTGCTGCACCATGAGCGGCTCCACGTCCTCCGGATCCTCCATCATCTGCGCTGGACGCGGGCAAGGCACAACAATAAGTAAGCAAGAGAGCATGCTCAATGTGGTTGGTGGTTGGTGGTTTAGTGTGGTTTAGTGTGGTGAGTGGTGTTTGATGGTGTGTTCCGGATTGAAGACTCTCTGCTGCTTTACTGATGAGTAGATTACTTTATGGCTGTGTGGAATTGCTGTGAAAAGAAGAGTAACTATCTGTGATAGTATAGAATTAAGTGCTAGCTGTAATCTTTGTTTGTGAGTCAAAACAAAGATAGGCAAGAAGAAGAAACTTCACATTGACTGAATAACTGTGTATGACTTGGACTTCCTATTTAACTTTGCTACTATTCAAGTAAAAACTATTTTGTACATACTAAAGATATTCTGTTTATTGACTGAATAGCATTCATATCAAACTGCAACACCATTACTACAACACATTTCGCTGTGTATGTGCTTAACAGCACAATAACTCCTTAACAGTTTCGATATCATTTTTTCCTCTGGGCCCGTCAGAATTTTATCTAATTTTTGTATAGTTATATCTATACCTGTTTCATTCATATCTTTTTTGTATTTTGATTTTATTTGTAAATAATGCCACCAATCGATTTTAATATTTTGTTCAGCCAATTGTTCCCTACTTTTCAAATGTCCTAATGAGTCTAATATATCACTGTATTTGGCTATTTTAGTAGTATCTATTAAATTTGGATAGCTCAAGGCTTCCATGGTTGAAAGCCATCTAGGGATCTTTATATAATTTTTCTTTTTGATTTCATACCAAGTTTTGATGAGGGATTTTCTAATTAGATGTTGATTGAAATTTGGTTGTGGTTTGAGTCCGTCTTTCCAAATATATGCGTGCCATCCCATATGAAGGTCATGGCCTTCTAGTGTTAATAATCTCTTATCTGATAAATTAATCCATTCTTTAATCCAGACCAGGGATGCTGCTTTGTAGTATAGTTTCCAATCAGGGAGTCCAAGTCCGCCTCTGCTCTTATCGTCCTGTAAAATTTTCAATTTGATTCTTGGTTTTTTGTTTAACGAAATAAATTTAGTCATAATTTTGTTCATTTCAGTGAAAATTTTCATTTCTAATTTTATGGGTATCATTTGAAATAAGTATAGAAATTTGGGTAGAATACTCATCTTAATTGCTGCAATACGTCCTAATAATGAAAGTTGTAATTTTTTCCATTTCTCCAAATCTAATTTTGTTTGATTTACTAATTCATCGTAATTATCCTTTTTGATAGATGAGCATTTATTCGTCAGTATTATGCCTAGATATTTAATTCTCTTTGTAATTTGTAATCCTAAAAATTTTCCCAATTCCTCATTCTGCGTTTTTGTCATGTTTTTTCTTAAAAGTTTAGTTTTTTGCTTATTAATTTTAAATCCTGCTGGTTCTCCATAATTTTCTATTTCTTCAATTAATTTCTGGCCTGATTCCTTAGGTTCCTCAAGGAAGAACACTAAGTCATCAGCAAATGCCAATAATTTATATGTCTCTTTTTTAACTCTTGTTCCTCTAATTTCGTGATTATTTCGAATTTTGTTTAATAGTGTTTCTAGCGTCAATATGAAGACCAGAGGCGACATCGGACATCCCTGGTGGACTCCTTTTGATATTGTAAATGATTTTGTCATTTCACCATTTATTAAGATTTTGGCTGACTGGGAGGTATATATTGTTTCCAGAATACCCTCAAATTTGTCGCCGCATTTCATTTTCTGAATTAACCCTTTCATATATTGCCAATTTACATTGTGGAACGCTTTTTGCGCATCCAGGAAGACAAGAGCAGCCTGCCTTTCTGGATGCGCTTCATAATATTCTAAAATATTTAAAACAAATCTTGTATTATTTTTTATCTGTCTCTTTGGTAAAAACCCATTTTGATCTGAATTAATAATTTTATTTAATATTCTTTTTGTTCTTTCAGCCAAAACTGTCATAAAAATTTTATAGTCTGCGTTCAACAATGAAATTGGCCTATACCGTATTTTTCGGAGTATAAGACGCACCTTTTTACCCCCCAAAAGAGGGTCAAAAACTGGGTGCGTCTTATACTCCGGATGTTACATTAGGGGGAGGGGGAGGGAGTTGGTGCAATGGTGGCAATGGTGGCAATGGCGGCAACGGCGGCAACGGCGGCAACGACAATGGGTGGCAACAGACAGCTGATTGGTGGTATTCCACGAGACTGTTCCAACTGCCAATCAAAGCCGCCGCCGCCGGACCATGGCAAAACCACTGCCGCCACTGCTGGCCACCACCGCTACCCCCTCCACCCCCTCCGCCAGACCACAACAAAGCCACTGCCACTGCTGCTGGCCGCGGCCGCCACCACCGGACCACAGCAAAGCCGCTGCTGCCGGACCATAGCAAAGCTGCCGTGACTGCCGCGGCTGCACCACAGCAAAGCCGCTGCCGCCGCTGGTGGCCGCCACCACCACCAGACCACGGGAAAGCCGCCGGCGGTGGACCACAGCAAAGCCGCCGCGGCTGCCGCAGCTGCACCACAACAAAGCTGCTGCCGCCTCTGCTGGCCGCCACCACCGCCAGACCACGGGAAAGCCGCCGCCGCTGGACCACAGCAAAGCCGCCGCGGCCGCTGCAGGCACACCACAGCAAAGTCACTCCTGCCGCTGCTGGCCACTGCTGCCGCCAGATCACGGGAAAGCTGCTGCCGCCATTGCTGGCCGAAGCCTGCTCCCGAGGCAGTTAAGGAGCCGCCGCCGCCGCTGCTGCCCAAAGCGAGTCACCTGACAGCTTTGAAGACCAACTTCCAAGTTTGAACACCCCTGAGTTAGGGGTTAGGGGTGCAAGGGTCTTCAACCTTGGCAAGTTTAAGACTAATGGACTTCAACTCCCATTCCTGAGCTAGCATGACTGGAGGAGGAATTCTGGCAGTTGAAGTCCACAAGTCTTAAAGCTGTCAAGTTTGAATTTTGTAAAAAGTGTACATGGTTGTAAAAAGTATACATGGTTGTAAAAAGTATACATGGTTGTAAAAAGTATACATGGTTGTAAAAAGTATACATGGTTGTAAAAATTATTCTGCTACACTGGTATTTTATTAAATAATATACTACTACACCATTTGGTTCAGAATACTTTTTTCCTTGTTTTCCTCCTCTAAAATCTAGGTGCGTCTTATACTTCGGTGCGTCTTATACTCCAAAAAATACGGTAATTTTGAATTTGATTTTTCTCTGCACCTTCTTTCATAATCATGGTTATATATGTTTCTTTCCAGGTATTTGGTATTTTGGCTCCCCTAAGGGTATCATTATATAATTCTAATAAAATATTTTCTATCACATTACCTATCTTTTTATAGTATTCTCCTGGGAAGCCATCAGGACCTGGCGATTTATTATTATTTTGTTTCTTTAATGCGCTTTGAATTTCTTGTATAGTAATTTCTTTATTTAACATCTCCTTATATATGTCGTCTATCTGTGGCATGTTTATTTTATCCAAATAATTAGTTATCTTATTTATATCTATTGGGTCCTGTCTATATAATTTCCCGTAGTATTCTGTTGCTATCTCTTTTATTCCTTCATCTGTATATTGTATTTCTCCCCTTGTATCTATTAATTGATATGTCGTTCTATTTTCTTTTTCTTTTTTAATTTTATGAGCAAACCATCTACTTGGTTTATTAGCTGATTCAAAGAATGTTTGTTTGGCAAATCTAATACCTTTTGCGTATTCCTGTTGTTCTATTAAATTTGCTTTATGTCTGGCCTCTATTAATTTTTTATGTATATTATCCTCTTTTGTTTCTTTCTGAAATCTATATTCCAATTCTTTAATCTCTTTTAAATGGTTGTTATATTCTTCCCATTTGTCCTTTTTTTTTGCTACATAAGCAATCGTTATACCTCTAATACAGGGGTAGGGAACGTTGGCTCTTCTATGACTCGTGGACTTCAACTCCCAGAATTTCTGAGCCAATCATGCTAGCTTAGGAATTCTGGGAGTTGAAGTCCACGAGTCATAGAAAAGCCAACGTTCCCTACCCCTGCTCTAATATATGCTTTTAATGTGTCCCAAAGATTTTGTACTGTAGTGGGTTGTTTTTTATTCTCCTTTATAAATTGTTGTATTTCTTCTGTTATTGTTTTTATATATTCTTCGTCTTGCAGCAGTCTAGTGTTTAACGTCCATCTCCTTATTCCTCTCTTCTTCCCTTTCCATATGACTATCAATGCACTGTGATCAGCCCATGTATTTGGTGCTATTTCTACTGAGCGTATATTTTTGCATATTGCTTTGCTCGTCCAAACCATATCTATTCTAGACAATGATTTATGGGGTATTGAGTAAAATGTGTATTGCTTAATGCTTGGATGTAATAGACGCCAGACATCAATCAAATTCAGTTCTTCTATCATTTCATTAAAAGATTCTGGTAATGTGCCCTTTTTGGTTTTATCTTTTTCTTTTGTTATATACCATATTTTTCGGAGTATAAGACGCACCGAAGTATAAGACGCACCTTAGTTTTGGGGGAGGAAAACAAGGAAAAAAGGCCTCTGCCTCCAAGCAATTTGCCAAACAGCAAACAGCAAACAGCACAGATGATATACACTGTTTGCTGTGTATTTCTGTGCATGTGTGCCTGACCCATAGAAATAGAAAAGAATTGGAGAAATGTACATTATGCCAGAAAGTTTTCTTAAATGTAGTCACACTAACTCCTCCCAATTATTTAAATAGATCTACTCCAAGGTAACTAAACTCTAATACTAAACAGGACACTGTTACATTTTATACTATACTTGTACAGAGCTGTTAAAATTAATAAAAATTTCTGGAAGTATACATTATTCTCTATTATTTAAAAGAAGATACAATAGCATTGGGCCTCTTCAGAGCAAGCATTTATTTTAAAAAGCTTCTTTATTTTGTTAAGTTGTCTAGATTTACAGGGATCTCCAACCTTGGCAACTTTAAGACTTGTGGACTTCAACTCCCAGAATTCCACAGCCAGCAAAGCTAACAAAGCTGGCTGTTGAATTCTGGGAGTTGAAGTCCACAAGTCTTAAAGTTGCCAAGGTTGGAGACCCCTGGCTCTAGAACAATAATAAAGCAGTCTTTTTAAAAAAAGTCTAATAATTTGAACATTCTACAGACATTTATAGTTATTCACTTACCAGTTCAGCCAGTTCAGCAAAAATAAAAACCTGCGTGTCTAATCTCTCCCAGCTATTTGCCTCTTTGCAGTTAGTTTCACTTTCATTTTTCCACGTGGCAAACCTAATCAGCTGTTCGTCGGGAAACTGCTACTGACTTGCTTGGCTTTAAAGGCTCTTCTCTCTTTCCTGCAAGCAGGTAAATTGCTGGAAGACAGAGGCCAAAGGGTGGGGGTGGGTGGGTGGGACTACATTCGGTGTATAAGACGCACCCAAGTTTTCACCCTCTTTTGGGGGGTAAAACGGTGCGTCTTATACTCCGAAAAATACGGTAATCTGTTCTGGGGTTTATTATACCATTATAATCTCCTACAATGCAAATATTATTGTAATTAACTGCTATTAATCTCTCATGCAATTTTTGATAGAAATTTTTCTGTTTTTTGTTAGGTGCATATATATTCACTAGTAATGTTTTTGATCTGTTTCTATTTCTTTTGACTTAATTTCCTTTTGTATGTAAATTGCTACTCCCTTCTTTTTTTCCTCTCCTAATGATGCGTAAAGTTCTCCTAATTTTTGGTATTATAACTATTTTTTTCTGATTGTTTAATATGGACTTCCTGTAAACAGACTATTTCTACTTTTTGTTTAATTAATTTCGAAAATGTTTTTCTTCTTTTTTGTACATTATTTAATCCATTGATATTTAATGATAAAAGTTTAACCTCCTTTTGCATCTCACTTTACTTTTTATCTTCTCCTCTTCCTAGTATTTATTTGTTTGCTTCTGCTGCTGTTTGCGTTCTTGTTTTTATCCTTTCTACCTTAGTGTTTTGTTCTGCTATGTCTCCAGTTCCCTCCCCCTTACTCTCCTCTCCTATCTCCTGTCCTTCCTCTTGGCTTATTGTCTCCGCTCCTTCCCCTCCTTCCGTATCTTCCTCTCTTCCAACTAGTTCATATATTTCTTGAGCTCATTCTAGTGTATCCACCTTGATCTTTCTTCCATCCAAAGTGATTATCATCCGCTCTGGGATGATCCATCGAAATAAGATTAGCTGTTTACAAGTGATCCCTTGTTCCGGCCCCTCTGATGTGGTTCCATCTTGCTCAACCCGAGTACCTGGCAACCATGGTTTTCAGGGCCCTGGGCTCAGGATGCTGCTGCTTAATGCCAGGTCAATTGTCAACAAAGCCCCCTTGATACGTGATCTAATCACTGATGAGAGGGCGGACCTGGTATGTATAACTGAGACATGGCTGGGCCAGGAGGGGGGAGTAGCCCTCTCCAAAATATGCCCAGACGGGTTCTCAGTGCTGCATCATTCACGACCGCAGGGAAGGGGAGGAGGAGTGGCTATTATAACATGCAGGAATCTGCATCCTCATAGGATCCCTGCCCCGGAGATTGTCGGGTGAGAGACGCTCCTTCTGAAGTTGGACTTAGGGGATCAGGTGGGCCTTTTGTTGGCGTACCTGCCTCCCAGCTACGTTACTAAGGCCCTGCCTGAGCTGCTTGAGGCGATAGCTAGCCTGGCGGTGGAGTTCCCCAGGCTTATGGTGCTGGGGGACTTTAACCTGCCTTCGGCGAACGAAACCTCTGGTGCAGCTCAGGAATTCATGGATTCCATGACAACCAGCTCCGGGAGATGAAATGCCACAAGAGACGTCTGGAGCGACGCTGGAGAGCCAGTAAAACCGAATCTGATCGAACACTTCTAAGAATTTTCATAAAGTCTTATTTAGTGGCAATAGGGGCGGCAAAACAATCTCATCTTTCCGCTCTTATTGCGTCTGCAGATTCTCGCCCAGCCGTCTTGTTTAGGGTGACTCGCGCCCTCCTTGCAAAAGGGGGGAGCGAGGAACACTTGCAAGGTAGAGCTGAGGAATTCGCGCAGTTTCTGACAGATGAAGTCGCCCAGATTCGGTCGAATCTGGACTCCGGCTGGACAGAGTCCATTGAGTTGACAGGGGCAAGTCTTAATCCAGCATTGTGGGAGGAGTTTGAGCCTGTTTCTCCTGATGACATGGGCAAGGCCATGGGTGCGATGAGCTCTTCCACCTGTTTATTAGACCCGTGCCCCTCCTGGTTGGTTTCGGCCAGCAGAGAGGTGGCACGCGGCTGGATCCAGGCGGTGATCACCGCTTCTTTGAGGGAGGGATCCGTACCGCAGCCGTTAAAAGTTGCAGTGGTGGGCTTCGACGGCGCTCCTTTTCAGGGCGCCTTTCTGACTCCCTGCCAAGCCGCCAGAACAGCTGTCTGGCGGCTTGGAATCTCTCTGCCCCAGACATAGGGGAGAGAGGAGAGCGTGGCAGGTGGGGTAGAGCCCCCCTAGCGCCCTAGGAGTCAAGCTCCGGGACCCTGGAAACCTCCGCTCTTTGCAGAGCAAGATGCCGAAACCACCGCTGCTTCTAGAAGAGGATTTATAAAACTTTTTTTGTGCATCTAATGAAGCAGACAGAGAGAACCAGGGGCTTTGCTGGGCAAGTATGGATTTTTTTTTCCTTTTTTAAAAACCCTCGGCTAACTTTCACTTCGAAGAAACAAAGTAACATTTAACATGCAACAATATGGCGTTTGAAGGAGGAGAAGTGAAAGTGATTTCCGTTTTGCTTGTGGTTTTTTTTCTCTTATGGAAACTCTTTGTTCTGAAAACTGGCTGTCCTTCTTATATTCTCTGATAACTGATAATTTTTTTTAAAAAAATAATAAGGATTATTCGCCTTTGAAAGTGGAAAGTATTTTTTTTTAGAGATCTGGCTTTTTAAGGCGTTTTTGAAGAAGTTGGGAAGAGAAGTGAAGGTGATTTTTGTTTTGTTTGTTTGTGGCTCCTTTTCTTATGGAAAATTATAACTTTGAAAACTGACTTTTTTTTCTCTGTCTCCTGATTTTGGAAAGTAAAAAACTCTCTGTCTCTCACACTGGAAAGAATTTTATCTAGAGTTATGGCTTTTCTTTATACTTCTCTGGAAATATAAAAATGGTTTCAAGTTTGGAAAGATTGGGTTTTTTTTCTTCTGGCTTTTTCTCTTGTGGAAATTTTGAAAACTGACTTTTACTCTTTGTTCCGTGACTTTGGATTATAACAGCAACTGATAATTTTACTAAAATAAATAAATTATAAAAGACTATTTGCCCTGGAAATTGCAAGATTTTTTTTTTTTAAGATTTGGCCCTCCTTTGCACTTCTTTGGAATTATAATAAAGAAGAAGTGAAAGTTATTTGTGTTTTGCTTGTGGTCTCTGGACTTTGGGAAACTTTTGAACTCGAAAATTGGTTTTTATTTTTGATTCTCAATTTTGGATTATAAAACAATTGATAGAGATTTGGCATTTTCAGTGTAATTTTTTGGAACTACAACAATGGCTTCAAAGTCTGGAATGATTGCCTTGAATAAAAGGCCTATTTATCCCTCTGCTTATACTTCTAAAATGCAACTTGCTACTGAGTCAACACCTCCACAAGCTTTGACATCGGAAAATTTATTAAATACTTTAAAGATTATGAAACAAGACTTAATTTTGGAATTTAATCAAAAAATTACTGAAATAGAAAAAAAAATGCAGGATGCTTTAAAGAATATGGAAAAGCAGCTACGGATGGATATGTTAGAGGTTTGCAAAGGTTTAGCAACAAATGTTGATTTTTTGGAGGACTGTATTGAAACAAATAAACAAGCGTTGGCAACCTCGGTGGAATATATAAACAAATTTCAAAAGGACATTGCAAATTTTGAAACAGAGGTGTTGATGTCACAGTTTAGAAGAATGCAGTTTGCTATAAGAGTAAGAGGGTTGAAGGAAGGTTTATATGATGATTTGAAAGGAAGAATGATTGAGGCCTTGGTACAAGTTTCTGGAATTTCTAAAGATGAGTTGGCTACACAAATTGAAAAGATATACAGGGTCAACTCGTGGCACGCAAAACAAAAACATTTACCAAGGGACATTGTTATATATTTTACCACAAGAGTCTTACGGAACAGAATTATTCAGGCGACATTTAAGAACAATCTTCAGGTGAATGGTCAGGAACTTAGGATATGGAAAGAAATTCCCTCTAAAATGCTTAAAGCTAGAAAAGAATTTACTTTTTTGATTGATGAACTTAAAAGATTGAATTTACAATATAAATGGGAAGCACCAACAGGAGTAACGGTGAAATTTTTGCAGAAAAGATACCGGCTGAATACGATAAACAAAGCTACCGAATTTTATGTTAATATTTTAAAGGCTGATATATCTAAAATTCCAGAAGAAAGACGTATGAATGTAGAAGAGGACAAGGAGGAAAAGTCATCCTTACCGGATCAAAATGAAATAGTTTCAAAGAGTCAAAGTGAACCGCAGAGCCAGAAAGATGTGAAAAAGGAGATGGAGAACTGGGATCAGATGGAAGATGAGCTGATAAATTCAAAATCATCAAGATACAAAAGGAGGCAACCAATAAGATATAAAGAGAAGTAGTGTTGATATGTATTAGATGGATGGAGATAATATAATTGTATTTTCTTCTTCTCCTTTTTTTTATTGTTGTTTCTTCTTTTTTCTCTCTCTTTTAAATTTTTTTTCTCTTTTAATAACTCTTTAAGAATTGGAATTTTTAATTTTTAATTAAAATTATTAAGTTATAAATTATCACAATTAGATTTTAAAATTTGTTTTAAAGGAAGGATTTTTTTTCTGCTTTAGGTTTTTGTTTTTTTCTCTCTCTCCTCTAGGTTTTTACTATTATTATTATTATTATTATTATTATTATTATTATTATTATTATTATTATTATTATTATTATTATTATTATTATTATTATTATTATTATTATCATCATTATCATTATTATTATTGTTATTACTTTTATTGTTATTATTATTATTATTAATATTAATATTACCTTTAAGGATATGTTTTTATTATGAATTAACAAGTTGTTGTATAATAATATTATGTGGTTATGATGAAATTCAAAAGCTTTATTATTTAATATGTAGACACGTAATACTTTTTTATTTGAGCTAATAAGTTGTTGTATAATAATGTTGTTATGTGAAATTTAGGTATTATTATTTAATACTTTTTATTATGAATTAACAAGTTGTTGTATAATAATATTATGTTGTTATGATGAAATTCAAAAGTTTTATTATTCAATATGTAGACACGTAATACTTTTTTAGTTTTATTTGAGCTAATAAGTTGTTTTATAATAATATGTTGTTATGATGAAATTTAAAGGTATTATTATTTAATATTTAGATATTAGCTACGTAAAATTTTCTCGGTTTTAGTTAATCATGAGATTATTATTATTATTAATGTTTTTTAAAGATTTAGTATTATTAATATTTTTCATAGGTGTAGAAAGTTGATTGAAAGGAGGAGGGAGAAACTGTTTTCCTTCCTTTGTATAACTTAGATTATTATTATTATCAACAATATATATTAATATATTTTTATTTTTTATTTTTTATTTTTTAGAATTATATTGGAAATAATATAAAATATAGAAATTTAATGATGTTAGTAATGTATAATTTGGAGTTGAGGGGTTTTTCTTTTTTTCTTTTTTTTTTCTGTAATTACTGATATTATGCCCTGTATTCTCTCTGGGAAGTCCGGGGGGGAGGGGGGGAGGGAAGGGGGTGGGGGCGGGGAGAAAAATAAAAAAATGTTTGTACTCTGTACTAATAAAACTTTTTCAATAAAAAAAAAGTTGCGGTGGTGAGACCCCTCCTCAAGAAGCCTTCCCTGGATCCAGCGGATTTGAAGAACTTTCGTCCGGTCTCCAACTTACCTTTCATAGCTAAAGTTGTGGAGAAGGTGGTGGCTTTTCAGCTCCTTCGGCTATTGGAGGAAACTGATCATCTAGATTCCTATCAGTCGGGTTTCAGGCGCGGCTACAGTACAGAAACGGCCTTGGTCGCCCTGATGGATGATCTCTGGTGAGCCCGGGACGGGGGTAATTCCTCCATCCTGGTGCTACTTGACCTCTCAGCGGCTTTCAATACCATCGACTATGGTATCCTTCTGCATCGTCTCGGCAAGTTGGGAGTGGGAGGCACCGTTTTACGGTGGTTCGCCTCTTATCTCGCCAACAGGATGCAGTCGGTGTTAGCAGGAGGGCAGAGGTCGTCTCCTAGGCCCCTGACCTGTGGGGTGCCGCAGGGTTCGGTCCTCTCGCCCATCCTGGATATGGCTCTGGATATTGCCTCTGAAGCACTATACCAACTGTCCCTCCTTGGTTCTTGAGGGAGAAAAATTAACTCCCTCGGAACGGGTTCGCAATTTGGGAGTCCTCCTAGATCCACAGCTAAAATTGCAGCTGTGGCTAGGGGGGCTTTTGCACAGGTTCGCCTGGTGCACCAATTGCGACCATACCTGGAGAAGGAGGCTCTACTCACGGTCACTCATGCCCTTGTCACCTCCCGATTGGACTACTGCAATGCACTCTACATGGGGCTACCCTTGAAGAGTATTCGGAGAAGCTTCCGGTTGGCTCCGCGAGCCTCGAAGACTCTCCTCGACGAGCGCCTGATCTCGGGTTCCGTTAAGCTGCCAGAACAGCTGTCTGGTGGCTTGAAAATCTTCTCCTTGGGAATAGGGGAGAGATGAGAGCAGACAGGCGAGGGTAGAGCCCCCCAAGTGCCCCAGGAGAAAATCTGGGGCGCGAAGGGTGAGGGCTCCCTAGCAGCCTGTCATTTGCTCCGGACCTGGGACGTCTCTGCTTAAGCGGAGCAAGAAGCCGCGACCAACTCTGCTTTCAACATGTGATTTTTAACATCTAGATTTACAGCAGACAGAAAAAGCCAGGAGACTCGGATGGCAAGTATTTAAACTTAACTCCAATGTTGATTCTCATTTCGGAAGTGACAAACTAATTGAGTTAATGAGCAACAAAATGGCGATTGAAGTTTCAAAGGGCGTGAAAAGTGAAAGTTAAAAGGAAAGTTTCGTTTCACTAGCAGCCCTCTGTATGAAAATGCCTGACTTTGATGAACTTTCTCTTTTCTTTTTGACTTTGGAGTAAAATAAAAAGTCTAATTTTAAATTTTAAATGGCCTCAAAATCTGGAAAGACTGTTTTTAATAAAGGATCTGATAGTCCTCCTGCTCATATTTCAAGAATGCAACCTATTGTTTATTCAACACCCCCACAGACTTTAACGTTTGGAAAGTTACAAGAAGCCTTAAAAGCCATGAAGGGTGAACTTGTCACGCCGTTTAATCTAAAAATTAATGAAATTAATGAAAAAATACAGGCTGTTTCAGAGGAGATTGTAACTGGGAACCAGCAATTAAGGGAAGATATATTATTGGTATTTAAAGGACTGGTAGAAAATATTGAAATATTGGAAGAGGAGATGGAAGAAATTAAACAATCTGTGACAACTTTGGGTGACGATATAGGAGAGACTCAAAATAAAATTGAAAAGTATGAAGCTGAGGTATTAATGATTCAATACAGAAATATGGAGTTTGCTTTAAGAGTAAGAGGTGTAAAGGAGAACAAACAAGAAAACTTAAAAGAAATGATGTTGGAGGCATTTGTGCAAACGCTAGTGGCGACAAAAGAGGAATTGGGTTGGCAGATTGACAAGATATATTGTGCCAACTCTTGGGTGGCTAAACAGAAACATCTGCCAAGAGATATTGTAATATATTTTACTACAAGGACACTACGTAATGAAATCTTACAGGCGACTTTTAAGAACAAGCTTCAGGTAGATGGACAGGAGGTGATGACAATGAAAGAAATTCCTCCCAAAATGTTGAGAGCCAGAAAGGATTACGCCTTTCTGATGGATGAATTGAAAAAACAGCAAATACAGTATAGATGGGAAGCTCCAGCTGGCATAGCGGTGATACATATGGGAAAGAGATATCGGCTCAATACGATATGGAAAGCAAGAGATTTTTATGTAAAAGTGTTAAAGGTTGAGATATCCAAAATACCAGAAGGAAGAAGAATGAAGGAAGTAATGGAAGGAGAGAGAGGAGAGTCGTCGACAGTAGTTCAAATGGGAGGAGCTTTGATGAGTCAAGGTGATTTACAAAACCAGAGTGATGTTCATAATTTGGATGTATTTGATATACAAGAAGAGATAAAGGATCAGAGTCAGACCAGAGCAGTGGCTATATGTAAGGAAGAATCAAGAAAACAACAATTCAAGTTGACAACTCAAGAAATTACTAAATTACAAGTGGGTAGAAGAGTTAGATCTAAAGGTCGAATGAGAAAAAGGAACAACTAGAATTTGGTTTCAGTATGGGTAGTCGTAGGCCAGATGGAGAGAAGATCAAAAATTGGTATTTTGCAGTAAGAAGACAATTTGACAATACAAATAAAAGATAACAGTTAAATGCATATAGAAAGGTTGTATAATGTGTTAATGGAATTAAATTTAGAAACTGAGCTTAAGGATTGTATGAAAATGGGGTTAAAATAGTGGAGAAATTATAAGGATGGAAATATGGGAAAAGACTAAATCTATAACTTAAATGTTGGTGATGTGAAGATGTTATGTATTTTTGTATACGATGGTTATGTTAAAAAAAGAAAAGAAAATTAAGGCTTTTTGGATAAAAATATGGTGGACTATTCAAAATATTTTATAGAAAAGATCAAGTTTATAATACATTTTTTCTTGTTGGGAACAACTACGGACTGTACTGTAACAGTAATTAATTTGATTTTAAATGCTAGATTATTGGAGGCATAGTGTTGGAAGAAGGAAGATTCATCTATTATCGAGGAATTGACGCTGACGGTTGTGCATCTGGCCGAGATGGCGAATTTTTTTTTTCTTTTTATTATTATATTTTAAAGATTATTTAAATGAAAGATATATAGTGGAATGGACTAGAGATGATAAATGTTAAAAAAATTTTTTTGACTCCTCTTAAAAGGTTTTGAGTTATACGGAATTAAAGATCTAGAATAATTGTGAAATTAATAATTTGATATATTGGAATGTTAGTTTATTAATGATATATACCAAATTTTTAGATTATGTTTAAAAGGTTTTGATTAGTATATTTTATGTTTATGTTTATTGAATACTATACCCTGTACTTTTTCTGGGAAGTCGGGGGGGCTGGGTGGGTGAGAGGGGGGGAGGGTAAGGGGGGTGGGGAGGGGTCTAGGGGGAAGGGGGGGAGAAAAGAGAAAAATGTTTGTACTTTGTACTAATAAAACTTTTTGAATTTAAAAAAAAGAGTATTCGGAGACTTCAACTGGTGCAAAATGCGGCTGCGCGTGCTGTGGTGGGTGTTTCAAGATACACCCATGTAACACCTATACTCCGCCAGCTGCATTGGCTGCCCATTGGTCTCCGGGTACAATTCAAGGTGTTGATCATCATCTTTAAAGCCCTACATGGCTTAGGACCAGGCTATCTCCGGGACCGCATCCTACCTCATACTTCCCTTCGACCGGTCAGGTCCCACAGAGTGGGTCTCCTCCAGGTCCCGTCAGCCAAACAGTGCCGACTGGCGGGGCCTAGGGGGAGAGCCTTCTCTGTAGGGCCCCCTGCTCTCTGGAACCAACTTCCCCCAGAGAGCTGAATCATCCCCACCCTGCTGGCCTTCCGAAAAACCATTAAGACATGGGTCTTCCTGCAGGCGGGGTGATTTTGAGACGACCTCCCATCTGACGTCTCCCCCATGTATGTATGATGTTATATGTTTTTTAATTGTTTTTAATTGTTTTTAATTGATTTGTTCGATGTTCCTTAAAATGTTGTACGCCGCCCTGAGTCCTGAGGGAGTAGGGCGGCATAGAAGAACCTCAAATAAATAAATAATAAATAAAATAAGATATTTTTTTTGTTCAAGATCGCTGCCAGGGACCTATAATCTCTCCTGAGTTCCCTTACTCTTTTGGGTACTTGTCTTAAAATATTTATCTCCCTCCCTTTATACATCAACATCTCCCCTCGGGTTATTGTGTATATGTTGTCCCTTGTTTTTCTTCTGGCAAACCTTACATGTATTTCGCGTGGCAGATGGTGGCGTCTGACGTAATTTGTTTGTAATCTATAGACTTCGTCTATTTCTTTTATTATATCATTTTTATCCTGCTGTAAGATTTCAGCCACCAGTCCTACCATGATTTCTGCCAAGTTTTCTTCCTTATCTTCGATAATATTTTGGAACCTCAAGAAATAGGAGGACCTGTCCATTTCTAGATGGATCAGAGATTTCTATTTCCTTGGTGGATTCTACTACTTTTTGGTCCATTCTTTCTATTTTTTTTTCATTCTGTTCGGTCCTTTTTTCCACTATATTAATTCTCTGCTCATGTTTTTGGATTTCCAGCTGTATATTCTCAAATGTTGTATCTAATTTGTGGATGTCTGATTTTAACTCTGTGTGGTTTTGTGTGATCAACGCTTGTAATTTTACCATGGTATCCTGAACAGTATTTAATGTGGTGTTCATGTTTTGCATTAATGTTGATCCCCCCTTCTCCATTGTCAGCATCTCATCTATTTGTTTTTGAGTATTTGGTGCAGGCGAACCTGCTGCTGGGGCTGATGTTCCTTTCTTTCCCCCTCTCATTGACATACTTGTCATCTCTTGTAAAATGTGATCTTGTTGTTCAAGTATTTTATAAATTCTATTCCTAATTATCATATAGTTTCAAGATTACTTATAACTCTAATTTATCACAATACCTTCAATTATGTTAAGAAACAAAAGTAGTTATCTAGATTTCCTATATACTTCTAAATATAATCCAAAATATATGATTCTATAGTATATAATCTATAATTCTATGCATATAAAAATCTACAGATAATGTAAAATATATATACTTTGAATATGTAACAAATCTATAAATATATAAATCTGTAAATAGTGTAAAATATAAATATAAAGAATATCTTATATATAAATGTACTATAAAATACCAGAGTAAGCAATTAGATATTGTATAATATTATAAATATGGTATTATTTTAGTATTTTTCTAGATAACTTGATAATTTAATTTAATAATAATTTAAGAATTGATTATAAATGTTACTTAATCACTATTAATAATCCAATAATAATAATCAAAGGGGTAGTCAAAATCCACAGAGGTTAGTTCATATATATAAACAGTTCATTATTATCTACTAATTCACAGAAAAGAGGGGGGTATGAGGGGGGGAATTTCTATCTGGATCTAAAATCTTAAGGGGAAAAAATAGAAGAGTCTTATTAGGAAATAAAGGAAAGAAAAAAGAAAAAGGAAGTAGGTGAGAGAAAAAGAAAAAAGAAAAAAAGAGGTTGTAGGTTTCGTTGTTTATGATTATAAGTTAAGGTGACCAGACGTCCCGCTTTTGAACAATTTGTCCCGCGTCCCGCGGCGTTTTTAAAAAGTCCTGATTTTCTTCTTCCTCCTCCTCCGAACAGCACTTTCTGTTTTCACGTGCCGAGCCTCAAAGCCACGCTGCCGCCACCCCCTTAGTTAACCACCCGGTGCTGTCCCCGGTTGCCTTTAGCTGGAAGGACCGCGAGTGCGCCCGTCCATCAGTGGCTTCTTACGGCTGCAAGCTGAGACTGGAGGATCGAGTGCGGGATGTTGGGGAGAGAAGAACACATTTACCTGGCCTCACCCCCCCCCCATGGAGCAGTGAAGCCCACGCCGCAGAAAAGCTAAGCTTCCAGCCTTGCTCCCCGCCTGCCAGTCACCTCCTCGCTCTCGCCCTCTTTTGTCTCGCTTCCTCTTTCGCTGCTGCTTTTGGCACCGCCGCCTCGCAGTTTCTCGCCTTCTGGAGCTTGGAAGAGCGAGTCCTCCTCCTGCTCGGTGGATGGCGAAGAGGCAGTTGCTATGAGGAGTCTGTACGCAGGCTTGGAAGGCAGGCGCGGGGAGTAAGGGGAGGTGACTCCACCGCTGTATAGCCCCTCCGCTTCTTCCTGTCGCTTGGTTGTGCAGCGCCGTTTCCTGCTCTGCTGCTCTTCACCCGGTTCGGCTCGGGCTGCTCGAGTGAATCCCGGACATAGAACGGCGAACGGATGGCTGCAGTAGCGCTGGCTGGCTGGCTGGCTCTCCTTGGAGCGCCCAGGCCGGGCAGGAGGACGGAGGAACCTCCTTAGAGCGAGTGCCCCGGGATGCGGTAGGAGAGGGCGGCTTCAGAGTTGTGCAAATAAAGAGAGTCTGCGGATGCAATAAGAGCGGAAAAATGTAAATGTTTTGCCGCCCCTATCGCCACTAGGTAAGACTTAATGAAAGTTCTTAGTAGTGTTCGGTCAGATTCTGCCTTACTGGCTCTCCAGCGTCGCTCCAGACGTCTCTTGTGGTGTTTCATCTCCCGGAGCTCCTCGGTAAATCAGGGAGCTTTCCGGGATCCATTGCCATGGAGAGGTCGCAAAGGTGCAATCCGATCTAAAGCCCCTGATGCCGCATTGTTCCAGGCAGCCACCAGGGACTCAGACGAATTGTGGACTAGTGTTTCAGGTATCTCCCAAGTTCCCTCTGGAATCCTTCCAGCTCCATTAGGTGCTTGGGGCGGAACCACCTAATCGGTCCCGCCTCCCTGTGGGAGAGGAGTGGGGCTCTGAAATCCAACCTCAATAGGAAATGATCTGACCACGACAACGGGGAGATGACTATATCCCCTAACTTCAGATCATCTCTCCACTGCCCCGAGAGAAATACTAGATCAAGCATGTGACCTCCCTCATGAGTCGGACCCTGGATTACTTGGGTCAGGTCCATGGTTGTCATGGTATCCATGAACTCCTGGGCCGCATCCGAGGTTTCGCCGGCCGAAGGCAGGTTGAAGTCCCCCAGCACCATAAGCCTGGGGAACTCCACCGCCAAGCCCGCTACTGCCTTGAGCAGCCCAGGCAGGGCCTTAGTAATGCAGCTGGGAGGCAGGTACGCTAACAAAAGGCCCACCTGAACCCTTAAGTCGAACTTCAGAAGGAGAGTCTCACACCCGCCAATCTGCGGGGTAGGGCTCCTACGAGGATGCAGATTCCAGCGCGCTATAATAGCCACTCCTCCCCCCTTCCCTGGGGTCATGGCTGATGCAGAACTGAGAACCCGTCTGGGCATACCTCAGAGAGGGCAACCACCACCCCCTAGCCCAGCCAGGTCTCAGTTATGCATGCCAGGTCCACCCCCTCGTCCATGATTAAATCACGTACCAGGGGGGCTTTGTTGACAATTGACCTGGCATTCAACAGCATGTCAATAATATATTTATAATATATTTAATTATACATTCCATCAATATTTTTATATCATTTTCTATACACATAATTCTTAATTTTGTGTATATGTTATTAATCTAATGCTGCCTCCTCAAAACCTAATTTTGTCCCCTGAGTCTACCACCGTTTAATATCCAATTTTAACTCAAATTAACTGCTAAAGCTTAACTTATTAAAAAAACCACATTGTCTCTTATGCTTCTTAATTTTAGGCCGTATTGCTCACTCTCCTCACTTAATATCTTTACTCATCATTCATTTCCCCCCCCCATTCTATCATTTCTAAATGCCCTAGATACATTATTACAACAATTTCCAGTTTCATTTTTTCTTAGTTTTTATACAGTCCAGCATATTCATATTAACAATTCAATTTTATATTATCAATATTACATCAAATTCAAAATATAACTCAGTAACCAATCATATATCAATCCAATCCAATACAAAGTTATTAAACTATATTAAAAAACCTATTATACCAATTAATTATAATATTATAATTCTAAAATAAAAACCATCATCCAACAAATATTTAATCATCATCTTTTGTTTTCTCTTATTTCAATCATTCCTAAACACCCACCATAGTCCTCAAATCTATTTATACACATCTTTTATCAAACATCTCTTATGTATTAGAATAATAATTTTACAATTTATATTTTCTTCTAATAATTAAACTCAAAAGTTAATTTGGTACTACCAATCTTACATCAATCTGATATATAATATAACATTAAGGAAATAACAATCATCCATTTTCTTTTAATTTCCAATCCCCTTTTAATTTCTTTTTTTCCTTTTTTTCTTCCTTTTACATTTGTATCCCCAACCTCTTTCCCTCCAAGCTTTTTTCCTCCTCTTTAAGTATAATATTTGCCTAATTCTACCTTCAATTCTTCTTACTCTCCTCTTTATTTCCCCCTTTTAATTGTTTCATTCAGTACCCATATTTTCTCCCTGTTCTCTTTTTTTCCACTGTTAAACCCAGTGTAATCAACATTTTCAATATCATCATCATTTTTTCCATTTACAATGTCTTTTTTTCTTTTGTCGCTATAAGTTTTGATATACTCATCAATCTGATTATTCTCTTTCTTCTTTTCTTCCTTATCTTCTTGTTCTTTATTTTCATCATCAACATCATCATCATTTTGTCCATTTACAATGTCCTTTTTATCCTCTGGTTCTTTTTCCTTTTCTATTCGAAGTCCAACTCCCATAATGCATCTTTTGAGATCCCCCAAAATATCCTTTATCTCTTCACAAAGGTCTTTTGGAAGTGCCACCAACTCTTCATAATTTCTTATCTCCATATCCTCCATTAAAATTCACAATCTTTACAGTCAGTCCAGCTGCTAACAATGTCTGTTTCCGCAGCCTACAACACTTAAATGTCAATGCTTTCCATTCAATCTCAGATCCTTCTGATCTTTTAATATTTAAAATTCATTCCAAGTTCATTCTTCCAGATAAATCCAAACAGTCCAGTCTCTTAATTGTATAACAAATTACTCCTAGTTCTATGTTTTCCAAATATCAAAATAGCTTTCCTTGTTCAAGGTCAACAGATGTCAGGAGATCCATGAAAAAAAAATTCCATCCTTATAATTCCTCCAGCCAATAGATGGCACTCACAATCCCCCAAATCTGCTTTCTTATTCAATAATATTCATTGTATTCTTAAATCAATTTTATCAACAAGATATTCTCATATAGACTTCTTTTCCAGACTCTTAAACAAAAAAAAAAAAACATATTTTAACAAAGATTCAAATTCTCAAAGATTCAAATTCTCAAAGATTGGGCATCAATTTCAGTTCCGTCTTTTTTTTTTCTTTATGATCCTCTGTTGGCTAGATAGCCGCTTTTCCAGATTTTCAGTCTTTTTGTTCCCCTTTAAATTTTCAGATTTTTGAAGTCGATACCTCAAGGTACAGGAATATTGTTATTAATGTGTTTGATTTTATGATTTTATGTTTAGAAGAAATGTTATATATATAATTACAGTTTAAATTCACAGAAGCAGGGGGTGGGGCTCCTGGCTGAAACTTGTGAATCTGACTGAAAGAGAAAAAAAAGCAGGTAAACTACTTCTTCCATTACAGTTTAAATTCACAGAAGCAGGGGGTGGGGCTCCTGGCTGAAACTTGTGAATCTGACTGAAAGAGAAAAAAAAGCAGGTAAACTACTTCTTCCATTACAGTTTAAATTCACAGAAGCAGGGGGTGGGGCTCCTGGCTGAAACTTGTGAATCTGACTGAAAGAGAAAAAAAAGCAGGTAAACTACTTCTTCCATTACAGTTTAAATTCACAGAAGCAGGGGGTGGGGCTCCTGGCTGAAACTTGTGAATCTGACTGAAAGAGGAAAAAAAGCAGGTAAACTACTTCTTCCATTACAGTTTAAATTCACAGAAGCAGGGGGTGGGGCTCCTGGCTGAAACTTGTGAATCTGACTGAAAGAGAAAAAAAGCAGGTAAACTACTTCTTCCATTACAGTTTAAATTCACAGAAGCAGGGGGTGGGGCTCCTGGCTGAAACTTGTGAATCTGACTGAAAGAGAAAAAAAGCAGGTAAACTACTTCTTCCATTACAGTTTAAATTCACAGAAGCAGGGGGTGGGGCTCCTGGCTGAAACTTGTGAATCTGACTGAAAGAGAAAAAAAGCAGGTAAACTACTTCTTCCATTACAGTTTAAATTCACAGAAGCAGGGGGTGGGGCTCCTGGCTGAAACTTGTGAATCTGACTGAAAGAGAAAAAAAAGCAGGTAAACTACTTCTTCCATTACAGTTTAAATTCACAGAAGCAGGGGGTGGGGCTCCTGGCTGAAACTTGTGAATCTGACTGAAAGAGGAAAAAAAAGCAGGTAAACTACTTCTTCCATTACAGTTTAAATTCACAGAAGCAGGGGGTGGGGCTCCTGGCTGAAACTTGTGAATCTGACTGAAAGAGAAAAAAAGCAGGTAAACTACTTCTTCCATTACAGTTTAAATTCACAGAAGCAGGGGGTGGGGCTCCTGGCTGAAACTTGTGAATCTGACTGAAAGAGAAAAAAAGCAGGTAAACTACTTCTTCCATTACAGTTTAAATTCACAGAAGCAGGGGGTGGGGCTCCTGGCTGAAACTTGTGAATCTGACTGAAAGAGAAAAAAAGCAGGTAAACTACTTCTTCCATTACAGTTTAAATTCACAGAAGCAGGGGGTGGGGCTCCTGGCTGAAACTTGTGAATCTGACTGAAAGAGAAAAAAAGCAGGTAAACTACTTCTTCCATTACAGTTTAAATTCACAGAAGCAGGGGGTGGGGCTCCTGGCTGAAACTTGTGAATCTGACTGAAAGAGAAAAAAAAGCAGGTAAACTACTTCTTCCATTACAGTTTAAATTCACAGAAGCAGGGGGTGGGGCTCCTGGCTGAAACTTGTGAATCTGACTGAAAGAGAAAAAAAAGCAGGTAAACTACTTCTTCCATTACAGTTTAAATTCACAGAAGCAGGGGGTGGGGCTCCTGGCTGAAACTTGTGAATCTGACTGAAAGAGAAAAAAAGCAGGTAAACTACTTCTTCCATTACAGTTTAAATTCACAGAAGCAGGGGGTGGGGCTCCTGGCTGAAACTTGTGAATCTGACTGAAAGAGAAAAAAAGCAGGTAAACTACTTCTTCCATTACAGTTTAAATTCACAGAAGCAGGGGGTGGGGCTCCTGGCTGAAACTTGTGAATCTGACTGAAAGAGAAAAAAAGCAGGTAAACTACTTCTTCCATTACAGTTTAAATTCACAGAAGCAGGGGGTGGGGCTCCTGGCTGAAACTTGTGAATCTGACTGAAAGAGAAAAAAAGCAGGTAAACTACTTCTTCCATTACAGTTTAAATTCACAGAAGCAGGGGGTGGGGCTCCTGGCTGAAACTTGTGAATCTGACTGAAAGAGAAAAAAAGCAGGTAAACTACTTCTTCCATTACAGTTTAAATTCACAGAAGCAGGGGGTGGGGCTCCTGGCTGAAACTTGTGAATCTGACTGAAAGAGAAAAAAAAGCAGGTAAACTACTTCTTCCATTACAGTTTAAATTCACAGAAGCAGGGGGTGGGGCTCCTGGCTGAAACTTGTGAATCTGACTGAAAGAGAAAAAAAAGCAGGTAAACTACTTCTTCCATTACAGTTTAAATTCACAGAAGCAGGGGGTGGGGCTCCTGGCTGAAACTTGTGAATCTGACTGAAAGAGAAAAAAAAGCAGGTAAACTACTTCTTCCATTACAGTTTAAATTCACAGAAGCAGGGGGTGGGGCTCCTGGCTGAAACTTGTGAATCTGACTGAAAGAGAAAAAAAAGCAGGTAAACTACTTCTTCCATTACAGTTTAAATTCACAGAAGCAGGGGGTGGGGCTCCTGGCTGAAACTTGTGAATCTGACTGAAAGAGAAAAAAAGCAGGTAAACTACTTCTTCCATTACAGTTTAAATTCACAGAAGCAGGGGGTGGGGCTCCTGGCTGAAACTTGTGAATCTGACTGAAAGAGAAAAAAAAGCAGGTAAACTACTTCTTCCATTACAGTTTAAATTCACAGAAGCAGGGGGTGGGGCTCCTGGCTGAAACTTGTGAATCTGACTGAAAGAGAAAAAAAAGCAGGTAAACTACTTCTTCCATTACAGTTTAAATTCACAGAAGCAGGGGGTGGGGCTCCTGGCTGAAACTTGTGAATCTGACTGAAAGAGAAAAAAAAGCAGGTAAACTACTTCTTCCATTACAGTTTAAATTCACAGAAGCAGGGGGTGGGGCTCCTGGCTGAAACTTGTGAATCTGACTGAAAGAGAAAAAAAAGCAGGTAAACTACTTCTTCCATTACAGTTTAAATTCACAGAAGCAGGGGGTGGGGCTCCTGGCTGAAACTTGTGAATCTGACTGAAAGAGAAAAAAAAGCAGGTAAACTACTTCTTCCATTACAGTTTAAATTCACAGAAGCAGGGGGTGGGGCTCCTGGCTGAAACTTGTGAATCTGACTGAAAGAGAAAAAAAAGCAGGTAAACTACTTCTTCCATTACAGTTTAAATTCACAGAAGCAGGGGGTGGGGCTCCTGGCTGAAACTTGTGAATCTGACTGAAAGAGAAAAAAAAGCAGGTAAACTACTTCTTCCATTACAGTTTAAATTCACAGAAGCAGGGGGTGGGGCTCCTGGCTGAAACTTGTGAATCTGACTGAAAGAGAAAAAAAAGCAGGTAAACTACTTCTTCCATTACAGTTTAAATTCACAGAAGCAGGGGGTGGGGCTCCTGGCTGAAACTTGTGAATCTGACTGAAAGAGAAAAAAAAGCAGGTAAACTACTTCTTCCATTACAGTTTAAATTCACAGAAGCAGGGGGTGGGGCTCCTGGCTGAAACTTGTGAATCTGACTGAAAGAGAAAAAAAAGCAGGTAAACTACTTCTTCCATTACAGTTTAAATTCACAGAAGCAGGGGGTGGGGCTCCTGGCTGAAACTTGTGAATCTGACTGAAAGAGAAAAAAAAGCAGGTAAACTACTTCTTCCATTACAGTTTAAATTCACAGAAGCAGGGGGTGGGGCTCCTGGCTGAAACTTGTGAATCTGACTGAAAGAGAAAAAAAAGCAGGTAAACTACTTCTTCCATTACAGTTTAAATTCACAGAAGCAGGGGGTGGGGCTCCTGGCTGAAACTTGTGAATCTGACTGAAAGAGAAAAAAAAGCAGGTAAACTACTTCTTCCATTACAGTTTAAATTCACAGAAGCAGGGGGTGGGGCTCCTGGCTGAAACTTGTGAATCTGACTGAAAGAGAAAAAAAGCAGGTAAACTACTTCTTCCATTACAGTTTAAATTCACAGAAGCAGGGGGTGGGGCTCCTGGCTGAAACTTGTGAATCTGACTGAAAGAGAAAAAAAAGCAGGTAAACTACTTCTTCCATTACAGTTTAAATTCACAGAAGCAGGGGGTGGGGCTCCCTGGCTGAAACTTGTGAATCTGACTGAAAGAGAAAAAAAAGCAGGTAAACTACTTCTTCCATTACAGTTTAAATTCACAGAAGCAGGGGGTGGGGCTCCTGGCTGAAACTTGTGAATCTGACTGAAAGAGAAAAAAAAGCAGGTAAACTACTTCTTCCATTACAGTTTAAATTCACAGAAGCAGGGGGTGGGGCTCCTGGCTGAAACTTGTGAATCTGACTGAAAGAGAAAAAAAAGCAGGTAAACTACTTCTTCCATTACAGTTTAAATTCACAGAAGCAGGGGGTGGGGCTCCTGGCTGAAACTTGTGAATCTGACTGAAAGAGAAAAAAAAGCAGGTAAACTACTTCTTCCATTACAGTTTAAATTCACAGAAGCAGGGGGTGGGGCTCCTGGCTGAAACTTGTGAATCTGACTGAAAGAGAAAAAAAAGCAGGTAAACTACTTCTTCCATTACAGTTTAAATTCACAGAAGCAGGGGGTGGGGCTCCTGGCTGAAACTTGTGAATCTGACTGAAAGAGAAAAAAAGCAGGTAAACTACTTCTTCCATTACAGTTTAAATTCACAGAAGCAGGGGGTGGGGCTCCTGGCTGAAACTTGTGAATCTGACTGAAAGAGAAAAAAAAGCAGGTAAACTACTTCTTCCATTACAGTTTAAATTCACAGAAGCAGGGGGTGGGGCTCCTGGCTGAAACTTGTGAATCTGACTGAAAGAGAAAAAAAAGCAGGTAAACTACTTCTTCCATTACAGTTTAAATTCACAGAAGCAGGGGGTGGGGCTCCTGGCTGAAACTTGTGAATCTGACTGAAAGAGAAAAAAAAGCAGGTAAACTACTTCTTCCATTACAGTTTAAATTCACAGAAGCAGGGGGTGGGGCTCCTGGCTGAAACTTGTGAATCTGACTGAAAGAGAAAAAAAAGCAGGTAAACTACTTCTTCCATTACAGTTTAAATTCACAGAAGCAGGGGGTGGGGCTCCTGGCTGAAACTTGTGAATCTGACTGAAAGAGAAAAAAAAGCAGGTAAACTACTTCTTCCATTACAGTTTAAATTCACAGAAGCAGGGGGTGGGGCTCCTGGCTGAAACTTGTGAATCTGACTGAAAGAGAAAAAAAAGCAGGTAAACTACTTCTTCCATTACAGTTTAAATTCACAGAAGCAGGGGGTGGGGCTCCTGGCTGAAACTTGTGAATCTGACTGAAAGAGAAAAAAAAGCAGGTAAACTACTTCTTCCATTACAGTTTAAATTCACAGAAGCAGGGGGTGGGGCTCCTGGCTGAAACTTGTGAATCTGACTGAAAGAGAAAAAAAAGCAGGTAAACTACTTCTTCCATTACAGTTTAAATTCACAGAAGCAGGGGGTGGGGCTCCTGGCTGAAACTTGTGAATCTGACTGAAAGAGAAAAAAAAGCAGGTAAACTACTTCTTCCATTACAGTTTAAATTCACAGAAGCAGGGGGTGGGGCTCCTGGCTGAAACTTGTGAATCTGACTGAAAGAGAAAAAAAAGCAGGTAAACTACTTCTTCCATTACAGTTTAAATTCACAGAAGCAGGGGGTGGGGCTCCTGGCTGAAACTTGTGAATCTGACTGAAAGAGAAAAAAAGCAGGTAAACTACTTCTTCCATTACAGTTTAAATTCACAGAAGCAGGGGGTGGGGCTCCTGGCTGAAACTTGTGAATCTGACTGAAAGAGAAAAAAAGCAGGTAAACTACTTCTTCCATTACAGTTTAAATTCACAGAAGCAGGGGGTGGGGCTCCTGGCTGAAACTTGTGAATCTGACTGAAAGAGAAAAAAAGCAGGTAAACTACTTCTTCCATTACAGTTTAAATTCACAGAAGCAGGGGGTGGGGCTCCTGGCTGAAACTTGTGAATCTGACTGAAAGAGAAAAAAAGCAGGTAAACTACTTCTTCCATTACAGTTTAAATTCACAGAAGCAGGGGGTGGGGCTCCTGGCTGAAACTTGTGAATCTGACTGAAAGAGAAAAAAAAGCAGGTAAACTACTTCTTCCATTACAGTTTAAATTCACAGAAGCAGGGGGTGGGGCTCCTGGCTGAAACTTGTGAATCTGACTGAAAGAGAAAAAAAAGCAGGTAAACTACTTCTTCCATTACAGTTTAAATTCACAGAAGCAGGGGGTGGGGCTCCTGGCTGAAACTTGTGAATCTGACTGAAAGAGAAAAAAAAGCAGGTAAACTACTTCTTCCATTACAGTTTAAATTCACAGAAGCAGGGGGTGGGGCTCCTGGCTGAAACTTGTGAATCTGACTGAAAGAGAAAAAAAAGCAGGTAAACTACTTCTTCCATTACAGTTTAAATTCACAGAAGCAGGGGGTGGGGCTCCTGGCTGAAACTTGTGAATCTGACTGAAAGAGAAAAAAAAGCAGGTAAACTACTTCTTCCATTACAGTTTAAATTCACAGAAGCAGGGGGTGGGGCTCCTGGCTGAAACTTGTGAATCTGACTGAAAGAGAAAAAAAAGCAGGTAAACTACTTCTTCCATTACAGTTTAAATTCACAGAAGCAGGGGGTGGGGCTCCTGGCTGAAACTTGTGAATCTGACTGAAAGAGAAAAAAAAGCAGGTAAACTACTTCTTCCATTACAGTTTAAATTCACAGAAGCAGGGGGTGGGGCTCCTGGCTGAAACTTGTGAATCTGACTGAAAGAGAAAAAAAAGCAGGTAAACTACTTCTTCCATTACAGTTTAAATTCACAGAAGCAGGGGGTGGGGCTCCTGGCTGAAACTTGTGAATCTGACTGAAAGAGAAAAAAAAGCAGGTAAACTACTTCTTCCATTACAGTTTAAATTCACAGAAGCAGGGGGTGGGGCTCCTGGCTGAAACTTGTGAATCTGACTGAAAGAGAAAAAAAAGCAGGTAAACTACTTCTTCCATTACAGTTTAAATTCACAGAAGCAGGGGGTGGGGCTCCTGGCTGAAACTTGTGAATCTGACTGAAAGAGAAAAAAAAGCAGGTAAACTACTTCTTCCATTACAGTTTAAATTCACAGAAGCAGGGGGTGGGGCTCCTGGCTGAAACTTGTGAATCTGACTGAAAGAGAAAAAAAAGCAGGTAAACTACTTCTTCCATTACAGTTTAAATTCACAGAAGCAGGGGGTGGGGCTCCTGGCTGAAACTTGTGAATCTGACTGAAAGAGAAAAAAAAGCAGGTAAACTACTTCTTCCATTACAGTTTAAATTCACAGAAGCAGGGGGTGGGGCTCCTGGCTGAAACTTGTGAATCTGACTGAAAGAGAAAAAAAAGCAGGTAAACTACTTCTTCCATTACAGTTTAAATTCACAGAAGCAGGGGGTGGGGCTCCTGGCTGAAACTTGTGAATCTGACTGAAAGAGAAAAAAAAGCAGTAAACTACTTCTTCCATTACAGTTTAAATTCACAGAAGCAGGGGGTGGGGCTCACTTGGCTGAAACTTGTGAATCTGACTGAAAGAGAAAAAAAAGCAGGTAAACTACTTCTTCCATTACAGTTTAAATTCACAGAAGCAGGGGGTGGGGCTCCTGGCTGAAACTTGTGAATCTGACTGAAAGAGAAAAAAAAGCAGGTAAACTACTTCTTCCATTACAGTTTAAATTCACAGAAGCAGGGGTGGGGCTCCTGGCTGAAACTTGTGAATCTGACTGAAAGAGAAAAAAAAGCAGGTAAACTACTTCTTCCATTACAGTTTAAATTCACAGAAGCAGGGGTGGGGCTCCTGGCTGAAACTTGTGAATCTGACTGAAAGAGAAAAAAAAGCAGGTAAACTACTTCTTCCATTACAGTTTAAATTCACAGAAGCAGGGGGTGGGCTCCTGGCTGAAACTTGTGAATCTGACTGAAAGAGAAAAAAAGCAGGTAAACTACTTCTTCCATTACAGTTAAATTCACAGAAGCAGGGGGTGGGCTCCTGGCTGAAACTTGTGAATCTGACTGAAAGAGAAAAAAAGCAGGTAAACTACTTCTTCCATTACAGTTTAAATTCACAGAAGCAGGGGTGGGGCTCCTGGCTGAAACTTGTGAATCTGACTGAAAGAGAAAAAAAAGCAGGTAAACTACTTCTTCCATTACAGTTTAAATTCACAGAAGCAGGGGGTGGGGGCTCCTGGCTGAAACTTGTGAATCTGACTGAAAGAGAAAAAAAAGCAGGTAAACTACTTCTTCCATTACAGTTTAAATTCACAGAAGCAGGGGGTGGGGCTCCTGGCTGAAACTTGTGAATCTGACTGAAAGAGAAAAAAGCAGGTAAACTACTTCTTCCATTACAGTTTAAATTCACAGAAGCAGGGGGTGGGGCTCCTGGCTGAAACTTGTGAATCTGACTGAAAGAGAAAAAAAAGCAGGTAAACTACTTCTTCCATTACAGTTTAAATTCACAGAAGCAGGGGGTGGGGCTCCTGGCTGAAACTTGTGAATCTGACTGAAAGAGAAAAAAAAGCAGGTAAACTACTTCTTCCATTACAGTTTAAATTCACAGAAGCAGGGGGTGGGGCTCCTGGCTGAAACTTGTGAATCTGACTGAAAGAGAAAAAAAAGCAGGTAAACTACTTCTTCCATTACAGTTTAAATTCACAGAAGCAGGGGGTGGGGCTCCTGGCTGAAACTTGTGAATCTGACTGAAAGAGAAAAAAAAGCAGGTAAACTACTTCTTCCATTACAGTTTAAATTCACAGAAGCAGGGGGTGGGGCTCCTGGCTGAAACTTGTGAATCTGACTGAAAGAGAAAAAAAAGCAGGTAAACTACTTCTTCCATTACAGTTTAAATTCACAGAAGCAGGGGGTGGGGCTCCTGGCTGAAACTTGTGAATCTGACTGAAAGAGAAAAAAAAGCAGGTAAACTACTTCTTCCATTACAGTTTAAATTCACAGAAGCAGGGGGTGGGGCTCCTGGCTGAAACTTGTGAATCTGACTGAAAGAGAAAAAAAAGCAGGTAAACTACTTCTTCCATTACAGTTTAAATTCACAGAAGCAGGGGGTGGGGCTCCTGGCTGAAACTTGTGAATCTGACTGAAAGAGAAAAAAAAGCAGGTAAACTACTTCTTCCATTACAGTTTAAATTCACAGAAGCAGGGGGTGGGGCTCCTGGCTGAAACTTGTGAATCTGACTGAAAGAGAAAAAAAAGCAGGTAAACTACTTCTTCCATTACAGTTTAAATTCACAGAAGCAGGGGGTGGGGCTCCTGGCTGAAACTTGTGAATCTGACTGAAAGAGAAAAAAAAGCAGGTAAACTACTTCTTCCATTACAGTTTAAATTCACAGAAGCAGGGGGTGGGGCTCCTGGCTGAAACTTGTGAATCTGACTGAAAGAGAAAAAAAGCAGGTAAACTACTTCTTCCATTACAGTTTAAATTCACAGAAGCAGGGGGTGGAGCTCCTGGCTGAAACTTGTGAATCTGACTGAAAGAGAAAAAAAAGCAGGTAAACTACTTCTTCCATTACAGTTTAAATTCACAGAAGCAGGGGGTGGGGCTCCTGGCTGAAACTTGTGAATCTGACTGAAAGAGAAAAAAAAGCAGGTAAACTACTTCTTCCATTACAGTTTAAATTCACAGAAGCAGGGGGTGGGGCTCCTGGCTGAAACTTGTGAATCTGACTGAAAGAGAAAAAAAGCAGGTAAACTACTTCTTCCATTACAGTTTAAATTCACAGAAGCAGGGGGTGGGGCTCCTGGCTGAAACTTGTGAATCTGACTGAAAGAGAAAAAAAAGCAGGTAAACTACTTCTTCCATTACAGTTTAAATTCACAGAAGCAGGGGGTGGGGCTCCTGGCTGAAACTTGTGAATCTGACTGAAAGAGAAAAAAAAGCAGGTAAACTACTTCTTCCATTACAGTTTAAATTCACAGAAGCAGGGGGTGGGGCTCCTGGCTGAAACTTGTGAATCTGACTGAAAGAGAAAAAAAAGCAGGTAAACTACTTCTTCCATTACAGTTTAAATTCACAGAAGCAGGGGGTGGGGCTCCTGGCTGAAACTTGTGAATCTGACTGAGAGAAAGAGGAAAAAAGTAGCGGCACGCGCGCCTAACGGCGCGCAAATCATATAACTATAAACCAAAAATAGTAATAATACATTCAGGGTTAGTGTGCTTAAGATTGTGATTTTATTTTATTTCAAAATGACTGGCTTAGTTCAGTGTAATAATTGTTTTACAGCTGTGTTTCGAAGTACTCTTTTCAAATTTGGATACTGTCCTCTTTGTAAACAAATTACTAGTCTACGTGGACATATTACCTATCTAGAATCTTTAATCTGTGCTCTGCAAGCAGAAATTAAGTGCCAAACTCAGCCATTCCTCACTAATGAGCTGCAGCACTATCAGCCCCCTCTACCACAAAGATCCCGCAGGAGAAGGGCAGTATGGACAACTGTGGGATCTGGCAGGGTGAGAGCTGTGCACCATAAACACAAAGCTTTTGCTCTGTCCCAGCATAACAGATATAGTGCCCTTGCTGACCTTAATAAAGACACTAAAGCGACAGGTCAAGGTAGTTGTGATAATGATAACTCAAATAAGCAGGGGATCGTGGCCCGAGATGAAGAACTTATTTTGGAAAGTGGAAAGTGTGAATCAGGTATTACACATCAGACACACAAGAGCAGCAAAGTATCCAAAAAGAGAAGCCACCTTCTGGTTGGTGATTCAATTGTAAGGGATGTAAATTTAGGAAAGGATATCGAGATTTTGAAAGAGGTCAGGTGTCTGCCAGGTGCTACTGCCAGCAGAGACAAGAGGCGCATTCTTAAGATTGTCAAGAATGCCAGTAAGGACTGTGATGTTGATGCTATTATACATCTTGGCACAAATGATCTGTCCCAAAAAGATGTACTTTCTCTGCAGAATGACTTCCAGAGCTTGGGGTATGAACTTAGTAGTATAGGTTGTAGGCTTAACTTTTCAGAGGTTTTACCAGTATATAAGGAACAAAAAGGCAAAGGCCAATGTGTAGCAGAGTTTAATGTGTGACTAAAGGAGTGGTGTGAAAGGGAAGGCTTTGGTTTTATTAGTCATGATGTCTGCAGCTGGTCCAATGAAAAACTGTACAAAAGAGATGGTTTGCATCCATCAAAGAAAGGGACTGAGCTACTTGGTATTAAATTCACAGATATCCTGGATAAACATTTAAACTGAACAGCAGGGACAGAGAATTAATTGATACAGAACATTTCTGTCCCCAGCAATCTAATATTAATAGGGTTAACAGTGCAAGCAACATAGATGTGTGTGCGGGTAAGTTTATCAGCCCTGCTGTCAAGCAAAGCCAAGCATTTAATAGTGAGTGCCATACCATTTATTTATTTTATTTATTTTATTTATTTTATTTTAGTGTTCTTATATGCCGCCCTACTCCCTGGGGACTCATGAACCATGTGCACTAATCAAACAGGTGGCAAGAAAGTAGGGGCAGTCAGGCACAACACAGGTTATGTAGACAGTAAACACAGGGTCAATCAAAATGGACTTAAATGTCTATACACCAATGCACAGAGTATGAGGAATAAACAGGGTAAATTAGAAATTCAAGTAAATGAGGGAAGATATGATATAGTTGCAATTACGGAAACTTGGTGGGATGAAACTGACAAATGGAATATACATTTATTTAAATTATTTAAAAGAAACAGACCAAATAAAAGAGGAGGTGGAGTTGCACTATATGTAAGAAATAACTACATCTCTACAGAAATAGAGCACAACAATAATGAAAATCATCTTGAATGCATTTGGGTCAATATTAAAGGGGGGCGAAATGACATTGCCATAGGTCTATACTATTGGTCCCCCAACCAAACAGAGGAAGTAGATGAACTTTTTGCTAGTCAGCTAACTAAGGTATGTAGGAAACACATCACAATAGTAATGGGGGATTTTAACTACCCTGACATCAACTGGGAGACAAACTCTGCACCAAGTGGAAGATCCAACAGGTTCCTAACAAACCTAGCAGACAACTTTGTTACCCAAAAAGTAGAGAAGGGAACAAGGGGATCAGTCATATTGGACTTAATTCTCACTAACAGAGATGAAATGATAGAAGGTGTTGAAGCTACAGGAACCTTGGGGGCAAGTGATCATGCAATATTGGAATTCAACATTATGCAAACACAAGCAGTAGAACAAAATCAAACTAGAGTCTTGGACTTTAAGAGAGCTAATTTCAATAAACTTAGAGAGAACTTGGGAAAGATTCCATGGATGAGAATCCTCAAGGGGAAAACAACTCAAGAAGCTTGGGAAATTTTGAAAAGTGAGATTATAAAAGCCCAGACTAGCACAATACCAATGAAGAAGAAAAATAATAATAGGTCTCAAAAGAAACCAGCATGGCTGCATAAAGAACTCTCTGACAAATTGAAAGACAAACAGGACAAGTATAAAAAGTGGAAAGAAGGGGAAATAACGAAGGTAGAATACCAGCAAATAGCCCGAGCCTGTAAAGATGAAGTGAGGAAAGCTAAGGCTCACAATGAACAAAGGCTTGCGACAAAAGTAAAAAGTAACAAAAAAAGCTTCTTCCAACATATTAAAAACAAGAAAAAAGTCAAGGAAACAATTGGTCCATTGCAGGGAGAAAGTGGCAAGAAGGTGACAAGCAACAGGGAGAAAGCAGAGCTACTTAACACGTATTTTGCATCTGTCTTTACACAAAGGAAAAAAACAGTCCAACCTATCAAAAACAGCATCACAAAAAACATATTAGGAACACAAGTTAAAATGGGGAAGAAAATGGTAAAGGAACACCTGTCTACCCTAGACAAATTCAAATCACCAGGATCAGATGGATTACACCCCAAGGTTCTGAAGGAACTGGCAGATGAGATCTCAGAACCACTGAACTATATCTTTCAAAGATCCTGGAGCACCGGGGAACTGCCAGAGGACTGGAAAAGAGCTGATGTAGTTCCCATCTTCAAAAAAGGGAAAAAAACAGATCCAGGAAACTACAGACCTATCAGCCTGACCTCAATACCAGGGAAGATTCTGGAAAAGATAAGCAACGAATCAATGAACACCTAGAAGCAAACAAAGTAATAACCAAAAGCCAACATGGGTTTGTCAAAAACAGATCATGCCAGACTAATCTTATTACATTCTTTGACAAAGTGACAAAATTAGTGGACCAGAGGAATGCTGTCGATGTGGTTTACTTGGACTTCAGTAAGGCATTTGATAAAGTAGACCATAACCTACTTCTAGATAAAGTAGAAAAATGTGGGATGGACAGCAACACCATCAGATGGATTCAAAACTGGCTAACCAACCGCACTCAACGTTTAGTGCTCAATGGAACTGCATCTACATGGAGGGAAGTTTGCAGTGGAGTACCCCAAGGCTCTGTTTTAGGCCCAGTACTCTTCAACATCTTTATCAATGACTTGGACGAGGGAATAGATGGGGAACTCATCAAATTTGCAGATGACACCAAACTGGCAGGAATAGCCAACTCTCCAGAAGATAGGCTCAAGATACAGAAGGATCTTGACAGACTTGAGCATTGGGCGCTATCAAACAAAATGAAATTCAATGGTGAAAAAAGTAATGTTCTACATTTAGGCAAGAAAAACAAAATGCACAGGTACAGTATATGTGGTAACTTGCTCAACAGTAGTAACTGTGAGAGGGATCTTGGAGTCCTAGTGGACAACCATTTAAATATGAGCCAGCAGTGTGCAGCAGCTGCCAAAAAAGCCAACACAGTTCTAGGCTGCATTAACAGAGGGATAGAATCAAGATCACGCGAAGTGTTAATACCACTTTATAATGCCTTGGTAAGGCCACACTTGGAATACTGCATTCAGTTTTGGTCGCCACGATGTAAAAAGGATGTTGAGACTCTAGAAAGAGTGCAGAGAAGAGCAACAAAGATGATTAGGGGACTGGAGGCTAAAACATATGAAGAACGGTTGCAGGAACTGGGTATGTCTAGTTTAATGAAAAGAAGGATCAGGGGAGACATGATAGCAGTGTTCCAATATCTCAGGGGTTGCCACAAAGAAGAGGGAGTCAAACTATTCTCCAAAGCACCTGAAGGTAGAACAAGAAGTAATGGGTGGAAACTAAACAAGGAGAGAAGTAACTTAGAACTAAGGAGAAATTTCCTGACAGTTAGGACAATTAATCAGTGGAACAGCTTGCCTCCAGAAGTTGTGAATGCTCCAACACTGGAAGTTTTTAAGAAGATGTTGGATAACCATTTGTCTGAAGTAGTGTAGGGTTTCCTGCCTAGGCAGGGGGTTGGACTAGAAGACCTCCAAGGTCCCTTCCAACTTTGTTGCTATTATTATTATTATTAATAATATTATGTTATTAATAAGTTGTTGGACTTTAGGTTTAAGTTTAAGGGTTTTGAAGTATAAGGGGTTAGTCTTTATTATTTTTTTTCTTTTTTTTCTTATCATCATTAATATATATATTATATAATGGGAAGTTAATATTTTGATATATTGTAATATTATGTTATTAATATTGTTTGAGTTTATGATCAAGTTTAGTTTTTGAGGTTCATCTTTGTTTCTCTTTTATTTTTGTTTTTCTTTTTTCTTTCTTTTTCTCTCTTCTATAATTATTAATATAGATTAGGTAAAAGATAGAGGTTTAGAGAGGTGAATTATAGTATGAGATTTTGTGTGATTTTTTTAAATTGTTTACTTTCTCTTTAATTATTTATGTTTTGAATAGTTTAGAAAAATTCGGAGTTAAAGATGCCAAAAAATGGGGAAATTAAGAAGTTGTTTTAACTTAATTTAAATTTATTTTATTGAATATTATGCCCTGTACTTTCTCTGGGAAGTCCGGGGGGGGGAGGGAGGAAGGGAAGGGAGTGGGTTGTGGGTAGGGGGTAGGGGGGGGGGAGAAAATTGAAAAATGCTTGTACTCTGTACTAATAAAACTTTTTGAATAAAAAAAATTTTTTTTTTCAGAAAGTCCTTTTAAGGCTTCTGCCGGCCACAACACTCACCAGCTTCTTCTTTCTCACTCTCCAGCACTCAACTTTGTATCTTCCCTCCCAGGTGACTTCAATCTTCAGCACGCAATCCAACCGTCGCCGCTGGCCTAGAGGCTAAGTTGCTTCCCTGGGGGGATTTGCCACCCCCCCAGTTCGCCAACAGCGCCTCTCTCTTCCCCACGCCTTCAGGGTGGTTCTGACCCGGCTCGAATTGAGCCGGGTCTCCAGGCAACGAGGATATCGGGGATACCCTGCGGAGCGCGGGGGAACTCCGTCTCACTGTGTCGTTGGCCACGCCCTCTCTAATTGACCAAATTAAAGTGGATCTGGATAGTTGGAAAAATTTGCAGCTCTCCCTTATGGGAAGTATTGCAACTATAAAGATGAATGTACTACCTAAAATACTTTTTTTATTTAAATGCATACCAATTAGATTAGAAAAAGATTTTTTGGGAAATTTAAATAAAATTATATCTAAATTCATTTGGCAAGGAAAAAAACCGAGAATTAAATTAAAACTATTACAGGATTCTAAGGAAAGAGGGGGATTCGGCCTCCCGGACTGGGAAAAATATTACCAAGCAGCATCACTCAGATTGGATACACCTAAAAAATAGGAGGTTACTAATGCTAGAAGGCCATGACATGCAGATAGGGTGGCATGCTATTCTCTGAGAAGGAAAACATAAGGCTCACCAGTACTTCCAGAAGCATTATGTTAGATGGGCACTATTAGATGTTTGGGTCAAAACTAAACAACGCAACTATAGGGAAATTCCAAATTGGCTATCTACATTGGAGATGTTCATACACCCAAATTTTATACAATTAGGAAGAGTAATTACGTATAAAGATATATCAAATGAAAAAGGAGAATTGAAGTCTAGGAAAAATTTATATGAAGAAGGTATAGAACTTGAATGGTGGGCATACCTCCAAGTACAATCGTGATACATGAAGGATAAGAAAGATTGGGGCATAAAAACAGAACCTACGGAACTAGATAAAATTCTATTAGGAACAGAGGAGAAGATGATAAAAATATATACCAATATCTCCTGGAACAGGCTATGTTTGAAGAACAAGTGAAAGAAAATATGCTAACTTGGAGCAAAAATTTCGGTTACAGTATTGATTTAGATAATTGGCAGGAATTATGGGAGAGAAATAGAAAACTTACATTAGCTACCACATATAAAGAAAATCTATACAAGACTTCCTGTTGGCTCCGTGTTCCGTGAAGCGGAAGACTGGAATGGCGTATTAGATGTCAAGATGGATAAGAAGGGCCCAAATCAAAATATTTTTTCAAGAGCTAAACTGCCAAAATCCTTTTTTGAGATGATGGAAGATTGGGAGCTGAGGGATATTTGGCGTGAAAGAAATAAAGAAGAAAAGGATTTTACTTTTTTTTCTGACAGACACCAATCCTTTTCAAGGATTGATTTTATCCTGATTACTAATAATCTTTTTTCTAGGGTAAAGAAGATGAAGATATGTTCAAGAATACTGACGGACCATAGCCCGGTCTGGTTGGAATTGCAAGATGGAAATGGACCCAGAAGGTCATGGAGGTTAAACGATAATCTATTTAGATATGAGGATAATGTGAAGGAATGTAAAAAATTAATGAAATAATTTTTTGTTAATAATATGCATAAGGGTACTTCCACGGATATGGTATGGGATGCCAGCAAAGCTTATATGAGAGGTATCTTGATATATCTGAATAATAAATTTAGAAGGAAAAAAGATGAAAAAAGGAAAGAATTAGAAGAAGAGATTAAAAAACAGGAGAGGGCTTTAATTCTTAATCCAACTGATAAGAAGATTAAAGAGACAATCAATCTATTAAAGGGTCAATTTAACATGCTAATGGCAGACCAAGTGGCAACTAATTTACAGTATGCTAAATTTAATACTTTTAGCAACGCAAATAAACCAGGGAGATGGTTGGCATACATGTTAAGAAAGAAGCAAAAATCAAGAGTTATTGAAAAAATTAGATATAAGAGTAAAGAAGTTTATGAACAAGAATTTATTATCCCAAAAGAAGGCCAAGATCATACAGATCCAAAAAATTATAGGCCGATCTCACTTTTAAATCTAGACTATAAAATATTTGCTAAAATTTTAGCTAATAGATTAATGACAGTTCTGCAATAGACGATACATCATGATCAAACTGGGTTTATAATTGGTAGACAAATGAAAACTAATGTTAGACAAATTGTTAACTTATTAGAGTATCTAGGAAAGTACAACCAGGTTTCCGCAGCATTGGTTTTTTTGGATGCCGAAAATATTTTAAAGAAAAAGATTAAGTTCACACCTCAGTTTTTTCTGCTGGGAATAATTACGGACTGTTCTGTTATAGAGACTAAGTTGATTTTGAACTTTATAACTGCTGCCAGGTTACTGGTGGCACAATATTGGAAGAAGGAAGATATACCTACAATTGAAGAATGGACGGTAAAAGTGACACATCTCGCTGAAATGGCCAAGATTTCATCTTATCTTAAGGATCATTCAAATGAAAGATATCTATTGGAATGGACTAGGTGGACTGAATATATTCAGAAAAAGTAT
Source organism: Diadophis punctatus similis (assembly GCA_023053685.1). NCBI lineage: Eukaryota > Metazoa > Chordata > Lepidosauria > Squamata > Dipsadidae > Diadophis > Diadophis punctatus. The sequence continues at coordinate 1,120,692 of JALIGW010000074.1, read as the reverse complement.
CAGATTAAGATAACCCAAATAGTTTAATAGTTATTTGTTTGAGAAATTTTAGATTATACTTTCAAGCTCTTGGAGTTACATAGAGTTAAGAATGGATAAGGTATTCTTGAACTAATAATTTGTCTTAGTATTTTATAGCTTTATACTTTTTGTTTTGAAATTATACCTTGTGTTTCTTCTGGGAAGTCCGGGGTGGGTGGGTGGGTGGGTGGGGGAGTAGGGGGGGGATCGGGTGGAGGGGGGTAAAGGGGGGGAGAAAAGATAAAAATGTATGTACTTTGTACTTTTAAAACTTTTTAATAAAAAAAAAAGAAAATCTATACAAGATGTTTTACAGGTGGCATCTCCCACGCACAAGACTTGCCAAAATGAGCAAAAATCTTTCACCAATGTGTTGGAAATGCAAAGCAATGCCAGGGACTTTTTATCATATGTGGTGGGAATGCCCGAAAGCCCAAGAATTTTGGTACTAGATTAAACAATGGCTGGAAGAGATGTTAATGCAAAATATAGAGTTAAAGCCAGAAGTGTTTATTTATTTATTAAATTTATATGCCGCCCAACTCCCAAAGGACTCTGGGCAGCTGTTCTTAGTGGGTATTACAAAGGACAAATATAACAAGGGAACATTATATCTAATGTTACACATTCTAACGGCAGCAAGACTGGCCTTTGCACAAAAGTGGAAAAACAAAGAGACCCCCTCAGAAGAAGTGGTATTAAACAAAATACTGTCTTGTGCTGAAATGGACAGGTTGACACTGGAACTCAAAGATAAGAGCAAAACGGACTTCTATGAAATCTGGAATAATATGTACCACTGGTTGGAGACGAGGAGGAATGTTGGGATAAAGGATCATTGATAAGTTGAAAGTGTAGAAATTTTTATGTTAGTATTCTGTGACAAATAAGAAGGGAATTGGTATTGATGTAATCTTCACAGAAAAAAAAATTATGTGTTTGAATAGTGATAGACTGTATATATTTATATAGTGAGAAGGAACTGTATTTGTTGTAAGGTAAAACTTGACGGAAATGTTCAAACCGAGAAAGTCACATCATGTCCAATGTTTTTAATTGTACTATTAATAAAAAATTAAAACTAAAACTAACACTAACACTAACACTAACACTAACACTAACACTAACACTAACACTAACACTAACACTAACACTAACACTAACACTAACACTAACACTAACACTAACACTAACACTAACACTAACACTAACACTAACACTAACACTAACACTAACACTAACACTAACACTAACACTAATACTACTACTACTAATAATAATAATCCAAACCAGGACAAAGCCTGGTAATAGGAATTGCCCAACACCCTTTCAGAACAGAACCCTCTTCATTACATCATCACCCAGCAAGATTCAACCAAGCCTGGGACACAGACAGCCTACAAGGTTAGCTGGACCCCCGCATAGCCCCCTGGGAGTCTGACAACCAATAAGATACATTTCTTGCAAGGCCCAAGAGAGGGTATAAATATATCTCACTCTCCACTCCATGTGGTCAGCTACCCAGAATCACCCATGTGCTTGGTGGTTCTGCTTCACCATTAAAACCATCTTTCCAATCAGCCTCCATGTTTCCAGTGTCTATCTCCCACTTGGAACTGAACCCAGATGGACATTTCTTCCAACAATGTGGCACCCAAAGATGGGACTCCAAGCTAACCTGACCAATGGACCTGGCCCAGGTAAGCCTCCCTTGCCGGCAGCAGACCCATTGAGTCTGTGGGTGAGTTTTCCTGGACCTTGGCCATTTGGAACAAAGGTTTTAAAGGGGTTTTGAGCTCAAAGGCTGCTTGGAAAGAAGGTGAGTACCTCTAAATTTTAACTTTAAAAGCCCAGGAGGTGAAAGAGAGTATGTGTCTCATGATATCCAAATTCGTTTGGGCAGGGAAAAAGGCAAGAATTAGATTAAAATATTTACAGGATAATAAAGAGCAAGGTGGCTTTGGACTTCCAGATTGGGAAACTTATTATCAAGCAGCAGTATTGCAATGGGTAACTGATTGGATTCAAATTAAAAATAAAAGAATATTAACGCTCGAGGGACATGATCTACAGGTAGGATGGCATGGATTCTTATGGGATGAAAAACACAAAACACACTCCTATTTTCAAAAACATAAAACCAGAGAGTCATTATATAAAATATGGGCCAAGATAAAACATCAACACTACAAAGAAATCCCGATATGGTATTCAAGCATGGAGGCGACTACCTATCCCACCACAACAGATATACATAAAATGGTCAAGTATGAAGAAATATTGGATGAACAAGGAAACCTAAAAGAGATTGAAATTTTGAGAGAGCAAGGAATTAGAATAGACTGGTGGCCATATTATAAAATTAGATCTAGATTACAAGAGGTTAAGAACAAATTTGGAATAGCAAAAAAGAAATCAGAATTGGATAAAATCTTATTGGGACAAGGAAAAAAAATGATAACAAAAATTTATAAATTTCTATTAAATTATAAAATGAAAAAAGAAACTGTTAAGGGTAATATGATTAGTTGGGTTAAAATTTTGGATACGATATGAATTTGGAACAATGGGAAGAAATTTGGATTAAAAATTTGAAACTAACTAAATCAACGTCATATAAGGAAAACAACCGGGGTGGGGCCTCGGCGAGCAGGGTGAGCAGTTCCACTCCGCTCCCCTGAATTCGGTAACCCGCTCATTTTTGGACCCACCACCACCACCTGGACTGCTTGTTCTGTGGCGGTTGGGGAGAAGACGAACTTGCAGGGACTCTGCTGGGCGGCGTGGCGGTCGAATGGTCGCCCGCTGCGGACGTGGATGTCCCGGCAAATCTAATGAGTCTGTTTGCCTGAGTGTGTGCTTGCCATGATGGCAGCTTCCGGGCCGTTTGGTCCATGACGAGAACGAGGAAGCAACAAGGAAGCAAGAAACAGGGCAGAGAGTGCGGAGTTGCTGGAGGATTTATTCCCGGAGGATTCCCGGAGGATTTATTGCCGGCAATAAAGAGCTGCTGGAGGATTTATTGCTGGAACGGTCACCCTGTTAGGGAGAAGATCGGACTGTTGGCCCGGCAGGCTTCAGTGGACTGAGTGTGAAACTGACCCCAACATGCACAAAAAACAGTGATTATCCTGGGAGTCGGCTTGCTTGCCTGTTGGTGTAGTGTGATTCCCCCCCCCCATCGGGCCTTCCTTATGTTCCCTATGACGTCATCTTTAGTTGCCCGTGCCGCAGACATTGTTACAGCTTTTCTTTTTAGACTGGGCAGACTTGGGGAATTTTTTCTTCTAACGAAGTGCCTTTGCCCCCCCTTATGGCTTTGGCGGATTGTGCTCTGGAGACCTATGATCGTCTTCCCTGCCTGGTTGGTGCCTCTGGCGTGGCCTCCAAGCGTTGTTGGCGTGGGGAACACTTGTGAGCTTGATAAGATCTTGCACCTTAGGGTGCCCTTGCCCATGGTATCTATGATGTGGACTGCTGTTGCCCAGACCTTTGACTTTTCCTGGTCGACCAATATTCACAAGAGCTACGCCATTAATTTAAAAACCTTTGGCTGGGTTGTATTGCCATTAAGTGAAGCTGTAGAGACGAAGCAGGAGATTTGGGGCTTTATTACTACACCTGTGGTTTGGTTGGGGAATTTACAATCATATGGACATCATCCCCCAGCATACCCACCCTGGACGGGGCCTCCTTGCTATTTTAAATCTACCTCCGAGACGTTGTGTACGTGTGTGAGTGTAGGATTACGATTGGTGAGGATGTATGAGTTGGTTGGATGATTTTGATGAAATGAGGAAGTCGGGTGTTTGGACTCTGCCCCCCTCTGCTGAGTGTGGAAACAGAAGCGGAAGGGGGTTTGAGTCCAACCCCAGGCTTAGTATGAATGGAATGCATGGCCTGTCGGGAGAGGAGGGGGCCAGTGGGGGAGGGGAGGGGATCTCTGGTGTGATGGGGAATGGGAGCATTACGGTCATAACAGGGAGGGGTAGGTATGGTGGGAGCAGAGGGGTAGGCCGCTCTCGGGGAACGAGAACTCGCTGTCTTCAAGCGATTCCTTGTTCTGGCCCCTCTGGTTTGGTTCCATCTAGCTCAGCCCGAGTACCTGGTAACCAGGGATGTCAGGGCCCTGGGCTCAAGCTGCTGCTGTTGAATGCCAGGTCGATTACTAACAAGGCCCCCCTTGTACGGGAGCTTATCCTGGAAGAAGGGGCGGACCTGGCATGCATTACTGAGACCTGGCTGGGCCAGGAGGGGTGGGGTTCCCCTCTCCAAGATGTGCCCGGATGGTTTCTCAGTTCAGCATCAGCCGCGACCCCAGGGAAGGGGTGGAGGAGTGGCTATTATAGCTCGCCAGAATCTATGTCCTCGAAGGAGCCCTGCCCCAGAGATTGTTGGGTGTGAGACGCTCCTTCTGAAGTTGGACTTAGGGGTTCAGGTGGGCCTTTTGCTAACGTACTTGCCTCCTAGCTGCGTTGCAAAGGCCCTGCCTGTTCTGCTCGAGGCGATAGCGGGGCTGGCGATTGAGTTCCCCAGGTTGATGGTGCTGGGGGACTTCAATCTGCCATCGCCCGGTGAGACCTCGGAGGCAGTCCAGGAGTTCATGGCTTCCATGACAACCATGGACCTGTCCCAAGTAGTTCAGGGTCCGACTCATGAGGGAGGCCACACGCTTGACCTTGTGTTTCTCTCGGGACAGTGGAGAGATGATCTGAGGCTGAGGGGTTTAGTCACAGTACCCTTGTCGTGGTCAGATCATTTCCTTCTGAGGTTGGATTTTATGGCACCACTCCTCCACCGCATGGAGGCGGGACCAATTAAGTGGTTCCGTCCCAGGCGCCTAATGGAATCCGAAGGATTTCAGAGGGAACTTGGGGAAATACCTGAATCCCTGGTACACAATTCATCTGAGTCTCTAGTGGTTGCCTGGAACCGGGCAGCCACGGGGGCTTTAGATCGAATTGCGCCTTTGCGGCCTCTCCGTGGCAGCAGATCCAGGAGGGCCCCTTGGTTTACCGAGGAACTCCAGGAGATGAAGTGCCAAAAGAGACTCCTAGAGCGACGATGGAGAGCTAGTAAAGCTGAATCTGACCGGACACTTTTAAGAACTTTCATTAAGTCTTACTTAGTGGCGATACGGGCGGCCACTAGAGACTCAGATGAATTGTGTCCCGCCCAGCCGCCCTGTTTAGGGTGACTCGCTCCCTTCTTGCTAAAGAGGGAGCTGAGGAACCCTTGCAGGGCAGAGCTGAGGAATTTTCTGTTTCTGGCGGATAAAGTCACTCAGATTCGGACAGACCTGGACTCCATTTGGACAGGGAAAGCCGAGACGACAGGGACGAGTCTTAGTCCTGTTATATGGGATGAGTTTGAGCCTATCACTCCTGATGATGTGGACAAGGCCATAGGAGCGATGAGCGCCTCCACTTGTTTATTGGACCCGTGCCCCTCCTGGCTGGTCTCAGCCAGCAGGGAGGTGACACGCGGCTGGCTCCAGGCTGTTGTGATCGCATCTTTGAGAGAGGGGTCCATCCCACAGCCCTTAAAAGCTGCGGTGGTGAGGCCCCTCCTCAAGAAGCCTTCCCTGGACCCAGCGGATTTAAAGAACTTCCGTCCAGTCTCCAGCTTACCCTTCGTGGGTAAAGTTGTCGAGAAAGTGGTGTCGCTCCAACTCCTGCGGTTATTGGAGGACACTGATTATCTGGATCCCTTTCAATCGGGTTTCAGGCCCGGCTACAGCACGGAAACTGCTTTAATCACCCTGATGGATGATCTCTGGCGAGCCCGGGATGGTGGTCATTCCTCCATCCTGGTGCTACTTGACCTCTCAGCGGCTTTCGATACCATTGACCATGGTATCCTTCTGCGCTGACTGGGTGAGGTGGGAGTGGGAGGCACCGTTCTTCGGTGGTTCTCCTCCTACCTCTCCGATAGGACGCAGTCGGTGTTGACAGGGGGACAGAGGTTGAGCCCTAGGCCCCTGATTTGTGGGGTGCCTCAGGGCTCGGTCCTCTCGCCCATTCTGTTTAACATCTACATGAAACCACTGGGTGAGATCATCCGACGACACGGGGTGAGGTATCAGCAGTATGCTGATGATACCCAGTTGTACATCTCCACCCCGTCTCAATTCAGGGAAGCAGTTGATGTAATGTGCCGATGCCTGGACGATGTTAGGGTCTGGATGGGAATGAACAGGCTCAAGCTCAACCCTGACAAGACCGAGTGACTATGGATATTGCCTCCTAGGGATTCTGTCGACTGCCCCTCCTTGGTTCTCGGGGGAGAAAAATTGACTCCCTCAGAACGGGTTCACAATTTGGGTGTTCTCCTAGACCCGTGGTGGCGAACCTATGGCACGCGTGCCACAGGTGGCACGCGGAGCCATTTCGGCTGGCACGCCACGGGTCCGGCACATTCTACTTCCGGGTTTCTGGCGCGCATGCGCAGAGCTGCTAGAGCTACCCGAAGCAGAAGGAGGAAGGGCGGTTTCGCAGGCTGGGCGGCTCGCGTAACCGCCCCCTTCTCCTGCTCCAAGCCTCGCACTCCGGGCACCAGCCGGAACGCGATGCTGGCAGGAGAAGGAGGAGGGAGCGGTTACGCGAGCCGCCCAGCCTGCGAAACCGCCCCCTTCTCCTTCTCCTGCCAGCATCGCGTTCCGGCTGGTGCCCGGAGTGCGAGGCTTGGAGCAGGAGAAGGGGGCGGTTTCGCAGGCTGGGCGGCTCGCGTAACCGCTCCCTTCTCCTGCTCCAAGCCTCGCACTCCGGGCACCAGCCGGAACGCGATGCTGGCAGGAGAAGGAGGAGGGAGCGGTTACGCGAGCCGCCCAGCCTGCGAAACCGCCCCCTTCTCCTTCTCCTGCCAGCATCACGTTCCGGCTGGTGCCCGGAGTGCGAGGCTTGGAGCAGGAGAAGGGGGCGGTTTCACAGGCTGGGTGGCTCGCGTAACCGCTCCCTTCTCCTGCTCCAAGCCTCGCACTCCGGGCACCAGCCGGAACGCGATGCTGGCAGGAGAAGGAGAAGGGGGCGGTTTCGCAGGCTGGGCGGCTCGCGTAACCGCTCCCTCCTCCTTCTCCTGCCAGCATCGCGTTCCGGCTGGTGCCCGGAGTGCGAGGCTTGGAGCAGGAGAAGGGGGCGGTTACGCGAGCCGCCCAGCCTGCGAAACCGCCCCCTTCTCCTGCTCCAAGCCTCGCACTCTGGGCACCAGCCGGAACGCGATGCTGGCAGGAGAAGGAGAAGGGGGCGGTTACGCGAGCCGCCCAGCCTGCGAAACCGCCCCCTTCTCCTTCTCCTGCCAGCATCGCGTTCCGGCTGGTGCCCGGAGTGCGAGGCTTGGAGCAGGAGAAGGGGGCGGTTTCGCAGGCTGGGCGGCTCGCGTAACCGCTCCCTTCTCCTGCTCCAAGCCTCGCACTCCGGGCACCAGCCGGAACGTGATGCTGGCAGGAGAAGGAGGAGGGAGCGGTTACGCGAGCCGCCCAGCCTGCGAAACCGCCCCCTTCTCCTTCTCCTGCCAGCATCGCGTTCCGGCTGGTGCCCGGAGCGCGAGGCTTGGAGCAGGAGAAGGGGGCGGTTTCGCAGGCTGGGCGGCTCGCGTAACCGCTCCCTTCTCCTGCTCCAAGCCTCGCACTCCGGGCACCAGCCGGAACGTGATGCTGGCAGGAGAAGGAGGAGGGAGCGGTTACGCGAGCCGCCCAGCCTGCGAAACCGCCCCCTTCTCCTTCTCCTGCCAGCATCACGTTCCGGCTGGTGCCCGGAGTGCGAGGCTTGGAGCAGGAGAAAGGGGCGGTTTCGCAGGCTGGGCGGCTCGCGTAACCACTCCCTCCTCCTTCTGCTGTCAGCCTCACGTTCCGGCTCATGCCCGGAGTGCGAGGCTTGGAGCAGGAGGAGGAGGGGGCGGTTACCCGTGCGCAGTAGATGTACGCATGCGCAGTGCGGGCGCGTGCGTGGTGCAGGCGCGTGCATGTAGGTGTGGGTGCGCATGCGCAGGGGGGGTGCGCATTGCATTTTGGGTAGTGGCACGCGGGAGCGCTGGTGGGTGTGCGCGCGCCTATTTTTGGCACGCCGAGAGAAAAAGGTTCGCCACCGCTGTCCTAGACCCACAGCTAAAATTGGAGCAACATCTTTCAGCTGTGGCTAGGGGGGCCTTTGCACAGATCCGTCTTGTGCACCAATTGCGACCCTACTTGGAGAGGGAGGCTTTGCTCACAGTCACTCATGCCCTTGTCACCTCACGGCTAGACTACTGTAACACGCTCTACATGGGGCTACCCTCAAAGAGCATCCGGAGACTGCAATTGGTACAGAATGCAGCTGCACGAGCTGTGGTGGGTGTGCCGAGATACACCCACGTAACACCCATTCTCCGCCAGCTGCATTGGTTGCCTATTAGTCTCCGGTCGCAATTTAAGGTGCTGGTTTTGACCTTTAAAGCCTTACATGGCTCAGGACCAGGCTACCTTCGGGACCGCATCCTACCACACACCTCCCTACAACCAGTTAGGTCCCACAGAGTGGGCCTCCTCCAGGTCCCATCGACCAAACAATGTCGGTTGGTGGGTCCACAGGGGAGAGCCTTCTCAGTGGGAGCCCTCTGGAACCAACTCCCACCAGAGATCCGGACTATCCCCACTCTACTGGCCTTCCGTAAAGCCGTAAAAACATGGCTCTTCCGGCAGGCGGGGTGAAAAAGAAGATAAGATTCCCCCATGAATGAGTGGTTTTTTAAAAAAATAATGTATTGTTTTTAAATTATGATGTTTTAATGTCATTGTTCTTATTCATGCTGAACGCCGCCCTGAGTCCTACGGGATTGGGCGGCTTATAAAAACATTTATTAAATTAAATTAAATTAAATTTACAAAATGTACTACAGATGGCACTTACCACCAGCGAGATTGGCCAAAATGTATCAAAACATGAACCCTAAATGTTGGAAATGTCCACATAAAAACGGAACATATTACCATATGTGGTGGACCTGCCCAAAAGTTAAAAAAATTGGCAAAAAATTCATAATTGGCTTGAAGAAAAAACTAAAAAAAAACCCAAAAAATAAACATTAAAATAAACATTAAACCAGAAATATTTTTATTAGGCATGTGAGAACGAACTATAGAAAAGAAGTACTGGTATATTATAATTCATATATAAAGCTCCCAAAATGGATCTCCCCAGTGGAAGCGGTTATTTACCCAAATTTATTAAGTGATAAGACAGTAATAACCTACCAACAAGTATTGGATGATTATGATAATCTTAAAATGAAACAAGATCTTAATGAGTCCGGTATACAACTAGATTGGTGGCACTATCTGCAGGTCCAATCTAGATATAGTAAAGATAAACAACTTGGTTTCCAAAATATGAACGGCCTAGATAAAATATTATTAGGTACTGATGGAAAAGTATTATCGAAATTATATAGCTATCTGCTAGAATATAAATTGTTTGAAGAAACTGTTAAAGGATCAATGATAGCTTGGGCCCAAAACTTTGGGTATAATATACGTCTTTCTGAATGGGACAAAATTTGGGAACAGAACTACAAATTAACCTTGGCAATACCTTATAAAGAGAACATCTATAAAATGTTTTATAGATGGCATCTTCCTCCGGCCCGACTGGCAAAAATGTTTACTAAATTATCTCCTAAATGCTGGAAGTGTAAAATAGAAAATGGAACATATTACCACCTTTGGTGGACTTGCCCTCAGGTGAGAATATTTTGGAATAAGGTTAAAATTATAATAGAACAAATTATAGCACGAAGTCTTGAATTAAAACCAGAATTATTTTTACTAGGCATATTTAGGGGAAAATGTGATGAAGAAGATAGATATTTAATACTACACATTACTACAGCCGCTAGAATTACTTACGCACAAACTTGGAAATTGGACTCAATACCAACAATGATAACTGTGGTCAATAAAATTTTGGAAGTAGCAGAGATGTGCAAGTTAACGATGGAAATTCAGGACAAAGAAGAGACAGATTTCTATAAAACCTGGGATAGATGGTATAATTGGCTTGGACAAAAAAAATACAGAAATCTATTACAGTATAACTGCTTGCAATGATATAACAAACTGTAGTTTATTTCATATACTATGATACTTTACCTCACTTTCTGACTGAAGTAATGTTTGCAAACAGCAGGATGAATTGGGCAAACTAGCTGTAGAAATATTTATAATGTATAAATACAGATATAATATATAATCGAGTGTATAAAGATTAGTAGTAATAGCTAATAGGCTGTCAAAGAAGCATGATTCCACTTTTATGGTTTGTACTAGTCGGTGTTATGTTTGTAGTTTACTGAGTATATTATTTGCTTACTGTAGTGTTCTCTACAGTTTTTGTATTTGTTTTTTTATGTTGTGTTTATTTTTGTTGTTGTGTGTATTTAATTGTTATGTTTTTAAAGGAAAACTCAATAAATATTATTCTTAAAAAAAAAGTTCTGGATCTTTAAAAAGTGTTAATAATAATAATAAAATAATGAAAGAAAACAACAAGAAGAAGAAAAATACAAGAAGTAAACATTATAAAATCACCCACTATATTAGTAGCATAATATTACTATATATCAAATTATTAGCTTCAAAAAAGTTCTGGATCTTTAAAAAGTGTTAATAATAATAATAAAATAGTGAAAGAAAACAACAACAAGAAGAAAAATACAAGAAGTAAAGAAAGAAAAGTAAAGAAAGAAGGAAAAAGGAAAAGTACAGTCATATTAGCCACCATCCGTCCAATAAATTTCAATGCTGCATCTTGTTGTATCTTGACGGTTGCATCTTTTTGTAGCTTGATGATTTTAAATTTGTCAGCTCGCCTCCCATCTGACCCCGATCTTCCATCTCCTTTTCCACACTGTAGACATCTATCTGGCTCTGCCAATCACTTTGATTCTTTAAAGCTGTTTCAGTTTGAACAGAAAGGGATGGCTTTCCCTCCTCCTCCTCTTTTACTTTCATGCATCCATCCTCTGGAATTTTGGATATATCAGCCTTTAAAACATTAACATAAAATTCGGTAGCTTTCTTTGTTGTATTAAGCCGGTATCTTTTTCCCAGAAATTTCACCACGACTCCTGTTGGTGCTTCCCATTTGTATTGTAAGTTTAATCTTTTAAATTCATCAATCAAAAAGGTATAATCTTTTCTAGCTTTGAGCATTTTCAAAGGAATTTCTTTCAATATCATTAGTTCCTGGCCATTCACCTGAAGGTTATTCTTAAACGTCGCCTGTGTAATTCTATTCCGTAAAGCTCTTGTAGTAAAATATATTACAATGTCCCTTGGTAGGTGTTTTTGTTTTGCATACCATGAATTGACTCTATATATTTTATCAATTTGCGTGGCCAATTCCTCTTTAGACATTCCAGACACCTGCTCCAGAGCATCCACCATCCTTCCTTTCAAATCTTCATATAATCCCTCTTTCAACCCCCTCACCCTTATAGCAAATTCCATAGATCTGAATTGCGTCATTAACACCTCTGTTTCAAAATTTGCAATGTCATTTTGTATTTTATCTATATATTCCACCGAAGTTGTCAAAACTTGTTTGTTTTCTTCAATACGATTTGCCAAAACCTCAATATTTGTTGCTAAACCTTTACATACCTCTAACACGTCGTTCCTAAGTTGTTGATCAATATTCTTTAAAGCAGCCTGCATTTTATTATCTATTTCGCTGATTTTTAGGTTAAACTCTGCAATCAGTTCCTTTTTCATAACCTTTAAGGTACTTATTAAATTTTCAGGTGTCAATGACTGTGGGGGTGTTAACTCAGTAATAAGTTGCATTTTGGAATTATGACCAGAGGAATGGTCAGTTATTTTATTCAGGACAGTCTTTCTGGATTTTGAAGCCATTTTAGTATTTCCAGAGGAGAACAAAGAAAAAGCCAAGTCTCTAATTAAAGTTCTTTCCACTTTCAAAGCCAGATGGTCTTTTATTTTCAAAAGAAAAAATATCAGTTGTTATTTTCTTCCAAAATCGGGAGACAGAGAGAGAAAAGCCAGTTTTCAAAATCAAAAATTTCCATAAGAAGAAAGGCTGCTAGCAAAAAGAAAGTCACTTTCACTTCTCCTCCCACTTTCTCTGATCGCCATATTGTTGCTTATTAGCTGTTACTTTATATCTTTCCGAAGTGAAAGTCAGCAGAGGAGTTGAAGAAAGAAAAAACATTCAGTACTTGCCCATCTGAAATCCTGTTTCTCTCTGTCTGCTTCTTTAATCCTTAAAGTAATTGTAATCCCATTCAGGAAGCAGCGGTGGTCACGGCATCTTGCTCCGCAAAAGCGGAGGTTTCCAAATCCCCGGAGCAGGAGACAGGCTGGCTGGGGAGCCCTCACCCTTCGCGCCCCTGGTTGGCTCCTGGGGCACTAGGGGGGCTCTACCCCACCTGTCCGGCTCTCATCTCTCCCCTTTGCCCGGGGAAGAGATTTCCAAGCTGCCAGACAGCTGTTCTGGCGGCTTTAACAGGGAATTGGAAAGGTGCTCAACGAGGAGCGTCCGCGATGCCGAGAACCGAAACCGGAAGTCTTAAAAAATAGAAATGTTTAGACCGATATATAACTTATGAATCTATAGAGGAATAGATAAGTTTAATTATTATAAATGTATGTACCTACCTATTAATTTATACCTAGATAAAAATTATAAGAAAAATATGATACATATAGTTATATATAGTTGTACAGATATATATAAGTAAAAGAATAACGTGAAGACGCTTACCGTAGAAATACCCAAGAGGTTTGTATGTATATATGTACACACATGTACATATAGTGTTTTGTTCAATGTTTGTTTGTCCTTTTTAATGTTTATACTTAAATAAAAAATATTTTTTTTTAAAAAAAGAGAATATGTGTCTCTGTGTGTGAATGCGCTTGAGAAAAAAATCCCTTCTCTGCCACAGCTGGGTCTTGCTTCCTCTGTGCCTTTCCTAACCACAGAAAGCAGAGCCTGGAAAGTATAGGGGGGTCAGACCCAGAGTGCAGGACCTTCTGTTAAGAAAGGGAGAGAGTGTGTGGGAAGGGGTTGAAAGGCAAGTGAGAGGTTCACTCTTGGGTGACTGGCTGAGCATCACTGAGCAGACCCCTATTCTGGAAAGGAGGTACCCATACTCTGAGTAATTTCAGCGGACAGAGTACTCCCAGGCCATTTGCCTGAAAAACTGAGGGGTTGACCACAGGTTAGAAGGTACCTTCACCTGTTGGGGGCAGTGTATTCTGTGGTTGTGAGGGACCCAAGTAAAAGAAAAGAGAGTGGAGCCTTGGAGTCTTGTCGCAGACAGTGGGAAGAGCAGACCAGGAAATGGGAAGCTCAGAGTCTAGGATCCCACTGAAATCTCCCCAAGGGAGACTGATGGAGACCTGGGGTCAGGACAAATTGCCCGTCCAGGCAGGAATGAGGAAGATGCGTGCGCGCAAGCTATGTGAGAAATGGACTCTGCTCAGGGATGAAGCAAGAAAACCAATTTGGCTAAATAAAGGTACTTAAAAAAGGGGGGGGGATATATAAATAGAAACGTTGGGGTTTTGTTTTGTTCTCTCTCCTTCTCTCTGTCTACCATGGAACCATGTGATATGTTTGTTAAGATTTGTGCCTTCCCTAATTTAACTGAGATTTATGGTGGGAATGACCAGTGTGTGTAAACCTGAGAGTTGTTTTCCTCTCTTCTCTCTCTCTCTCTCTCTCTCTCTCTCTCTCTCTCTCTCTCTCTCTCTCTGTGTGTGTGTGTGTGTGTGTGTGTGTGTGTGTGTGTGTGTGTGTGTGTGTGTGAGAGAGAGAGAGAGAGAGAGAGAGAGAGAGAGAGCGAGAGCGGTCGGTTGCTCCCGGTTTGGCCCGGTTCTGCGAACCGGTAGTGGCGGCGGGAGGCGCCAGAAGCGTTGCGCACGTGTGTGAGCGTGCGCGAGCACGTGAACCAGTAGCAACGGGTTTTAGAACCCACTACTGGTGTGTGTGTGTCAAAGTCTCTGTGTACCCTCGAGGTAATTGTAACTGTAAATTGTCTCCAATCCAAAAGACAAAATTTTTAAATTTCTACAAAAAATGTTAAAGCATTGTGGGGAAAAAGCCTTCATTCTGTTTAGTCTGGCCAGCTAAACAAAGTGAAGATAACAGTGTTCATTTTTTTCCTTCCCTCTCTGCACAGCCCAAGTTTATGAGGGAATGTTTTAAGTTCACTTACAGGAAAAGTTTTATTCTTGTATTTACTGTATGGTTTTATCTGTCCATCCTTTTTCTGAAGCATGTGAATCCTGCTTTTTTCCTCATCTGTGATGTCCCCATTTTGTTGAAACTGCTTTATCTGTTTAATAGAGAGCAGAGGTGGCGCAGTGGTTAGAGTGCAGCACTGCAGGCTACTTCAGCTGACTGCTAGCTGCAGTTCAGCTGTTCAAATCGGCTCAAGGTTGACTCAGCCTTCCATCCTTCTGAGGTCGGTAAAATGAGGACCCAGATTGTTGGGGGCAATATGCTGACTCTGTAAACTGCTTAGAGAGGGCTGTAAAGCACTATGAAGCGGTATATAAGTCTAAGTGCTATTGCTATTGCTATTGCTATAATAATTGCAGTACTGATGTGTGTTTTTTCCTCAAACCCTTCCTGCAAGCTATCTACCCACCCCCCACTCTATCTCTCCATCTCTTATTCTCCTACAATGCCTTTCCTCACCCACAAAGGGGGGAGGGGACCCTATTCTCATGTCTTTCAGCCTTGCACAGACAACTCTGCAACCTGTGGAAGCAGATCACACTGACCCAGATGCTGCCTCCAGAGGAGGCCTTCCATTCACTGAGCCAGGAAATTGGGTTTGGATCCAGTCATCCACCTGAAAGTCATCACAGCAACCAGAGTGGAGCAGACCTTCCCAAGCCTGACTGACCACCCTTACCACCAAGCCAAGCCTAATGCCACCCAGCAGACATGAAAGAAAGGACCCTGAGATGGACAAGTAAAAGACTAAAAGACTCTTTTCAATCCCAGAAGACAGAAAGACTATGGGGGAGGGTGGAAATTCATTGTAAAGTTTTCTTTCTTGTCTCATTTATGTTGTATTCAGTTAAATGGACTCTGGGGGATTGTATTTGGGAGTGGTTGGCACAGCAAGTTCTGAACACCTTGAACTTCTGTCTGTTGGGAGGGAAATTTGTCCAGCATGTTTGTATTGCCTGTATTTTAAAAGTAGCTGCATACACACATACACACATGCACACACACAGAGACACCCCATTCAGAATCAGACTGAGGCTATCCCCTTCACCTACCTCCACACAAAGCTTCTCCTTTTTGCTCTGTGGCACTAAGGCCCAAGCAGTCATATCTCCCTGCTAATTCCATGGGGGAGGGGCATCCCCCTCAGGCAATTCCCTCACTGAAGAAGTAGCAGAAAAGAGATTTCCAAACCCCAAGCCCTGATTGTGACTCACAAATGATGCTGCCCAGCTGCCCAGTAAAGCAGGATATGTTGCACTGGTGGTTTCATCAGTAGGAGTCCCAGGGCTCATTGTGCCCAATTTGAAAAGTACTAAATAGCCTGGATTGCACACTGGCTAACCTCAATTTGGACTCACAAATCCTGGATGCACTAAAGTAAGAGCTAAGGCAGGTTCAGTAACCAAGCCTTGGAAATGGGCAGCCTGTAGTTATTTAAAGGAAAACCATGGCTGTGAAGAATTTTGGGACTTGTGCTTGCTTGAAACCTGACTGGAAGCTCACAGAAAGTGATATCTAACATCTGAAAATAATTGGCATAGAAAATTGGATACTGTAAATTTCTTTCCAGAACTTTTGCCCTGGCTGCTAGACCTTTGTTAGAGTGCGCACAGTGTGACTATTTTGAGACAACCCAGGAGCAAAATACAGTAAACAGAGGTTTGTCTTTCAAATAGTGGTTTATCTACAAGGAATATATACATACACATACTAGGCAAAGTCAGGCAATCGATCATCAACTATAGCACGGAAGCACACACACACAGAGAGAGAACACCCTCACAGGGCCTCTCTTATATATACAGCCTCTTAAAGTGATAACAGTTAACCCTGCTGAATCATTGCTACCATTGCATCATCGTTACAGCATTACAGTATTACAACATTACAGCAGCTGGTCAGCTATTAAATCGTTACCCTGACACTCCTCCCATTTAAAGCTGAACAGCTGAATGCTTTAACATATTTATGATGCTTTCTACTGTATCTCTATTATGTCCACGCCTCCTGCTTCAGTTTCTACTCTCACTGCTACAAAGACTATTAGTACCATTACTACTGCTGCTGCTGGAACTGCTCCTAATTTCATTTTCTAATGACTCTTTCATTAATTTCCATTACATCCTGTTTACCATCTCTTGGTTGAATACCATCACTTTCTCTATCCAGCACAATCTGGTTTCTCTGTCTGCCTGACATTCTCTTTAACTTCCTCCATTTATCTTGTTTTTCCTTAGGCAATGACCATGACCATATCTCTTGGTAGTTACGTGGTTCATTACTAATACTACCTACTCTAAACCCACTTGCAGTGAACTGCTCAGGAGGTATACCTTTATTACACCTTTCAGGTCTCCTAGGTATAACTCCGTTTATTTGCCTTGAGGTTTTCCTACTCACAGGATACACCCTGGATTTTGCCTTCTTACAAACAGCACAATCTAAGTATATTTTGCACTGCTTTGGCTTTAGCTTTCGCCCCTCAGCCAGGCCTGGCATCTTCTGCAGTACTCTGAAACTCACATGCCCCAATCTCCTGTGCCATAAATGTATACAGTTGTCATGTGTGAGAGTGTTCATAAGTGTTCGTGCACAACTATTCTCTTGCTTTCCTAGAATGTACAGACCATCCTTCTTAACCCCTTGTGCATGAATTCTTCCACCTTTCCTGATGGAGTACTGTCCTCCTGCAAACAGTATTTCATATCCTTGACTGTCTAACCTGGAAACACTCAACAGATTATGATCTAGGTCAGGTACATATAAGACATTGTCTAATGTTTCTCCTATCTCAGGCACATAGACTTTACCTTCCCCTTTAACAGCAGATCATTCACCATTGGCCAAACTAAATAAGGGGCAAGAACATACCATGCATATTCCCATAAGCGATCTGCAATAGGGTAGCCTTTCCAATGAATCAAATACTGAATGCCTTTGACTCATTTCCTAGAGGCTAGGATCTCTTCCACCTCATGTTCTGGTTCTCCATCCACTATGACTGGTGGTGGAAGGGTGCTCTGGGATCGTATTGTGCTTGGGAGAGCATCTTTGGAAAGTAATGCTTGGTGAAATACTGGATGCAACTTCATTGATGGGCATAATTGAAGGGGAAAGGCTACAGGGTTGATTCATCAAAGAACTTTGAATGGTTCCCCTCATAATTGAAGGGGAAAGGCTACAGGGTTGATTTGTCAAAGAACTTTGAATGGACATTCAGTGAGTAGGAAATTTAGCGTCTAGCTTCTTGGAATGTCTTGAATGGGATAAGAACTTGGTAGAGAGCCAAACTTTATCTCCTACTGCTATGGGTGGACCATCCTGCCAATGGACATCTGCTGCCTTCTTGTAAGCCTGTTTTGCTTGCTTCAGCTGCTGTTTCAAAAGGTCTTGTGCAGCAAGTTGCTCCGGTAAGAAGTCAACCACCTGTGGGACAGTTGAGTCCAGTGCAGGGTGGTCTGACAACACTTTAGGGCAGTGATGGTGAACTGAGTGCCGAAAAGGTCACACGGAAACGTCGCACGCGTGCACGCGCGCTCATCAGTGCCGCGCTCCGGAAAAGCCGAACTTTCGGGTTCTGGCGCGCATGCACACCTGACAATTAGCTGGTCGGCGCGCATGCGCAGGCCGGTTTCCGGCACTGCCGCGCGTGCAAAGGACAGCTGATTGTCGCACGTGCATGTGCACCAGAAAACCGGGAGACAAACAGGCAAGGCCGCACTTTGGGCACGCGTGCCATAGGTTCGCCATCATGGCTTTAGGGTGTGTGCCATACATGGCTTGAAATGGTGTCATTGAAGTGGTTGAGTGCAGCGAATTGTTGTAAGAAAATTCTGTGAGTGGCAATAAGGATGGCCAGTTGTCTTGGTTGTAGGTGCAGTAGCACCTCAAATACTGTTGGAAGAGCTGGTTAGTCTTTTCAGCTTCCACATTTGTGGAAGATGGTGTGCTGAGGAGAGGCTGACCTTGACATTTAGTAGCTGGAAAAGTGCTTTCCAAAACCTAAATTGGAACTGTACACCTCTGTCTGAAATGAGTGCTGAGACCATGCTGTGGTAGTGAAAGACGTGGTCTAGAA
Organism: Diadophis punctatus similis; assembly: GCA_023053685.1. NCBI lineage: Eukaryota > Metazoa > Chordata > Lepidosauria > Squamata > Dipsadidae > Diadophis > Diadophis punctatus. The sequence continues at coordinate 1,102,356 of JALIGW010000074.1, read as the reverse complement.
AAAGTTGCGCTGTGTCTTTGGCATTGGGCAATCCCTTACAGGGTATGAAAGGAGCCTTGGACAGGGGGTAAATCAGTGATGAAATCCAGAGAGACCATATGCCATGGGTGGGGTTTGTTGGCAGTGGCTGCAAGAGCTCTGCCGGCTTCTTTTTTTATATATATGTTTTTTTTTTATTTTTATATATACATCAACATCAATACATGAACAGTGTGGCATCTGGGTATCATTCATTTTGATACATATAACAATACTAATATCAATAATATTTGTTACATTAATTAAGCTTACATACTCCTGGGTTAATACTCCTATTTGTATTAAGATATAAACCTTCATTATTTAATTATTCAATATTTCAATGTATCATTCTAATGCCAATTACAACATTGTTTAATCATGCATAATAATACTATCTTTCAACCTCTAATATTTCCATTTAATTCTTTAATTTATTCTATTTAATCAGGCCATCCTTACTAATCCTAGTATAGTATACATATTGTATTAAAATCTAATTCCCTTACTCCATCCTGACAACAATCACCATATTATTTAAACATATTAAATCCATCTTTCAACCTCTAATCTTCCGTCTATTTATTACTTTTATAATATGTATATCTTTTATTTCTACTTCTACTCTAACTTTTAATCAGGCCCCCATTATATTAAAGAAAGAAGGGGAAAAAACACCAAGAAATAACATTTCCTTTCTATCCATCATCTCTTCTCCGTTTTAATATTTCAATTCTTATTTGTTTTTTGGCATACCTCCCATACTCCTCTCTTGGATCTTTGTCTCTATCTACCTCTGCATTTTTACTGTTTAGTCTAAGTATTCCTCCCATCTCTATCCTCTTATACTGCCAAGCCTCTAGGGTATCTGCTCAAACCCCTATCTCTTTTTCAATGGTATCTTCCCATTCCATTTTTAAATCTCTTAAGATACTTTTCCCCTGATTTGTTTCATTAATAATTATGGTCTTTATTATCTTCTCTTCTTGTTTTGCTTGTTCATTTATCTGTTCTGTCTTTTCCTCCATTCTTTCCGTTGTCTCCTCCCTTTCCTGGGCATCTTGGTTTTTATTCATTGTCCCTTGTAGAATATTTTCTATTTTCCCATCTATGCTTTGCATTAAATTGTTTATCTCCCTAAAGTTCTTTGTCATAGAGTCCTTAATGCTTTTGAACAGCAACAATATTTCCACTCATTTCCCCCATAGGGAGCATCTCGTCTTATTTTAATAAGGTCCACTTTTACTCAATAGTTCAACAACCATATGTTCAGGCCTAATGTTGCTCCTCAAAGAATACTATAGTCACAGTTCTTTTATATCCCAGGGTTATTCAATCAGATGTTCAAGTAGTCCAGGAAACTCTCCAAATATCTCGTTATGTCCCCTCTATAAGTTTAATAGCATTCAAAAATTGCTTTATTTAGGTATCTTCCTTGTTCTCACCGTTAACCCTCCCATAGTCATAAGGTAGATAAGTATAGAAAAGTAAATATCACCACAGTTCTCCAAATAAATGTTGTTTACTTTTTTAATGAAAAATTTTCCCAGGGTTGTAGAGTATGGTATAAAAACCTGGCTATGGTGACTCATGCCCTTATCACTACTTAGCTCAATTACTCTAAGGTGCTCTATATGGGGCTGTCTTGGGGCTGTTCCGCAACCTGGAAAGTGTAGTTGGTCTAATATGCAGCAGCTCACTTACTATTGACCAGCGCAAGTTGCTACAATCATATTAAACCTGTTGGCTACCAAGAGACTTATAAAACCCTATATAATTTGGCACCAAGATATCTGCAATTGACCCATCTGAGGAGAGCCTCCTGGAAGGAGCTGTGTGTGTGTGTGAATGCTCCAATTCTGTAAGGTTGGGGAGACTGAAACCTCCACAGAAGTGGATGTTTTTTCATACTGGCATCCATACCCTGGAATAGCCTCTCCCTAGAACACTGTTTCTTGTAAGCAGTTTTGTCAAAGCATCTGCAATCATGTTATTAGTTTCACAATATGTAAGCACAATTACATTTTGTTCAACTGTATCATGAATGTAATGATGGCTGACATAAATATGCTTTGTTCTTGCATTGATCTTCTCATTGGTGGCAAGTTTGATACATCTTTGATTGTCCTCATATAAGACTGTAGGCTGGAACATTGGCTCTCCAAGATCTTCAAGCAATTGACGTAACCACACAGCTTCTTGACTGGCATAGGAAGCAGAAATGTATTTTGTCTCTGTAGAAGACAAAGCTACTGACATCTGCTGTCAGGTTCCAAAACGAAAAGAAAAAGAAAGGAACACAAACAAACACAAACCTGGTTTGCTAATGTCTGCTTTACTTCTTTCCTGGCACTCACTGACAATCTCAAAGAGAAACTCTTGTTAGGGCTGCTCACCCGTGCTCCCCATCACCTTATATTCATTAATCACCACCCACCCACTCACGCAGGCACGTCCCTCCCCTGTGGTCCGGAAATGAGCCGTGCTACTCCATAAACCAGCCTCCGTCTTCATCTGCCTGCATCCTCCGGGTTTTGTCGGCTTGCTGCTTATACCTGTTGGCAACTAGCTGCAAAGCCGTTTTGACGATTTTCCACACCTGCTGCGTTCAGGCCATCCACTCCCCTACACCCGGGTCACCATCCATGGTATTTTGGGGACACTCGGGTATTGGCACGAACTCCTGTCCAGTAGCCACCATGAACAGGGTGAAGCCGGTACTAGCGTGTACTGCATTGTTGTATGCCACCTCTGCTAATGGGAGTAGGTCGGCCCAATCCATTTGTTCCCTTTCCAAGAATTTCCTCCAGAATTTGGCGGTAAACTTCAGACAAATGGTTATCCAACATCTTCTTAAAAACTTCCAGTGTTGGCGCATTCGCAACTTCTGGAGGCAAGTTGTTCCACTGATTAATTGTTCTAACTGTCAGGAAATTTCTCCTTAGTTCTAAGTTGCTTCTCTCCTTGATTAGTTTCCACCCATTGTTTCTTGTCCTCCCCGCAGGTGCTTTGGAGAATAGTTTGACTTCCTCTTCTTTGTAGCAGCCCCTGAGATATTGGAACACTGCTATCATGTCTCCCCTAGTCCTTCTTTTCATTAAACTAGACATACCCAGTTCCTGCAGCCGTTCTTCGTATGTTTTAGCCTCCAGTCCCCTAATCATCTTTGTTGCTCTTCTCTGCACTCTTTCTAGAGTCTCCACATCTTTTTTTACATTGTGACAACCAAAACTGAATGCAGTATTCCAAACTGAATCCCCCTGTCTGATATTATCCTCTGTGGAATACCATGAAGGTGGTAGATGTGCTCAATGGTCAACTTAGCTAACTTCCTAGCTGACGGTAGTCCGGGGCAGGCAACGAAGTGTGCCTGCTTAGAGAATAGATCGATAACCGTCCATATGACGTTATTTCCCTGACTCTCCGGCAAATCCACAATGAAGTCCATGTGTCAAGGTTCCAAATAGTAATCGAGCAGAAATCAGAGTCCAAGGCAAAAGGTTCACCAAAGTTCCAATTTATTGCAGATACCATGTTGGCAACTCATGGGAAAACCCAAATCTAACTTGTCTCCCAAGTTCCCTTTCAATAGGAAACGGCCACTCCTTGTTCCCCACCCCAATCCGGGTCACATTGCCCACTAAGCTTCTGCCAGCGTGGCAACCCCTCCTTGCAGGTGCTGGACAAGGATGACCTTGGAGAAGCCACAAAGAATGTGCTATCTGCCGCTTCTCACGCTCTCTGCTTTCCCCCTCCCCCCTTCTCTGTAGAACGTTCTTCAATGTAGAACGGTGGCAAATGATGCTTTGACAGGGTGCCCTCCTCACAAGAAAAGCATCTCCTACTAATACACAAAAGAAAACAATTAGTAAGAGTATGGGGGATTAAGCAAATGACCTTAACCACCCCTCCCTCCCCCAGGGGGCTCCTTAACTGGGTATTTGTTATGGAAATCGCTAATGAGCCTGTCTGCTCTAACCTTCCAACCCATGTGGATTCAGCCAAAGAATATCCTTTCCAATATATCAGATACTGGAGGTGGCCCCTAAATAACCTGGAATCCAGGATTTTTTTCACTTCATACTGTCTTTCCCCTTGCACTACTATGGGTGGTGGTGGAGGAAGGTCTTGTGGCCTAATGTTAGATGGTTTCACCGGTTTTAGTAAACTACTATGAAACACTGGATGTATCTTTCCCAATATTCTTGGCAGAGCCAGTTGTACTGTGACTGGATTGATTATCTTTACTATTGGGAAAGGGCCTAAAAATTTTGGACCCAATTTTTTACTGGGTATTCTTATGCGGATGTATTTTGTTGATAGGTAGACTCAACAAAAGAGGTGGAGGTGGAGGTGGAGCCATGGTGGAGATGGCGGAGGAAAACCTGACTCCGCAAAAGATCTGAGTTCTCCCCGGCTGGTCGCTTGAAGGAGATCATCCCAGTGTTTTCTTTTTCTCTGGGTGAAATTGGACTATATCAGGTACCCGAGTGTTGTGGTGGAACAACTAGCCACACATGGACAGTACCGTTAATCTCCCTCGCAACTTGCAGTGTGGAGACAGCCGCCCATTTTGTAGCGGCAGGGATGCCGTGAGGGCCGGTTTTCTTTTAGGCCTGATGGATAGTTTGGAAGACTTGGAGGACCATCAACAAAAGTGAGAGAGGGGTGGATTTGTCATCGGCCGAGGGGGAGATGGCGAGCTTGGACGGCGTGCCGGTTACCGATGGCTAGGAGCTTCGCTGTACCTCGTCGGAGATATCAGCTGCGGTGTGTGTGAGGCTGGGCTCCGCTTTCCAATTCCGGCGAGGGAGATCGATTATGATTCTGGGAGAAAGATCTTTTTCCAACGAATGCCTTTGTAGCGGACTGACTGTGAGTGGAGCATTGTGAGCTGAGCCTGCGGCCATGAGTTAGAGCTGCGACTGCCAGGTCCTCAAGGCCGACCATGGAGATCGCCGCCGCCATTATTTTTATGGCGGCGGCATGTTCCGGGAATTAGCTCCAATCTGTGATATCCGGGGGAATGCTTATAGAGCGCTATCATTACCGCCACCATTATCGTTATTTTTATCATCATTTTGGCTGCTTGGCAGGGGTTTAAACTTTGTATTAAATGCGCGCAGGGATATTTTCCGAGCGCTGCACCCTCCATTGCCGCCATTTGTACCCAGGGAGACACTTAGAGCCCGAGGCGATTACAGTCATTGTGGCCTTCTGTTTCATCTTTTACCATCTCTGTCTCCGGGGGTGCTCCTGGTTGCTTTAATGATCGCTACGATCAGGATGAAGATGTGGTGTATTATTGGGATTACTGCGGTGACCAGCACTTTTCTCTGGTGTTTACGTTCCCTGCGGGGGAGCCCCCCCCTCTGGTAGAGTTCGATCGCATACTGAGGGGAAGGGGATCTTGGACTCCCACAGACATTTGAGTAGGGGAGACTTTTTACGACCCCTGGACTATTGACCCCCAATGATTATTACTATACTATGAAAAATGATAAATGTATACAGATTTTAAGAACTGGAGACATTTTGATCTACCCGAAGTTTCTCCTTGGAAGCCCTCAAAGACGTTGTATGGAAAAGGACAGAACAATTGGGAGGCCGAGGCTACGGCAGGAGATCTGTCTTCCCAGCATACCCTCATTTGGATGGTTCCTCCTTTTGTTTTAAACTTGTGAATCTACCTCTGATACGTTGTGTGGATGTGGGAGTGTAGAATTATGACTGTTGTGGGTGTATGAGTAGATTAAATGTTTTGAAGAAATGAAGAAGTCGGATGCTTGGGCTCTGACCCCCTCTGCTGAGTGTGGAAACAGAAGCGGAGGGGTTTTGGAGTCCGACCCCCGACTTAGTATGAATGGAATGGATGGCCTGCAGAGAGAGAGGAGGACCAGCGGGGGTGGGGAGGGGATCTCTGGGTGGGGGGAGAGTTGGAGCATTACGGTCATAACAGGGAGAGGTAGGTATGGCGGGAGCCGAGGGGTAGGCCGCTCTCGGGGAACTAGAACTCGCTGTTTACAAGCAATTTCCTGTTCCGGCCCCTCTGTCTTGGTTCCATCTAGCTCAGCCTGAGTACTTGATGACCGGGGAATTCAGGGCCCTGGGCTCAAGCTGCTGCTGTTGAATGCCAGGTCTATTACCAACAAAGCCTCCCTCGTAAGGGATTTAATCTTGGAAGAGGGGGTGGACCTGGCATGTATTACTGAGACCTGGCTGGGCAAAGGGGGGGGGTTCCCTTCTCAGAGATGTGCCCGGACGGGTTCTTAGTTCAGCATCAGCCACGACCCCAGGGAAGGGGTGGAGGAGTGGTTATTATAGCTCGCCAGAATCTTTATCCTCGTAGGAGCCCTGCCTAGGAGATTGTTGGGTGTGAGACGCTCCTTCTGAAGTTGGACTTAGGGGTTCAGGTGGGCCTTTTGCTAATGTACCTGCCTCCCAGCTGCGTTGCAAAGGCCCTGCCGGAGCTGCTCAAGGCGGTAACCGGGTTGGCGGTTGAGTTCCCCAGGCTTATGGTGCTGGGGGACTTCAACCTGCCTTCAGCCAGCGAATCCTCTGATGCGGCTCAGGAGTTCATGGCTTCCATGACAACCATGGACCTGACCCAAGTAGTTCAGGGTCCGACTCATTAGGGAGGTCACACGCTTGACCTAGTGTTTCTCTCGGGGCAGTGGAGAGATGATCTGAAGTTGAGGGGTTTAGCCATCTCCCCTTTGTCGTGGTCAGATCATTTCATACTGAGGTTGGATTTTATGGCTCCACTCCTCCTCCGCAGGGAGGCAGGACCGATTAGGTGGTTCCACCCCAGGCGCCTAATGGAGCCGGAAGGATTCCAGAGGGAACTTGGGGAGATAACTGAATCCCTAGTACACAATTCATCCGAGTCCCTGGTGGCTGCGTGGAATAACGCGACATCAGGGGCTTTGGATCAGATTGCGCCTTTGCGGCCTCTCCGAGGCAGTAGATCCCGGAGAGCTCCCTGGTTTACTGAGGAGCTCCGGGAGATGAAATGCCAGAAGAGATGCCTAGAGCGATGCTGGAGAGCCAGTAAAGCTGAATCTGATCAAACACTATTAAGAAACTTCACTAGGTCTTATTTAGTAGCGATACGGGCGGCAAAATGTTCACATTTATCCGCTCTTATTGCATCCGCCGATTCGCGCCCAGCCGCCCTTTTTAGGGTGACTCTGTTAGATAAGAATAATTCTCATCAGAGGCGAAATAGATCTTTCCCTGGAACTCTGACATTATAAAAAGAAACCGCAGTTTAAAATACTAAAGTAGAAAATATTTATTTCGGTACAAAAACAATAAATTCTCAATAATCACATCTTGGCTATAAAAAACAGGTCTTGCTCCTTACAGAAGCTGAAGAAGAAGGAAGGAACAAAAGAAAAGAATGTACACATGCGTACTAGGAACATATTAATCATGTGCTCAGGAATAAACCATTATATTTGATAGGGATGCAGCTTCTGCATATACATATAACAGGCAATATAAAATCACTGCCTGACAGACTCGCTCCCTCCTTAATAAAGGGGGGGGGGACAAGGAACACTTGCAGGGTAGAGCTGAGGAGTTTGTTCAGTTTCTGGCGGATAAAGCCGCTCAGATCCGGACGAACCTGGACTCCGATTGGACAGGACAAGCCGAGTTGACAGGGACGGGTCTTAGTCCGGTTTTATGGGATGAATTTGAACCTGCCACTCCTGATGATGTGGACAAGGCCGTGGGAGCGATGAGCGCCTCCACTTGTTTATTGGACCCGTGTCCCTCCTGGCTGGTTTTGGCCTGCAGGGAGGTTTCACACGGTTGGCTACAGGTGATTGTGAACGCATCACTGAGGGAGGGATCTATGCCACAACCGTTAAAAGTTGCGGTGGTACGGGCCCTCCTCAAGAAGCCTTCCCTGGACCCAGCGGATTTAAAGAACTTCTGTCCGGTCTCCAACCTTCCCTTTGTGGGGAAGGTTGTTGAGAAAGTGGTGGCGCTTCAGCTCCTGTGGTTGTTGGAGGACACTGATTATCTAGATCCCTTTCAATCGGGTTTCAGGCCCGGCTACAGCACGGAAACTGCTTTAATCACCCTGATGGATGATCTCTGGCGAGCCCGGGATGGTGGTCATTCCTCCATCCTGGTGCTACTTGACCTCTCAGCGGCTTTCGATACCATTGACCATGGTATCCTTCTGCGCTGACTGGGTGAGGTGGGAGTGGGAGGCACCGTTCTTCGGTGGTTCTCCTCCTACCTCTCCGATAGGACGCAGTCGGTGTTGACAGGGGGACAGAGGTTGAGCCCTAGGCCCCTGATTTGTGGGGTGCCTCAGGGCTCGGTCCTCTCGCCCATTCTGTTTAACATCTACATGAAACCACTGGGTGAGATCATCCGACGACACGGGGTGAGGTATCAGCAGTATGCTGATGATACCCAGTTGTACATCTCCACCCCGTCTCAATTCAGGGAAGCAGTTGATGTAATGTGCCAATGCCTGGACGATGTTAGGGTCTGGATGGGAATGAACAGGCTCAAGCTCAACCCTGACAAGACCGAGTGACTATGGATATTGCCTCCTAGGGATTCTGTCGACTGCCCCTCCTTGGTTCTCGGGGGAGAGAAATTAACTCCCTCGGAACAGGTTTGCAATTTGGGTGTCCTTCTAGACCCACAGCTAAAATTGGATCAACATCTATCAGCTGTGGCTAGGAGGACCTTTGCACAGGTTCGCCTGGTGCACCAATTGCGACCTTACTTGGAGAGAGAGGCCGTACTCATGGTCACTCATGCCCTCATCACCTCACGTCTGGATTACTGTAATGCGCTCTACATGGGGCTACCCTTGAAGAGCATCCGGAGACTGCAATTGGTGCAAAATGCAGCTGCGCGAGCCATAGTGGGTGTCCCAAGGTACACCCACATAACACCTATTCTCCGCCAGCTGCATTGGTTGCCCATTAGTCTCCGGATGCAACTTAAGGTGTTGGTTTTGACCTTTAAAGCCCTACATGGCTCAGGGCCAGGTTACCTTCGGGACCGCATTCTACCGCATACCTCCCTACGACCAGTTAGGTCCCACAGAGTTGGTCTCCTCCGGGTCCCTTCAGCCAAGCAATGTTGGCTGGCGGGCCCACGGGGGAGAGCCTTCTCTGTGGGAGCTCTGGCTCTCTGGAACCAACTCCCTCCGGAGATCCGGACTATTCCCACCCTGCTGGCCTTCCATAAAGCCATTAAAACATGGCTCTTCCGGCAGGCGGGGTGATATTGAGATCAATCCCCCATGTATGAATGTTGATGTGTTTTTAATTTTTTGTAATTTTTAATCATTTTATTCTTTATATTGTTCTTATACTATGCTGTACGCCACCCTGAGTCCCTTGGGAGTTGGGCAGCCTATAAGAACTATTAATAAAATAAAATAAAATAAAAATCTCCTACTTCAAAAGGGGGCTGAGTGGCTCTATGTTTATCCGCTTGCTTTTTATATGTCTCTGCTGTTTCAGTCAATGCCTTTTTTGTGTTCTCCCACCCCTTCTTCAAGTCTTCCATCCATTCTGTTAGGGACTTAGACATGGGTGCTTCTGTGGGCAGCTCTGGCATTGGGATGAATTCTTGTCCGTTGGTAACCTGAAAAGGTGTTAGCCCGGTACTGCTGTGTACTGCGTTGTTGTACGCTACTTCTGCAAACGGCAGCAGCTCCACCCAGTTGGCCTGTTGGTAATTTACGTAACAACGGAGGTATTGTTCCACCATGGAATGTTCTCGTTCAACTGCCCCATTAGTTTCTGGATGAAATCCAGAACTAAGACCCTTAGTGGACCCGATGGTGTGCAGGAACTCCTTCCAGAACTTAGCGGTGAATTGCACACCTCTGTCGGAGATGATCCTCTTTGGCACTCCATGCAATCGGTAGATGTGTTTGAGGAAAGGTTTTGCTAAGTGTCTGGCTGTCGGTAACCCCGAGCAGGCAACGAAGTGGGCCTGTTGGGAGAACAAATCTATGATCGTCCAAATAACTGTATTTCCCTTGCTCTCTGGGAGTTCTACAATGAAATCCATTCCTATTTCTTCCCATGGCTTTCTGGGACTGGCCACCTGCTGCAGGAGTCCAGGTGGTTTCCCTGGTCGGTGCTCATTTGTGGTGCAGGTGGCGCAGCTTTTCACATAGTCCTCCACGTCAGATTTCATCTTTGGCCACCAAAATTGCCGTCTTGTAAGGTGGAGGGTCTTCAAGAATCCGAAGTGTCGGACTTCCGGTTGGCTCCGCGCGCTTCGCAGATGCTCCCTGTAGTGCGCCCGATCCCCGGTACCGTTAGCCGCCAGAACAGCAGGAAAACAGCTGTCTGGCGGCTCGAACATCTCCTCCCTGGGCAAAGGGGAGAGAGGAGAGCCAACAGGTGAAGGTAGAGCCCCCCCAAGTGCCCCAGGAGAAACCCTGGGGTGCAAAGGGTGAGGGCTCCCTAGGAACCTGCCATCTGCTCCGGACTTGGGATGTCTCCGTTTTTTTTTAGCGGAGCAAGAAGCCGCAACCAATTTCTGCTATCAATAAGAATTGCAACACTTTGAATTGCAGCAGGCAGAAAAAGCCAGGAGGTTCAGACGGCAAGTATCTATACTTAACTCCAATGTGGATTTCTATTTCGGAAGTAACAAATTAGCAAAGTTGCAACAAAATGGCATTGGAGGCTTGAAAGGGCGTGGAAAGTGAAAGTTAAGAGGAGAGTTTCGTTTCATTAGCAGCCCTTTCTATGAGAACCTTTGACTTTGATTCTGATCTTGACTTTACTTTGATGAACTTTTCTTTTTGGCTTCTGAATAAAGTATAAAGTACAAAGATCTGCTTAAACTTTAAATGGCTTCTAAATCAGGAAAGACTGTTTCTTCTAAAGGAGCAGGGAGTGCTGATAGCCCCCCCAGTCATACTTCCAGAATGCCAGCCCCCCCTACACAGACTTTAACGCTTGGAATGTTACAAGATGCTTTGAAAATTATGCAGGGTGAACTTTCTACTGGATTTAATGCAAAAATTAATGAAACTAATGAGAAAATTAATGAAACTAATGAGAAAATTAATGAAACTAATGAGAAAATACAGGCTGTCTCTGAGGAGATTGGAATTCGGAATCAGCAAATTAGAGAAGACATAATATTGGCATTTCAAGGCTTAGCAAACAATTTTGAAATATTGGATCAAGAGGTAGAAGAAATTAAACAATCCACCGCAATTGTGTGTGTGTGTGGGGGGAAATAGGAGAAATTGAAAACAAAATGGAAAAGGATGAAGCTGATATAACAATGATGCAATACAGAAATATGAAGTTTGCGATAAGAGTGAGAGGAGTAAAGGAGAATAAGCATGAAAACTTGAAAGAAATGATGTTGGATGCATTTGTGCAAACATTAGGGGCGACGAGAGAAGTCTTGGCTTGGCAGATTGATAAAATATACCGTGTCAATTCGTGGGTGGCTAGAAAGAGAAATCTGCCAAGAGATATTGTAATATATTTTACTACCAGAACACTGCGTAATGACATCTTACAGGCAACTTTCATAAATAAGCTTCAGGTAGAAGGTCAGGAAGTGATGACAATGAAAGAAATTCCCCCCAAAATTTTGAGAGCCAGAAAGGATTATGCCTTTCTGGTGGAAGAATTGAAAAAACAACAAGTACAGTATAGGTGGGAAGTTCCAGTTGGCATAGCGGTGACCTACTCAGGAGTGAGATATCGGCTTAATACGTTATGGAAGGCTAGAGATTTCTATGAAAATGTGTTAAAGGCTGGCACATCAAGACCACCAGATGGAAAAAGAAAGGAGGCTGGTACAGAAGAAGAAAGAGACGAGTTGCTGAAGGCAGTTCAAGAAGGGGGAGCCTTGTTGGCAATTTAAATGGATCAAAGTTTGGAAGTACTTGATATACAAGAAACGATAAAAGAACAAAGACAGACTAGAGCGAAAACAGCTAAACGTAAAGAAGAATTAAGACAACAACAACTTCAGACGGTAACTCAAGAAATTTCTAAAACAGAAGCGGTGGGAGGAGCGAGACCAAAAGAACGATCCAAGCAAGATCTTCAGAAAATGCTCCAGACGCTTCAGAAGCCCAGAGATGGGAACTAAATTTCTGACCTGGAATGTTTTTTTTAATTCAAAAAGTTTTATTAGTACAAAGTACAAACATTTTTCTCTTTTTCTCCCCCCTTCCCCCCTCCCCCTCCCCTCCCCCCTCTCACACCCCTCCCGACTTCCCAGAGAAAGCACAGGGCATAATATTCAATAAAATAAATTTCAATTAAACTAACAAATTCTTAATTTCCACATCTCTCTAAATCTTTAACTCCTTATTGCACAAAACCTTTTAAGCATAATCTAAAAATCAAGCATATTGTTAATCAAACATCATTTCAATATCTCAGGCTGATAATTTCCTCCACTAATTATCTTTCCTTTATATAGAATTTATATAATCTTTAAAGTATAATAATAAAAGAAAAAGGAAGAAAAGAAAAAAAAGAGAAGAAATCCATTTATAACTTCCCAAATTCTAATCATTCCTTCTTCTCGGTCAGATTTTAGATCTGGTTCTTACAGCCTTTTGTATCTTAGCAGTTTTTTTATTTGTCAGCTCTACTTTTGTCTGACTCTGATCTTCTGTCTCCTCTTCCACATTATGAACATCTCTCTGGCTCTGTAAATCACCTTGAATCATCAAAGCACTTTCCGTTTGCACAATTATCGATGACTTTCCTCTCTTCTCTTCTGTTGCTTTCATGCTTCTTCCTTCTGGAATTTTGGATATATCGGCCTTTAAAACTTTAACATAGAAATCAGTAGCTTTCATTATCTTGTTGAGCCAATATCTCTTTTCCAAATGTGTCACCACTATCCCCGTTGGGGCATCCCATTTGTACTGTAGATTCTGTTTTTTAAGTTCTTCAACTAGAAAGGTATAATCCTTTCGGGCTCTGAGCATTTTAGGAGGAATTTCTTTCAGTGTCATTACTTCCTGTCCGTTTACCTGAAGCTTATTCTTTTTTTTTATTCAAAAAGTTTTATAAGTACAGAGTACAAACATTTTTCATTTTTCTCCCCCCCATCCCCCCTACCCCAACCCACTCCCTTCCCCCCCCCCGGACTTCCCAGAGAAAGTACAAGGCATGATTTCCCCAATTTTTAAAATCTTTAACTCCAAGTTTTTCTAAACTATTCAAAACATAATCGGAAGAAGAATAAGAATAATAAAAATTAAAGAAAATAGATAATTAAAAGGAAAGTAAACAATTAAAAAAAACATCATACAACATATCATACTATCATTCATATCTCTAAACCGCTATCTTTTACATGATCTATATTAATAATTATAAAAAAGGAAAAGGAAAAAAACAAAAAAAAAATAAAAATAAAAAAGCAAAGGTGAACCTCAAAAACTAAACTTAATCATAAAGTCAAACAATGTTAATAACATAATATTACAATATATCAAAATATTAACTTCACAATATATAATATACATACTAATAATAATTTAAAAAAAGGAATAAAAACTAACCCCTTATACTTCAAAAACCTTAGACTTAAACCTAAAGTCCAACAACTTATTAATAACATAATATTACAATATATCAAATTGATTTCAAAACATATAATATATATATATATTAATAACAAAAGTAATATTTATACCTGGTCACAGTACCTCAATATTTAAAATATTCTACCAAATTATTTATTCCCATAGTTTAACTTCACAACATATAATATATATATTAATAATAATAAGAAAAAGAAATAAAAACTAACCCCTTATACTTCAAAAACCTTAAACTTAAACCTAAAGTCCAACAACTTATTAATAACATAATATTACGATATATCAAATTATTGATTTCAGAACATATAATATATATATAAATAACAAAAGTAATATTTATACCTAGTCACAATACCTCAATATTTAAAATATTCTACCAAATTATTTATCCATAGTTTAAAAAAAAATTCAAACCCAATATTAATAACAATATTACAATATATTAAAATATCAGCTTCAAAATATGTCATATATATAATAATAATAACAATAAAAATAAGTAAAACCTAACCCCTTATACCTCAAAAACCTTAAACTTAATCCTAAAATCCCACAAAATATTAATAACATAATATTACACTATATCAAATTAATATAATATAATCTAAAAAGGAACAAATTTCAACGCCATCAGTCTCTTAACAATTCCAAATCTGTCGATTCACCTCCCCTCTGGCCGCAATCCTCCGTCTCCTTTTCCACATTGCAAACAGCTGTCTGAGTCTGCCAATCACTTAATTCTTTGGAATTATTTCATCTCAAACAAATTATAAGTTTCAACACCGTCTGTCACTTGACAGTTTCAAATCTATCGATTCACCTCCCATCTGACCCCAATCTCCCATCTCCTTTTCCACGTCACAAACATCTAGCTGGCTCTGCCAATCACTTTGAATCTTTGGAATTTCCTCTTGAACAAATATATCTGAATTTTTCTTCTCCTCCTCCATCATTTCCATGCTTCTATCCTCTGGAATTTTAGAAATATCAGCCTTTAAAACATTGATATAGAATTCTGTAGCTTTCTTTATTGTGTTAAGCCCGTATCTTTTCCCCAAAAATTTCACAATCACTCCTGTTGGTGCATTCCATTGATATCGTAGATTTCATTTTTTTAGTTCCTCCACCAAAAAGGTAAATTCTTTCCTGGCTTTAAGCATCTTAGCAGGAATTTCTTTCCATATCCTTATTTCCTGACCATCTGCCTGAAGATTATTCTTGAAGGTCGCCTGTGTAATTCTATTCCGCAGAGCTCTTGTAGTAAAATATATTACAATGTCCCTTGGCAAATGGTTTTGTTTTGCAAACCAAGAGTTGACTCTATATATCTTATCAATTTGCATAGCCAATTCCTGTTTAGACAATCCAGACACCTGCTCCAGGGCCTTTACCATCCTTTCTTTCAAATTTTCAAATTTTCCCTCTTTCAGGCCCCTAACTCTTATAGCAAATTTCATCTCTCTGAATTGAGACATCAACACCTCTGTTTCCAAATTTACTGTATCATTTTGAACCTTGGCTATATATTCCTCTGCAGTTGTCAAAGCTTGCTTATTTTTTTCCAAATCCTTCTCCAAAATCTCCATATTTGTTACTAATCCTTTACAAACTTTCAGCACATCAGCTCTCAATTGTAAATTCATTTTCTCCAAAGCAGCCTGCATTTTTTTATCTAATTCATTAATTTTGGAATTAAAATCCATAATCAGTTCATTTTTCATGATTTTCAAATTATTAAATAAAGTTTCAGGTGTTAAAGACTTTGATGATGTTAAATCAGGGATAGATTGCATCTTTAAAGTGTGATCAGAAAAATACTCAATTCTTTTATTCACAACAGTCTTTCCAGGTTTAGAAGCCATTTCAGTATTCTCAGAAAAAAAAAGGAGAAAGAAGAGGAGAAAAAAAAATGTTAGGCGGAGGAATCAGTCCTCCGGAGGTCGATGGATCGTGGCTTCTTTGAAAACATACTTACTTAGAAAATAAAACCCGTGATTCAAATCTAATTAACAAAATATTTATTTCAATAGAAAAATAATAAAGAATTCTTATTAGGACTACATTGTATCGGCTAAGGAAATAAATCAGTTCTACCTTGGTAGAAATGGCGATGAGAAAGGAAAGGAGGAAACCTCTGGAATGCAGACATGCGTAGAAGAATATATCATACGTCTGTTTGACCATAGATATAAGAACACAGTAGAAAAACATAGAGATGCACAACCTGACAATATTCACATTGTGACACCCCTTCTTTGTCAGTTGGGCTAATATAATGTGTCACTCAACACACAGTAAATATCTTAGGTAATCATGCTGAGCAATAGGTAATGGTTTGTTCAGAATGTCAGCTATCTGATATTTTGTTGGCACATATTCTAACTTTATGAGACCTTGTCTTACTGACTCTCTAACATTCTTGTAACGTATGTCAATGTGTCTGGACCTTGAACCTGTGAAGTGAGTCCTGGAAATGTAAACTACTGATTGATTATCTTCCATCACGGTGATCGGTTTTTCGGGCTTCGTCCAGATATCTGTAACTAAGGCATCGAACCATGTTAAAAAATTACACGCATCAGACACACATGCATACTCTGCTTCAGTTGATGAGCAGGAAATAAAACTTTGTTTTCTTACGTTCCAGTAAACTGGACATCCATTCAGGAACACTATGTAACCTGATGTGCTTTTTCTTGACTCCTTATCACTTGCCCAATCTGCATCTGTATAACAATACATGTCAGCAAAATCTGTATGTTCTGGTTCTAGCTTCAATTTGAAGTGTTTTGTGTGTAACAAGTATCTCAGTAACTTCTTAATACATGACCAGTGAAACTCTGTTGCTTTGCCTACATGTCTTGAAAGTAAATTAACACTAAGTGCTATGTCTGGTCTAGTCCATCCACTAATGTAAAGTAGTGAACCAATTACTGAGCGATAAAGTGTTTGATCCTTGAACTCAGGACTATATGTATCTTTCAAATTGTGAAAATCAGTTTGCATAGGTGTTTGTGTAGGCGTTGCATCTGTCATGTTGCATTGATGCAAAAGTTGATCTATCTTAGCTTCTTGTGAAAGGCTGAACCCCTTCTGTGTCTTTTCAATGTGAACTCCTAAATATTCATTGATGTGTCCTAATGATTTCAATGTGAAGTATTTCTGCAAACCTTTAACAAAAATCTCACTCATGCGTTTGTTTGGACCAATGTAAACAATGTCATCAACATAAACAAGAACAATTTCATTTATATTTCCATACCTTTTTGTGAACACGCATTCATCAGTGTCGGACTTAATAAAGCCCATTAAATTTAGTTTGTCTTTTAGACATGTGTACCACATCAGACCTGATTGTTTCAGACCATAGAGACTTTTGTTTAGGAACCAGGTATCCCCTTCTCGGTCCCGGAAGCCGGGAGCGGACCTGACGTAGATTTCTTCATCTAGATCAGCATGTAGATAGGCTGTTTCAACATCAAATTGGAAAACTTCAAGTCCAAGGATAGAAGCAGTGGTTAGAGCAATTTTCACACTTTCAGTTCGCACTGTAGGTGAGTAAGTGTTTGTGTAATCTTCAGGATAGCTTTGTGCGAAACCCTGTGCGACAAGTCTTGCTTTGTATAATAATTCACCATCTGGCTTTTGTTTGATTCTGTAGACCCATCTTGTGCCAATGACTTTTTTGTGTGTTGGAGGTGTTGCAGATGTGTATACTTTGAGTTTCTGCAAACTATCCATCTCAACTTGCATGGCTTCATACCATTTTTGTTGTTCATCTTCAGAAAGATATTTAATTTGTGAAAAGTTCTCCGGTGGGAGTGTAACATTACAGATCAATGGCGATGGTGTGTTTGTCAATTGCATTGTGTATCTCTTTGGTGGAATACCTTTTGTAGTTCTCTTGGAACGTCTCAGAACGATTGTCCAGTCGTCTTTCTTGTTGTCCACATCTCCATCAGCGTCGCTAGCTTCAGCATCCACGGCGTTGTAGGATGGGATATCAGGTGATGAACATTGGTCATCTGGTTGCACTGTATCAACGATTTCAGTTCTAGGGAAATAAACTCCAGGGTCATTAGAATGTATCCTGGACCAATCTGTATCTTCTTCAAAATTAGCTGAATTAGTAATTGTTATCACATTGTGAGAGTCAATGAATCTTCCCCATTTAGAATTGCTATCAACACCCATATATCTCAGTCTCTTTGCTACTGGGCCACCTTTTCTTCTTTGGGCCAATGGAATGTTGACCATGGCATATGAACCAAAAATGTGTAAGTGTCTAAGATCTGGCTGGCGGCCATATAACATGTAGAAGGGTGTTTGGTCAATGACACTGCTCCATGTGCGATTGACAATGTAATTTGCATATTGAACTGCTTCGCCCCAAAATGAGTGTTTGAGATTGGCATCTTCTAGGAGGCAGCGCATCATGGTTTGGAGGACCCCCTGTCTCCTCTCTGCGACTCCGTTTTGAGCCGGCGTAAATGGGGCAGATGTTTGGTGTAGGATACCGTTTCGTCGCATCCAATCCTGGAAACGCTGAGACGTGAACTCGCACCATGATCACTCTGGATTCTCCGGATTCTCACTCCGTGTTGATTGTAGATTTGAACTGCAAAATCTCTAAAGGTCTGAAAGGCTTCAGATTTTTCTTTCATAAGAAAGACATAACCATATCTAGAATGATTATCAACAATAGTTAAGAAATACTTTTTACCGCCAATAGTTGGACCATAAGGGCCCACAATATCAGTATGAACCAAATCAAAAATGCGTGTTGACTTACGTGTAGCATGTTTTGGAACGGCTGCTGCCCTCGATTTTGCCTTTTTGCAAACAGCACAATCTAGATGTACCTTACATCCTTTGAAATTCAAACCTTGTGTGAAAAATGGCATTTTTTTAAGGACCTCAAAGCTCGGATGCCCTAATCTTCTGTGCCATCTATGAATACACCTGTCATGTAAACGAAAACCTGTAAGTGGAGTTGCAGCATTAACATTAACATGAGGAACCTTAGGTTTGATTACCTGTTGCTTTGTGGCTTTAAGAGCCTTTGGAGTATTCACAGGATCTCTCTCTGGGGTATCTCTCTCTGGGCCTGTGATATTCTCTATTGAGATTTTTATACTTGCCTGAATTTGAGGTTCTGCCTTTGGCCTCAAATAGTAGACCTGACCAATCACAATTGTGTCAGCAACAATATGACCATCTTTAAAAATATAACTGGCGTTACCTAAATGAAGGACATAAAAATGCAAAACAGCAGATAAATGATTCTGACTAAGCAAATTACAATTAGCTGTAGGAATATAATAAACATCAGGTACCAGGGTACCTAACTCTTCAATAAAAACAGTCCCTTTTCCTTCAACTTTGAAAGGGTGGCCACCAAATGCATACAGTTCACGATATTCTGGTTCAGGCTCATGTAGCTCTTTGAAAAGTTCTTTTCTGTAAGTAATGTGAACAGCCGCTCCACTATCGAGAGTCCACAAAAGAGAGCGGTCATATTTCTTTGGCTGTGTATCATTGGTGATTGCTAACATGGTGTGTGGAGGTGGGAAATCACGCCTCGGACCGGGTCGGCGCTGTCCTCTGCCTCTGCTGCCTCTAGGTGCTGTTCCTCTGGGCTGGTACTGACGTCTGTAATCTGTTCCTCTGGGCTGGACAGGAAATTGAGTGCGTTGCAATTGAAGACAATCTCTGCTTGTATGGCCCACACGATCGCAATATTGGCATCTTATTACTCTTGGTGCGTAGGTTCGTTCGTAGGATCGTCTAGGTGGTAGTTGTAAGTGGGGCGTGGCCTGCATATAAACTTCATATTCTGTTAAAATTCTACAAACATGATCAACAGTTCTTTGAGCAAGAGGAACTTGGTTAATTTGTGTGATGGCCTCCCTCCATGTGTAATTCAAGGAATTGGTAATAATACTGACCACTTGGTTATCGTCGATTGGGTAACCACGTTCTGCGAGATCTTTCCTCATGCGCTTCATTTTTGTTAAGTGTGCCCCCATATTTTCATTTGGTTTAAGTTTTGTTCCATGAAATTGTGACAAAAGTAAGTTTGTGGACTCAGCTGAAACTGGGCGAAAACAACGTTCTAATTGAGTCCATATTTCTTGGGCAGTTACATCAGGAACAAAAGTTTGCTGCATTTCGGTGTCCATTGACATCAGTAAACTCGTGGACGCTTTAATATCGAGGAGCCTTGTAGCTTCGTCCCATGGCCTTTGTGGGGGATTCTGGATTATGTCATATGTCCCTTCACGACGAAGCAAAATAGTTATCTCAGAGACCCAGGCTTTGTAATTTTGTCCCGATTGCTTTAATTTTGCGTTGCCAACTAATGGGACGATTTGTGATTGTTGTGTCAAAATAGGTGGAATTGCTTGGGCCTGCAGTGGTGCGGCCTGTGGAATCGCTTGTGGCAAGGCTTGGGCCTGAGCAGGTTGAGGTGCTGCTTGAGGTGCCTGGACTGGCTGTTGTTGTACAACTAGTGCACCAGCTGGAGCTGTTTGCAAAATTGGGGCTGCAGGAGATGCCTGGACTGGCTGTTGTTGTACAACTAGTGCACCAGCTGGAGCTGGTTGCAAAATTGGGGCTGCAGGAGATGCCTGGATTGGCTGTTGCTGAGGGGCAGCAATAGGTAGTAGAGCTGGAGCAGGCAAAAGTTGGGCTGCCACAGCTGGTGGTGGCCCTGGAGCAGGCGAAAGTTGGGCCCCTGGTGCTGGAGTAGGAGGTGGTCCAGCTTGTGGTGGATGCACAATTTGTGCTTGCATAGGTTGGGCAGGCGGGACAATTTGTGCCTGTAAAGGTTGGGCAGCTAGTGGAAGACGCTGCATTAATGCATCAAGCCTCAATTGATTCATTCTGTTCTGGGCTTGTAAGGTTTCTAATTGTTTATGTAAATTTTGATTTTGTTTATACAGGAATTCATTTTGCTTATGGAGAGTTTCATTTTGTTCCTGAATCACACGGAAAAAAAGATCCCTTCTGTCGCCACTAGATGGCGGTGCAGCATAAGTATATTCATAGTCTCTTTCATCAAAGAATTTCTGCCCATGTGATTGTGATGTGTCCATCCAAGGATGTTGCTCTAATTTGTTTAAAGAAGGAGGGGGATCATGGCCCCTCCCTGAAGTGCCTGAAGGCGGGTGGACATCTTGGTTCTCAGCACGAAATGCATGCAGTTTAATTTCGTGTAACTCTCTTTGTAAAAAATCTATCTGCTCTCTTTGTTTTTGCAGTATCTGGCCATAAGTTAAATCTATTTCTCTTTCAGTACTTGTGTGCCCTATCGAAGACGTTCTTGGGCTGGCAATTTGCTGTCTATAAAAGGATGTCTCTTCATCTTGTGGGGGTTGAGAGATTTTTGGAATAGCTCCCAAACGTGTAGAATTTCCCCCAGGGGCAAACGATGTGGTTGGGTAACTTTTACTAACCTCTGTAGATAAATCTTGTTCCACTTGTAAAGACGCCCCGATAATATCTTCGGTCTGTGTTCCAAAGAGAGTTGGTGAGGCTTCTTCATGCAGGGAAAAACTTTCTGCAGTTGGTGTTTTAGCCGCTTCTGTTTCTATCTTATCTTCGTTCGACATGGCTGGTCATAAATCTCTCTAATTAGCTAACTATCCTAAAACGCAATAAAACTTCAAAAGAAGCCATAAAGTTTACAGCCAAACTCTGGTACCATGTTAAGATGAGAATTACTCTCATCAGAGGCGAAATGGATCTTTTCCTGAAACTCTGACATTATAGAAAGAAAACCGCAGTTTAAATACTAATAACAAAATATTTATTTCAATAGAAAAATAATAAAGAATTCTTATTAGGACTACATTGTATCGGCTAAGGAAATAAATCAGTTCTACCTTGGTAGAAATGGCGATGAGAAAGGAAAGGAGGAAACCTCTGGAATGCAGACATGCGTAGAAGAATATATCATACGTCTGTTTGACCATAGATATAAGAACACAGTAGAAAAACATAGAGATGCACAACCTGACAATATTCACATCGTGACAAAAAAAACCCAGAGCAAACTCAACAAAGTTATTCCCAACTCCAAAGCCAGTTAGACTTTTATCTTTTAAGCAGCTGTAAAGTTAATCAGGAGACAAACAGAAAAAAGGTCATTTCTCCAGCTCAAAGGTTTCCATAGAAAAAAACTGGTAGCAAAGTAAAAATAACTTTCTTTTTCTGTTCCACGCCCAAATCTTCAATCGCCGTATTGTTGCCTCTTCCTTATTAGGCTACTTTGTTGCTTCTAAAGTAAAATCCAGCAGTGGAGTTAAAGTCAAAATTAACACCCTTCTAAACTCCTGCCTTTCTCTGGCTGCTCTCTTTTGATTTAAAATAGTTATACTTTCCTTTCTTGCAGCAGCGGTGGTCGCGACATCTTCCTCCGCTTTAAGCGGAGGCTTCCGACTTCCCGGAGGACAGACAGGCTCCCTGGGGAGCCCTCCCCTTTCACGCCCTAAGTTGACTTCTAGGGCACTAGGGGGGCTCTACCCAGCCTGTCTTGCTCTCATCTCTCCCCTTCGCCTGGGGAGAGATTTTCAAGCCACCAGACAGCTGTTCTGGCGGCTTTTACAGGGAGCCGAAAGGACGCCCGACAAGGAGCGCCTCCGACGTTGTCGGAGCCAAAACCGGAAGCCTCCCTGAAGCTTATTCTTGAAAGTCGCCTGTAAAACTTCATTATGTAATGCCCTTGTAGTAAAACATACTACAATATCCCTTGGCAGATGTTTCTGTCCAGCAATCCAGGAGTTGATGCGGTATATCTTATCAATTTACATGACCAGTTCTTCTTCAGTCATTCCTAACACATGCACCAGAGCCTCCACCACCCTCCCTTTCAAATCTTCATGTTTTTTCTCTTTTAAACCTCTTAGTCTTATAGCAAATTCCATGCTTCTGAATTGAGTCATTAACACCTCTGTTTCAAAATTTTCAATATTATTTTGGATTTTTTCTATATTTTCCCCCAAGGTTATCACAGACTGTTTAATTACTTCCACGTCTTTCTCCAAGATTTCCATATTTCCTGCTAATCCTTCAACTGCAAATATCATATCCTTCCTCTGTTGTTTATTTCTAGTGTCCATCTCCTCTAGGACAGCCTTCATTTTTTCATTAATTTCATTAATTTTTGAATTAAATTCCATGATCAGTTCATTCTTCATAACTTTTAAAATATCAAATAAGTTTTCAGGTGTTAAAGCCTGTGGGGGTGTTGAATAAGAAGTAAATTGCATTCTTGAGGTATAAACAGAGGGATGCTCAAGTCTTTTGTTAAAAACAGTCTTTCCAGGTTTAGAAGCCATTTAAAATTTTAGATTAGATTTTTAGTTTTAATCCAAAATCAGAGAGAGAAAAGAGTTCATCAAAATCCAACGTTTTCAAAAGTATACAAAGAAAAAACCAAATCCATAATTAAAAAGGTTCTTTCCAGATGCTGAAGCCATATGTTGAATTGTTATTTTAATCCAAAATCAAAGAGAAGAAAAAAGAATTTTCCAGAGTCAGAGATTCCCTGAAGAGGGCTGCTAGCGAAATGAAACTTTATAACTTTCACTTCCACGCCCTCAGAATTCTTCAATCGCCATTTTGTTGCTTGTTAACTCAGCTACTTTGTAGCTTCCCGAAGTGAAAGTGCAATGGAGTTGAAAATTAGGATACTTGCATTCTGGTCTCCTGCCTTTCTCTGTCTGCTGTCTGCAATGCATCATATTATTGTGAATCCCATCTTGTAAGCAGCGGTGGTTGCGGCATCTTGCTCCGCATAAGCAGAGGCTTCCAAGGTCCTGGAGCGAGTGACAGGCTGCCTGGGAAGCCCTCACCCTTCGCACCCCAGATTGTCTCCTGGGGCACTAGGGGG
Organism: Diadophis punctatus similis; assembly: GCA_023053685.1. Classification (NCBI taxonomy): domain Eukaryota; kingdom Metazoa; phylum Chordata; class Lepidosauria; order Squamata; family Dipsadidae; genus Diadophis; species Diadophis punctatus. The sequence continues at coordinate 1,078,849 of JALIGW010000074.1, read as the reverse complement.
GCTCTACCCCACCTGTCGAGCTCTCATCTCTCCCCTAATCCCGGGGATAAGATTTTCAAGCCGCCAGACAGCTGATCTGGCGGCTTTTACGGGACTTCGGAAGAGGCGCTCGGCGAGGAGCGTCCTCGATGCCTGCGGAGCCAAACCGGAAGCCCTGACCTGGAATGTTAATGGCTTAAACTCTCCACAGAAGAGGAGGAAAATATTTCATTATCTTAAACAATTTAAGAATGATTTAATTTGCCTACAAGAGACTCATATTAGGATACAAGATCAAAAACATTTGATAAATACAAGATTAGGTACACATTTTGTAGCAGCAGCATCAGAGAAGAAAAATGGTATAGTCATATATGTGAAAAGAGACTTGATTGCTAAGTTAATTGAAGCAGACGACCAAGGAAGATTTTTAGCTATTGAACTCTTAATAAAAGGAGAGAAAATACTTGTGATTGGTGTATATGCCCCGAATCAACAACAAGAAAAATTTTATGATCTTCTACATTCAAAGTTGACACAATGGGGTTACAAAACTTGTATCCTTTTAGGGGATTGGAATGGTGCTTTGGACGTGAAAAAAGACAAGAAGGGTCCTAAGCAAAATATTTTTTCAAGAGCAAGATTGCCTAAATCTTTTTTTGAGATGATGGAAGACTGGGAGTTGAGAGATATTTGGCGTGAAAGAAACCTAGAAGAAAAGGACTTTACTTTTTTTTCAGATAGACATCAATTTTTCTCAAGGATTGACTTCATTTTAATTACTAACGATCTTTTCTAGGGTGAAGAAGACGAAGATTTGCTCAAGAACATTGACAGATCATAGCCCAGTTTGGTTGGAATTGGACTATGGAAAAGGACCTAGAAGGTCTTGGAGGTTAAATGATAATTTGTTTAGATATGAGGATAATGTAAAAGAGTGTAAAAAATTTATGAAAGAATTTTTTGTTATGAATATGCAGAAGGGTACCTCAATGGAGATGGTTTGGGATGCAAGCAAGGCTTACATGAGAGGTATCTTGATATATTTGGATAACAAATATAGAAGGAAGAAGGGAGAAAAAAGAAAAGAACTGGAGGAAGAGATAAAAAACAAGAGAGGGCTTTAATTTTAAACCCATCAGATAAGAAAATTAAGGAGACAATTAATTTATTAAAAGGTCAATTTAATATGTTAATAGCAGATCAAGTGGCAACTAATTTACAATATGCTGAACATAACACTTTTTGCAACGCAAATAAACCAGGTAGGTGGTTAGCATACACGTTAAGGAAAAAGCAAAAATCAAGGATTATTGAAAAAATAAAATATAAGGGTAAAGAAGTTTTTGAACAAGAACTGATTAAAAAATCTTTTTTAGAGTTTTATTCAGGGTTGTATACGGATGGTAAAGTTAAAGATGAGGATATAGATAGATATTTGCAAAAAGGGAATATTCATATAACTTCCAAGGAGCAGATGGATACTTTAAATCAACTGATAACTTCTGAGGAAATTTTGGCGGTGATTAAACAGTTAAAAGTGGGTAAAGCTCCAGGGACAGATGGTTTGACAGCTGTTTATTATAAAAATTTGCAGGAGGAAATGGTGGAACCGTTGAAGGAATTATTTAATAACATACAACAGGGAGGTGAAGTACCTCCAACTTGGAAGACAGCTTTTATCTCTTTGATCCCAAAAGAGGGTCAAGATCATACAGATCCTAAAAATTATAGGCCGATTTCACTTTTAAATATAGATTACAAGATTTTTGCTAAAATACTAGCTAATAGACTAATGATAATTATGCAGCAAATGATTCATCATGATCAAACTGGTTTTTTAGTTGGTAGACAGATGAAGAGCAATGTAAGACAAATTGTTAATTTATTAGAATATTTGGGAAGGAACAACCAGGTACCCGCAGTACTAGTGTTTTTGGATGCTGAGAAAGCCTTTGACAGATTGAATTGGCAATTTTTATTAAAATTAACAGAAAAGATGCAGCTTGGAGATTACTTTACACAATCTATTAGGGCGATATATCAAAAACAAACAGCGCAAATAATAATCAATGGTGGTTTAACAGATATTTTTAATATAGAGAAAGGAACAATACAAGGATGTCCTTTGTTGCCTCTATTGTTTATTTTGACTATGGAAATTTTACTTAGTAAAATTAGGGAGTTGGATATAATAAAGGGAATTAAAATTAGACAGGATGAATATAAGGTGCGAGCATTTGCGGATGACCTGGTCGTTACCTTGGCCCAACCATTACAATCTATTATAGCTTTGATGGAAATTATTAATCTATATGGACAGGTATCTGGTTTTAAAATAAACACAGTTAAAACTAAAATAATAGCCAAAAACATGACTAGAAGCCAAGAAAAAGAAATAGAAAGGGTAACGGGATTTGAGATAGTTAAGAAGGTTAAATATTTAGGGGTTTATATTATGTCTACAAATATGAAATTATATCAGCGTAATTATGAACCATTATGGCAAAAAATACAGAAAGATATGGAAAATTGGAAAAAATTGCAGTTGTCCTTGCTGGGTAGGATAGCTGTAGTTAAAATGAATGTTTTACCAAGGTTTTTATTTCTTTTTCAAATGATACCTATACTTTAAAAAGATGAAAATCTGAAGGAATGGCAGAAGGGTATAAACAAATTTATTTGGGCAGGGAAGAAGCCGAGAGTAAATCAGAAGATAATGCAAGATATACGAGAAAGAGGAGGTCTCAAAATGCCTAATTTAAGATTGTATTATGAAGCAGCTACCCTCTCAGCAATTACTGATTGGATTAATTTGACGGAAGATAGGATATTAAATATTGAAGGATATGGTTTGATTTATGGATGGCATGCTTATTTAGTGTATGATAAAAAAGTAGATAAGGCCTTTAAGAGTCATATATTAAGAAATGCGCTATTGCGTATCTGGAAAAAGTATCAATGCAAATTAAACAATAAGTTACCTATATGGACATTACCCAGACACGCGATAGAAAATATAAATTTGGAACAAAAGCAAAATAAAATTACATATAAAGAACTTCTTTATGAAGAAGGAATTAGATTACACTTAAAATCTATGGAGCAATTAGGACAAGAAGGGATAATTAGAACTTGGTTTCAGTATGGGCAGTTGCAGGCTAGATGGAAAGAAGATAAAAAAACTGGTATTTTGCAGCAAGATGATAACTTGATAATTCAAATAAAAAATAAAGGTCCAATGCATATAAAGAGATTGTATAATGCTTTAGTGGAATTAGATTCAGAAACAGAGCTAGTTAAGGATTGTATGATAAAATGGGCTCAGAATATTGGAGAACCTATAATGCTGGAAACATGGGAAAAGATTTGGTTCAGAAATGTAAAATTTACGCAAGCTCAAAATTTAAGGGAGAATTTTTACAAAATGGTTTTCAGATGGCACTTAGATCCAAAAAAAACTAGCTCGTATGTATCCAAATTTACAACCTAAATGTTGGAGATGTGAATGTGAAGATGCTACATATTTTCATATATGGTGGACTTTTTGGATAAAAATATGGTGGATTATTCAAAATATCTTAAAGAAAAAGATTAAGTTTACACCACAGTTTTTTTGTTGGGAATAATTACGGATTGTACTGTAATAGAGACTAAATTGGTTTTGAATTTAATAACAGCTGCCAGGTTGCTGGTGGCACAGTATTGGAAGAAGGAAGATATACCTACTATTGAGGAATGGACATTGAAAGTTGTACATCTGGCTGAAATGGCAAAAATCTCATCATATCTCAAAGACCATTCAAATGAGAGATATATATTGGAATGGAGTAGATGGACTGATTATATTCAAAAAAGTATCAGATTAAGAAGATACAAATAGTCTAATAATGATATATGTTTAACTTTTAGATTATGTCTAAAAGGTTTTGAGTAACAAGGAGTTAAAGAACTAGAGAAATTTTGAAATTAATAATCTGTTAGTATATTTTAATTTTATGTTTATTGAATACTATACCCTGTGCTTTTTCTGGGAAGTCGGGGTGGGTGGGTGGGTGAGTGGGTGGGTGGGTGAGTGGGGTGGGGAGGGGTCTTGGGGGGAAGGGGGGGAGAAAAGAGAAAAATGTTTGTACTTTGTACTAATAAAACTTTTTGAATAAAAAAAAAAGAATCCGAAGTGTCCACCCAGCTTAGAGTCATGGCTCCGTTGGAGTATTTGCAAGCGGAGGTCCACAGGCACATACAACTTGTCTCCTTTCCAAGCCAGTCCATCTCTCATAGTTAGGATTTCTTTGTTCTCATTTAACCAGCGGTCGTTGGGCAGAGCCGCTTTAAATTTGTCTGCCCATTCCTCCTGGCTTCAGGCACTCGATCGTCTGGATTGAGCCCTGGTGACAGGAGCCGCGAGTTCCCCCTCTGCAGTTGGAGTCTTTGACGGAAGCGATGAGGGGATGACCGAGTGGAATTCCTCCTCCCTCTGACTGTCATATTGTGGTTTCCTGGACAAGGCATCGGCTAGCAAGTTCTTCCCCCCTGGGATATGTTTTAGTTCGAATTTGAATCGCCTAAAGTATTGGGCCCATCTCACTTGTTTAGGCGACAATTTCCTGGGGGTCTTTAGCGCCTCAAGGTTCTTGTGGTCAGTCCACACCTCAAAAGGTACTTTTCCTCCCTCGAGGAATTGCCTCCAGGTCAGCAGCGCCCATCGAACGGCAAAGGCTTCCTTTTCCCAGATGGCCCATCTTCTCTCCGTAGCGGTGAGTTTCTTCGAGACGTAAGCGCACGGTAGGAGCTGTCCGTTCTCGTCCTTTTGCAGCAACACTGCTGCCACAGCTACATCACTCGCATCAGCCTGAATGGTGAATTGTCGTTCTGGATCGGGGTGTTGAAGGATCGGCTCCTGGGCGAAAAGTTGTTTTAATTTCTCGAAGGCTTTCTGGCAGGCCATCGTCTAATTTAGCGGCTGGCTGGGTTTTGGCTTGGTTGGTGTCGGCCCCGTCTTTAGCAATTTGGTCAACGGTAGGGCAACTTCTGCAAAGGCCGGGATGAATTGCCTATAGAAGTTCGCGAAGCCCAGGAAGCTCTGCAGCTGTTTGCGGGTGCACGGGGCCTGCCAATCAAGCACTGCTTTCACTTTTCCCGGATCCATCTCAATTCCATCTTTGGAGATCCGGTATCCCAAGTAGTCCAGCGCAGTCTTATGAAATTCGCATTTGGAGAGTTTGGCATACAGTTTGGCAGCTAGGATCTTTTTTAAGACTTGCCTCACCAACTTCACAAGCACCCCCTTGTACAGATGGGGGTGGAGCACCTCGTTAATGTACTGCATGAATACTGCTGGAGCCCCTTGCAGCCCAAAAGGCATCACCTTGAATTGGAAACTTCCCAGGGGGCAGTTGAAAGCGGTTTTCCATTCATCCCCCTCTCAGATTTGGATGCGATAGTACGCTTCTCTTAAGTCCAACTTAGTAAATATCTTGCCTTTTGACAAATGGTTCAGTAAGTCTTTCATGAGGGGGAGGGGGTAGGTGTCTTGGACACACACTCCGTTGATTCCTCGAAAGTCTACGCATAATCTGTTCCCCCCATCTTTCTTCTCTTTGAACAGCACAGGGGCGGCTACTCTCGACTTCGCTGGCTGGATGAACCCCCCTGTCCAAGTTTGAGTCGATGTATCTCCTCAATTCTCCCAATTCCTTGGGGGACATTGAATACATCTTTGGCTTTGGGAGCGTAGCACCCGGCTCAAATTCTATTGCGCAGTCGGTTGGCCGGTGAGGTGGGAGCTCATTGCATTCTTCCTCACTAAACACCCTCTCTAGGTCAAGGTATTCTCTCGGCACCCTTTGGGCTCCTGGAGGGGTGATCTCCCTCGTGGGTGTGGCTAGTTGAGGCTCCGAATCCCCCCCTTGCATATGCTTCTCCCTCTGCTGTTGGGTTTCTGAAGGGGGAGTCAGGCCGATGTGTATATTGAGTTTTCGGTACCCATCTTCCCATCGGATGGTGGGGGTCCACTTATCTAACCAGGCCAGACCCAGGATAATTGCTTCCGGCATCTTGGGGGCTACTATGAATCGAATTCACTCTTGGTGCTGTGCAAACTGCAGGCTCACTTCTTGGGTAAATAGGGTGGAGGGAGCCCCACCCACTAGTGACCCATCCAGTTGTTGGAAGCGAATGGGGTTGGTTAAGGGCCTAGTGTGGATCCCCAGTTTATCTACTACTATCTTGCTGATGAGACACCTCGAACATCCCGTGTCGATTATGGCATCTACTTCCCCTTCCTTTCCCGTGTCGGGCACCCGAATTTTGGCTTTTATGAGAAAAGGCCGAACGGCTGCACTCACCATCGGTTCGTCTTCCTCCTCGACCCCCTCTTCCCATGGAGGACTCGATTCCCCCATCGATGGTGGCCCATCATCGTCCGGAGGGGGAGGGGACCCCTCCGGCTGCAGGGCCAACCGCCCCGGTTCAGGAGGCTTGCTCGGCTTCCTTCTGGAGGCAGGAGTTGGCCTGGCCCTCGGGAGAGGAAGGGGGGCTGTTGCCAGGCACTCAGTCGCACGGTGCCTGGCTTGGCCGCATCTGTAACACTTCACTCCCCTCATCGGTTCCACTCTGGGGGTTGGCCTCGGTCTAGGAGGGATCCTTCGGGCTGGCAGCCTTCTAGGGGATCGGTCCGCTGGGGTCTCTTTCTTGACTCTGACCACCTGGTCCAGAGTGATTGTGGTGGAGTACCACCGTTGGATCTGGCACAGGACCCCCCGTATTTTGCATGCTTTCTTCAGCTCTGGGTCTAGTGCGTCTCGGAATGTGTGCACTAAGAGCCGCTCAGGCCAATCTCACACTTTTCCTGCCGCTCTCCTAAACTCCCACACTAGTTCCTTCACTGGGCGCCCCGCTTGCTTCAATTCTTTGATATGGGCCTCGGCATCTGCTTGCTGGGCCTCATCGCGAAACCTGATCCTCATCAGCTGGATAAAATCGTCCAGATCATCTGATTCAGGGGTGTCTTCATCATGGAGCTCCACTACCCACTCGGACGGTTCCCTGTCATTCATCCCCTCGGTGATCTTATCGATCAGCTGTCTATCTGTCTGGAACAGCGCTCAATTTTCATTGACGTACACCAGCACCCGGTGGAGGAAGTAGGCCAACTTGGTTGGGTGCCCATCAAACGTGGCTCAAAACCGGGGGGGGGGGCAGCCTCCTAGGGCCGATGGGGGGCGGCTAGCCCAGCGGCGGCTGGCGGAGCAGCAGCTTGCTGCAGGAGTCCTCCCATCTGGAGCCCACCGTACTGCATCTGCTGGCCCCAACCCCCCCCCTTGGGGAGGGGCTGGTGCGGCCAGTCCTGGCATCAGTTGGGGGGGCTGACCTGGGGTCCACTGGCATTGCACCCATCCCACTCCGGGGAAATACCCCCATCCCGGAGGGGCCTGCCGTGGTGGCACAGTTCCGAAGGTGGGTGGTGGGTTTGGCTCTGGCATCCTTTCTCCCCCCGTCTGCCCCCACTGGGGTCTTCCACCTTCTGGTTGGTGGGTCAGCCTCGGAGACGGGTAGCGGGATTCCCACCTGGGAGGTGGCCCGGTAGGGAGGCTCCCCAGGCTCCCCCCTGTAGCGGTGTGGAAAGAGGCTGTCACCCCGCTTTGGTGGGAGGCTCGAGGACTCTCTGGGAAAGAGAATACGGGCTGGGCCAGGTTCCATCTCGGAGGGGGGGTTTGTCCAACTCACGCTTAGTCGTCCAAACCTATCGGGAAGGTCCGTCAGCAAGTGCGCTTGCGAGCCCAGCTGGGATCCCTCGACTTCGGAACGCCCCGCAAGTGGGATTCTCAGCTGGCCCCATTTGGGATCAAAGCCCACTCTGGTATACAAGGGCTGCTCTAGCTGGCAGCCTCCCACGGCTCCCAGCGGGGTCCTCTCCACCTGAGAGAGAGGCTGAGGGGCTGGTAGCTTGCTCCGTGCCCCCATCCGACGCTCTCTCTCCGCAGCCTCCATGGCCTCCACAAATGCTGTGGAAGGAGAGTAGAGGCTTCTAATACACTCCTCCGCGTCTTCCTTGGCAGGATCCCTGGCTGGTTTCTCTTGTCTCTCCATCTTCCCTGAGTCTTCTGTACCGCCTGGCTTTGGGTCGGAACTGGGGCTCAGGACCCCAACCAGTGGCCCAGAAAAGGGGTAGCTGGATAAAGTTTTAAATGAGATTTGGGTTAGTGTCAAGGTCCCAAATAGTAATCAAGCAGAAATCAGAGTCCAAGGCAAAAGGTTCACCAAAGTTCCAATTTATTGCAGATACCATGTTGGCAACTCATGGGAAAACCCAAATCTAACTTGTCTCCCAAGTTCCCTTTCAATAGGAAATGGCCACTCCTTGTTCCCCACCCCAATCCGGGTCACATTGCCCACTAAGCTTCTGCCAGCGTTGCAACCCCTCCTTGCAGGTGCTGGACAAGGATGACCTTGGAGAAGACACAAAGAATGTGCTATCTGCCGCTTCTCACGCTCTCTACTTTCCCCTTCCCCCCTTCTCTGTAGAACGTTCTTCAATGTAGAACGGTGACAAACAATGCTTTGACACCATGACTATTTGTTGCCATGGTTGGGTCGGCTGGGTTGGGTGTTGCCACTGACTGTAAAAGACCAGGAGGTTTCCCTGGCTGAGCTTTCATGGTGCTACACACTGTACAGCTGCGCACATACTCTTCAATGTCCTTCCTCATGTGCGGCCACCAAAACTGTCTGTTTGCCAAATGTAGAGTTTTTCAAATTCCGAAATGACCGGCTGGACGGACGTCATGACACCGCCGTAGTACAGTCAGCTGCGCAGTACTGGGCACATACAGCTTGGACCCCTTCCAAGAAAAGCCCTCCCCCTGTGTAAGCCATGTTTGGTTCTCTTGGAACCACGGATCAGTAGCGAGGGCTTCCCGTATAGAAAGGGGTATGTCCTTGTCAGTGCTCGAGGTAGTAGCCACGGTGGACATATCTGGGGTCAGTTGGACCAACCTTGCAGGAATCATTGCCTGGACTATTACCTCTCTGTCACTATCATATTGTGGTTTTGGGGACAATGCATCCGCCAAGAAGTTTTTCCCCCCTGGAACGTATTTCAACCGGAAATTGAACCTCCGGAAATACAGTGCCCACCGTACCTGTTTCGGGGACAGCTTACGTGGTGACTGAAGAGCCTCTAAGTTTTTATGATCCATCCAGACCTCAAAGGGGACAGTTCCACCCTCCAACAGGTGCCGCCACGTCAACAGAGCCCACCGAACCGCAAACACCTCCTTCTCCAAAATGGGCCAATTGTATTCAGTGTCATTTAACTTTCTTGACGTGTATGCACAAGGTTGGAGGGTCCCCTCCTCATTCGCCTGTAGTAGCACCACACCCACTGCCACTTCGCTGGCATCCGCTTGCACTACAAATGGTCTGGACGGGTCTGGGTGCCGTAACATGGGCTCTTTAACAAATAAGGATTTCAACAGTTCAAACGCCCGCTGACAATCAGTCATCCACTGCAGTGGACACCCGGGTCGTGGTTTCTTAGAGAGGTGTTTTGTTTTCAGCAGGTTAGAAAGTGGAAGCGCCACTTGGGCAAAGGACGGTATAACTGTAGACAGCTTCCGACTCAAGTCCTTTGTTTGAGATATCTCATGACTCTCTTGATTGATGTCCAGTCTCTTTGACATGGTTCACTCACGCGTCTACAAAGAAGCGACATGGCAGCTGTGATGTCTGGATGTGTAGTGGTTGCAATATATAGCAATGCCCCCACTGTTTGTCTGTACTGTTCATTAGTAGGAAGAAGATCCTCATTTACAGATACACTGTGTCCATCAGAGTACTTGCTTCTTTGGCTTCAGTCATGCCAAACTGCTGAAGCACTGCCTCAATTGTAGATTTCTGATTTAACAGGAAGCTGCCATCTTCTTTATGTTGTACTGTATGTTAATTCCTAGGTAATATGTCACATCTCCAAGATCTTTAGACTCAAAATGGTGGTTAAGCATTGCAATCAACTTTTCAACTTCCTCATCCCTTTTGTGAGCAACAGTCAAGTCATCCACATAGGGAACTCTCAGGAGGGGAGGAGGGAGGGGGCAGGCAAAGGAGGCCAGGAGGCAGGGCCAGGCTGAGGCAATTCTGCCAGTTCGCCGAACTGCTCATACAATTAACAACCAGTTCTAGTGAACCGGGGAGAACCAGCTGAACACCACCACTGGGCTATATACAGAATTTCTAACAAGTTATGGGCCAAGTCATAGCTGGCTACAGCAAATAAGTGCAAGATACAGCAACAGAAAGAAGACTGCAACAGAATAAAAGAAAATGGCCAGTAACACAGCTGCAACAAAGCTTTCATTTTCAAATCTGACAAACCAGAACTACCAGTCTTGGAAATTCAAGATGAAGATGCTGCTAATAATAACCGTTCTGAGCCTGGCCAGCAAGAGAAGAGACCATGCTGTGGGGTTCAACAAAAAACTTTACTGGTCTTGACTTGGCATGCAGTGAATACTAAACGAAAACGTTTCTAGCCAGCATTACCGGCTTCCGCTGGCCAGCTGGTTTTGAGGGCTTGGCATGCTTCGCCCATGCCTGCTACAGGCCTGCTCCAGCAATTACTCTCCGGACCTGGATTCATGGCTTATGATATGGCTGCCTCTGTTTCTTTCTTCCTGACCCTCCACCAGTGTGAGTTCATTCCAGCACCCAGTACCCGACACCCAACTGTGCACCCCCTCCCCCCTCTGAGGTTTGTGGCAACTCCGATTCTCGGACGTTGACAGACGGCTCCCCTCTACCAGGGGGAACGTATCTGGAAGAGAGTAAGCACATGCACTGGTTAGTGGATCCGCGGTCAGGCCTGGGTTCCGAGGGTTCCCTCCCTGGGCTTCAGGGGATTTTCCTTATAGAACCTGTTGACCAGCCTTTCCGCCCGTACATCTCGACTCCCCACCCAGGAGGCCTCGGCCACGTGGTACCCTTTCCAACAGACTAAATACTCCAGGTTCCCTCTATGCACTCGGGAATCTAGTATCTGCTCTACTTCGTAGTGGGAGTTCCCCTCCACCATTATGGGTCTGGGTGGGCATGGGGTTGAGGGCCTACTGCTGGATGTCACCACCGGCTTCAGCAGGCTGCTATGGAAGACCGGATGGACTTTCCCCAGTAGGGGCGGCAATTTCAACTGCACTGTCACTGGGTTGATTATCCTAACTATGGGGAACGGACCCAGGTATTTCGGACCCAGCTTATTGCAAGGCCGGTTCAGTTTTAGATACTTTGTGGAGTGATACACCTTTTCCCCTATGCGGAACAGTCTTTGTGGTGACCTTTTCTTGTCCGCGTGGAGTTTCTGGGTCTCGGCTGCTTTTAGCAATGCCTGTTTAACACTTCCCCAGACCCCATGCAGGTTTTCCATCCATTCTGTCAGGCTGGCTAAGGAGGGGGCCTCTTGAGGGAGCTCAGGAATTGGGATGAACTCCACCCCATGCACCACCTAAAGGGTGTATGGCCCATGCTACTGTGTACAGCGTTATTATATGCCACCTCCGCAAATGGCAGAAGTTCTGCCCAATCAGTCTGCTGGTAGGTGATGTAACACCGTAGGTATTGTTCTACCATCACATTGGCTCTGTCTATGGCCCCATTGGTGCTTGGATGGAAGGCAGAGCTGAGCCCTTGCGTTGAACCGATCACCCAAATGAACTCCCTCCAAAATCTGGGCTGTAAATTGGACTCCTTGGTCCGATATCATCCTCGGTCTGATACCATCCAAGAAGCTTCTTCAGCTCTGACTGAATGGTGGGGAATGGAAGGAAGGCTCCACACCCATTTGCACTACTCAGGTGACCCTGAGGACACAGGTAAACCTCCAAGTGGCCTCAACAACTCTCTAAAAGAATGCAAATGACCAGCTGTCTGCGAGGAATATAAATCCTTCCATTCCTCACCATCCAGTCAGAGCTGAAGAAGCTTCTTGGATGAGAAGTGAAATGTCTTCAAAGAAAAACAAGAAAGTCCAGTTGCATCTTGAAAAAGCAGCTTTGGGATTACTTCAGTAAATTTAAGATTATTACTACAATTAATTCCTCCTGGTCACCCTTTCACCTGTCAGGTCCCCATCACTCAAAAGCTTCTTTTTCCTGCTCCCCACACAGTATCACACAGTACACACTTACTGAACACAGTAAGGAACAAACAACTACCAGAAGAAAAGAACGTTTAGGTCAGGGATGTCAAACTCAAGGTGGTTAGATCTGGCCCGTGGGGCCGTCCTGGAAACAGGGAAGGACTGGCCTGCGGCGCCTCAGCCTCACCCAGGCCGACTGGGCACTGATCTGCAACCTGATGACAGCCATCCAGGCCAGACCGCAGCCTTAGATCAGCGGCACTACCTCGCCCCCGCCCCCTGGGCATGCACATCCCTGGGGACGACATTCTGAGCGCTTCCCTTTCACCCAGGATGCCAGCCCTTGCACACTCGCTGCCTCCTGTGTGCACGCCCAGGGGCTGGGGCCGAGGCACAGATCTAAGACTGCAGTCCAGCCTTGATGGCCGTCATCAGGTTGCAGATCAGTGCCCGGTCGGCCTGGTAAAGCCACATTGCCAATCTCTCCCCCTGCCCTCGTCCCTTCCTGAGCATGGAGGAAGGAAGGAGATGGCAAGGAGACAGAATGGGACCTTTAGGACCATGGGGCTTCTGCCTGCCAGGTGCAATGGGCGATCGCAGGGGCTGTGGGGGGGATGCAGCAGGCGAGTGGCGGTGGCATGCAGCTTCTGGCATTGCGGGGGGGGGGGAAGCAGAACTGCCCTCTCGGCATCAGACGTGGAGGCAATGGAGGGGAGGGTTGACAAAAAGGGAAGCCGCTGCTCCGCATGTTTTTTTTTCTGATAGAGGCTTCCCATTTTGATCCCTCCCCCATCATTGCCTCTGTGTGACTCTCCATTCACTTCTCCCAGACCCGCGCATGTGTTTGTGTGTGCACGCGCATGGGAGGGAGGTTTTCGGCAGTAGGGGCTCTGCAGCCCGCTGCAACCACCGAGGCCACCAGCAGCTCGCACAGGTCCATAAGGCTGCTGACGTTGCCACCCGGAGGACCAGGCCCGCCCAGCACGAAGGAGGTGAAGTGTCCAGCTAGAAAGGCTGAGTAGAGGTGGTAGAGCACACCCAGGCCCAGCAGGTAAAAGGCAGCCACCGCAAGCAGGGAAAGCCAGATCGCCATCTGCGCCATGCTGCCCAGGCCCAGCCAGGATCGCGTGCCTCCCCCCATCTTCCATCAAGGTTGACTCAGCCTTCCATCCTTCCGAGGTGGGTAAAATGAGGACCCAGATTGTTGGGGGCAATATGCTGAACTCTGTAAACCGCTTAGAGAGGGCTGTAAAGCACTATGAAGCGGTATATAAGTCTAAGTGCTATTGCTATTGCTATCTCTGCTGGGCCTGGGTGGCCATGGCACCAGTGGGATGCGGCTTTCCCCGCTCATAATGGCTGTCTTTTGCCTGCTGGGCTGAGGGGTCAAATGCATCATCAGTCTCGAGTCCTTTCACACTCACAAGAGATCTAAGTCCAGCCCACCTCGAATTCCATTGACTCTTATCTACTGCCAATTTGCTTTGAATGTTAATAGTTCAGATTCTTGTAGAGAGCATTAGCATACAATAAACCTTTATATTCATTTGAACTGCCTGCATATCCTGATTTATCGTGCTTGACAGGAAGACACTGATCATGTCCCCACCTAAATTCCTCTCTTCAATAGGCTAGACATAGCTACCTCCCTCAACCATTCATCATAAGATTTAGCCTCCAGTCCCTTTATCATCTTTGTTATTCTTCTTTGCACACTGTCTAGGGTCTTGGCATCTTTTCTGTATTGTGACAAGCATTGGATGCATTATTCCAAGTGTGGTCTCAAGAGTACAATATCAAGTGGTACTACCACTTCATGTGATCTTGAAACTATCCCTCTGTTGATGCAACCTAGGACTGCATTAGCTTGTTTGGCAGCTGCAGCACACTGCTGGCTCATACTTAAGTGGTGGTCTACTAGGACTCCTAAATCCCTCTCACAGTTGCTACTGTTAAGGCAGGTACCACCTATTCTAGGTACCACCCTGCATGCTTCCCTCCATTTAGAAGTAGTTCCATTGAGGACTAACAGATAACACAGACATGTCAAACTCAAGGCCCGTGGGCCAAATCCAGCCTGTGATTTGTTTAGATCTGGCCCGCAGGGCTGCCCTGGAGATGGCGAGGGGCCAGCCCCTGCTGCCTCGGCCCTGGCCCATCCCAGCATGGCCGGGCATTCCCCCTGGGTGTGTGCACAGGAGGCGGTGAGCACCTTGGATGCCTCGTCCTCCTCCTCCTCCTCCGTCTGCAGCCGATCCGCTCCTGTCACTCACACCGCCAAGTCCGACTGTCTACTCCATTTTCGCATTACCACCTCCTTTTTTTCTCTCTCTCTCTTCTATTTCGCTCTTTCGTCAGACTGGATTTCTGGATTTCAGATTTCTTCTTTTATTTCTCTCCCAACCACTTTCTTCAGCATATGCTAATCTCCTCCACCTAAAGCTCTTGTCATAAAGTTCTTTGTCTCTCTTCTCTCGATCTTTAGGTATTTTAATTTGCTGACTCACAGCTCTTCCTGCTAAGTCGCCGCTTGCTTTGAGGCTTCCCTCACAAATAGAGCTTCCTTCTCTCACCAGAAATCATGGATTTACTTTTTCTTTAGGCACTTTTCTTCTATACAGGTTGGAATATTTTACTTACTTCAAATGACACAGTCTGTTAAATATATCTTTGCTTCCTCATCTGCTGTGGCTTGTCATGGCCTCGGGTCTGCCATCTTGCAATAGCAGACACTTTCACACCGGGTTTAAGGGGTTTCCTTTCATTGCAGCAGGTGATCGCCTTTCACCTTGCTACCCCCCAGGCTTCCCCTTTATTTCACGTGGCTCTCCAGGCTCTCCGTGCCCCGAAGGGACCCCGATCGTGAAAAAATCAGAGTTAGAGAACGGAGACCATTCTCTTTCCTCCACGTCGCCTCAACCTCGCCACCGGAAGTCTCCCTCGGATCTGACCTTGATTGTGTGAGGGGGAAAGTCTCCCTCTCTGGGCGTTAGCCAAGGGGAAGCAGTAAAATCAGTTTTTATTCCTTTGCTAAAGGAATTAAATTAAATTAAATTAAATTAAATTAAATTAAAAGTTCTTATAGGCCGCCCAATCCCGTAGGACTCAGGGCGGCGTACAACAAGAATAAGAACAATATATATCATACATAAATTTTAAAAACATTTCATAATTTTAAAAGGAGCATTCATTCATGGGGGAATCCGATGGCAATTTGCTGCCGTTCCCTTCACACGAGATCACCCAGCAGCCGGGAGGAAGAGGGAGAAGGCGGCGTCATTTCTGTCTGCTCCCGTTTCTGTGTGGCACTCTCCCCTCAATGCTAGTGGCCACCGCTGCCCCCTTCTCTCTCTCCCTCCTCATGCGACCTGCTCTCTGCCCCGAGAAGGCACAAGCCTCTCTGCAGAGTCGCGCGGCTGAAGTGCCCCTAACATTTTCTCTGAACTGCCCGCGACCGGCTGCTTTTTGCAATTCTGCCTCCTTTGCGAGCAGCTCAGCTCCAGCTGTGGTCCCCTTCATGTTGGCTCAGGATGGAGGGGAACGGGGAGGAGTAGCCACCACCACTGGATGCAGGGAGGGAAGAGCTCCGCCTCTCCTGCGCAGCACAGCCGGCTACTCACCTCGACAGCGAGAGAAGGAGTCGCCATCCCCGCCGCTGCCGTGATCCCAGAGCAGGACAGGAGGGTATCCGCTTGTGTGTGTGCACGCGCATGCGCAAGAGATGAGAGAGAGAGAGGAAAGGGGAGAAAAAGAGCTAGAGAGAAACAAATGAGAGAGAGAGAAGGGGAAGAGAGAAATGAGAGAGAGATGGAGGGTGAGAATGAGAGAGAGGGAAAAGAGTGGGAAACAAATGAGAGAGGGAGAGGGAGAAAGAGATGAGAGAAAGAGAGGGAGGGAGGGAGAGAGAGATGAGAGAGAAAGAGAGATGAGAAACAGAGAGGGAGAAAGAAAAGAGAAAGAGAGAGAGAGAGAGAGAGAGAGAGAGAGAGAGAAAGAAAGAAAGAAAGAGGCAAAGAAAGAAAGAGACAAAGAAAGAGAAAGAAAGAAAGAAAGAAAGAAAGAAAGAAAGAAAGAAAGAAAGAAAGAAAGAAAGAAAGAAAGAAAGAAAGAAAGAAAGAAAGAAAAAGAAAGAGGAAGGAAGGAAGGAAGGAAGGAAGGAAGGGAGAGAGAGAGACAAGAAAGAAAGATAAAGAGACAAAGAAAGAGACAAAGAAAGAAAGAGAAGGAAAGAAAGAAAGAGAAAGAGAAAGAAAAAGAAAGAAATAGGAAGGAAGGGAGAGAGACAGAGACAGAGACAAGAAAGAAAGAAAGAAAAAGAGACAAAGAAAGAAAGAGAAAGAGAAAGAAAGAAAGAGAAAGAAAGAAAGAAAGAAAGAAAGAGAAAGAAAGAAAGAAAGAGAAAGAAAGAAAGAAAGAAAAAGAAAGAGACAAAGAAATACATAAAAAGAAAGAAAAAGAAAGAAAGAAAGAATGAAAGAAAGAAAGAAAGAAAGAAAGAAAGAAAGAAAGAAAGAAAGAAAGAGGGAGGGAAGGAGGGAGGGAGAGAGGGAGGGAGAGAGAGAGAGAGAGAGAGAGAAGAGGAAGGAAGGAAGGAAGGAAGGAAGGAAGGAAGGAAGGAAGGAAGGAAGGAAGGAAGGAAGGAAGGAAGGAAGGAAGGAGGGAGGGAGGGAGGGAAGGACCACAAACCCTGGTACTAGACGTGGCTTCAGAAGACGCTTTGAAACAGCACAGCAATCTAGGGCTGGAAGGGATCTCGGAGGTCATCTAGTCCAACCCCCTGCTCCAACAGGAAACCTTACATCGTCTGGATTATTTTGGTGCCTCTAACAGAGGAAAATTGCCAGAAAGGAGAAGGAGTTTACTAGGACAAGGTTGCCATGCAGAGGAAGGCAGAGATAATAATAGTAATAACAGAGTTGGAAGGGACCTTGGAGGTCTTCTAGTCCAACCCCCTGCTTACGCAGGAAACCCTACACTACTTCAGACAGATGGTTATCCAACATCTTCTTAAAAATGTCTAGTGTTTGATAGTCCTTGACTTATGACCACAATTGAGCCCAAAATTTTGGTTGCTAAGCAAGAGCGTTGTTAAGTGAGTTTCACCACATTTTACTCAATCCATGACATCTCCTGGCTCTAACAGTCATGTGCAAGCTAGGGAAGAACATCTGAAGGCGTGTGTAATGTTCTAATGTACAGAAGTTATAGTTAAATGTGTGGCAGAAAGTGGACTCTGGGTGTGTTTTTCCAAATGCAGTAAGTGAGGTTGAATGTGTATAGTTTTAGAAGAGGTGTATATGTAGTAGATAATGTTTTTTGTGTGCCTATACACACTCTATACTATGTAATATGTATGTACACATATGACATATATACATAGGATTAAATAGTATATTTTGGATGTTCAGTAGTAGTAAATAAATAGACAGGGAAATTGTATCTCGTTGAGGTCTTTGAGGCGAGGAGATTCCAGGCAAGGTGCCCCTTGACGTGAGTGATGTCAAGTTGGCCACGCCCACCCAGTCACATGACCAACCAGCCATGCCCACCAAGCCATGCCCAC
The DNA here is from genome assembly GCA_023053685.1 of Diadophis punctatus similis. NCBI lineage: Eukaryota > Metazoa > Chordata > Lepidosauria > Squamata > Dipsadidae > Diadophis > Diadophis punctatus. The sequence goes on along the minus strand of JALIGW010000074.1, from coordinate 1,061,177 downwards.
CCATTCACATGACCACCAAACCACACCCACCCAGTCACATGACCACCAAGCCACGCCCACCCAGTCACATGACCACTAAGCCATGCCCACCCAGTCACATGACCACCAAGCCACGCCCACCAAGCAAGCCCACAGAACCTGTAGTAAAAAAATTTGAATCCCACCACTGCTTCTGGTGGTGGTACTGTCTATCCCACATTGTTCTATCTTATGAAGAAGTAGGCTGTGGTTTACTTTGTCAAATGCCTTACTGAAGTCTAAGTAAACTATGTTGACAGAATTTCACTTATCCACTAATTTAGTCACTTTGTCAAAGAAGGAAATAAGGTTTGTCTGGCATGATCTGTTTTTGACAAACGCATGGTGGCTTCTAATAGTCAATTGTTCATTTCTAGGTGCTCACAAATGCGCTGCTTGATTCACTGTTCTACAAATTTACAATTTTTGTTAGTTTCAGAAATGAAATGTGCCATTTCTTAATGAATTTCACATGCTGAATTCAAATATAATAATGAAATTTGTTAGTTTGCTCTAGTTTTTATGCAACGGACATTTTACATTTTCCAACTACAGGTAATAGGCAAATAATGCACCAAAACTTAATACGTATATATAAACCCGTATATTTTTATAAAAAATAAGTGAATTATATTCGCAACAGTGAATACATGAAATAATCTATTGTATATGTTTATCAAGAAAAACTAAATTAGTAAACAAGTTTAAAATGTTCAAAAGTTTAAATTTCTCATTAATCTTGCCTTCAGTTTGTGTCCCTTTTGCTTCTCTTGACTTTTCTTTTGTATTCAAGGAAAGGATTGTCTCTTACAACTGTCCAATAGTAGTCTGCAAGCATTGATGGGCTCCATTTACCTTGATATCTTTTTTCCATAGCTGCAACGTCTTGATGGAAGCGCTCCCCATGCTCGTCACTCACTGCTCCACAATTTGATGGAAAGAAATTCAGATGAGAGTGTAGAAAATGAATTTTTTTTTAAATAAATTTTTATTGAGTTTTTAAAACATTAAATACAAAACATACATATACCTTTACGTTTTTCATTCCTGTGACATTGGTTTAAAGTCAGTCTACATACATATTATTCTATATAATTCTATATATAATATTTGCATTTACATTCATTCAGAAATTTTCTTTTTCTTTCTTATTTCTAACCAGTTGTAAAATTTATCCCACACTGCATAAAATTCTTTCTCTTCTCGATTTTGCAATTCTAACGTTAATTTTGACATTTCTGCACAATCCATTATTTTTTTTAGTATCATATTCTCCGTTGGGGTTTTTTCATCTTTCCATGTTTGGGAGTAAGTTATTCTGGCAGCAGTTAGGACATGTATTATCAAATATTGGTTTTCTTTCGTCTGTTGCCCTCTAATAATACCCAATAAGAATGTTTCGGGTTTAAATTCCATTTTGGCATCTATCATTTCTTGTAACCATGTCCTAATCATGCTCCAGTATCCTCTTGCTGTCGGGCAAGACCACCACATGTGGTAATATGTGCCATATACTTGTTTACATTTCCAGCATCTTGGGTTCATATTAGCATATATTTTGGCAATTCTAGCCGGAGCTAGATGCCAGCGATAGAACATTTTATGTAGATTTTCTTTGTATGATGTTGATAGAGTTAGTTTATAATTAATCTTCCATAATTTTTCCCAATTGTCTAATTGGATAGTATAGCCGAAGTTTTTCATCCATGCAATCATATTTTCTTTAACTGTTTCTTCAAATTTATCTAATTGTAGTAGGTGATTGTACATTTTAGTTATAAATTTATTTTCAGATCCCAGTAATATTTTATCTATTGTATTTTGTTCTTTATTTATACCAAATTCCTCCATGTCCTTTTTATATCTATTTTGTATTTGAAGATATGGCCACCAATCTATGGCCACCAATCTATGGCCATTCCTTCCTCCTTTAATTTTTCCCTAGACTTTAAGTTACCATTGTTGTCCAATAGTTCATCGTAGTTTCTCATTTTTGATCTTTCCAATGTATTGGGGTGGATCATGGCTTCCATTATGGATAACCAACGGGGTATCTCAATGTAGTATTTATTTTTAATTTTCCTCCAGGTATTTAATAATACGGCTCTTATCGCATGTGTTTGGAAGTATGAATGCTTGGTATTCTTTTTCCCCCATAAATGGGTGTGCCAACCTTCCTGAAAGTTGTGACCCTCTAATGTTAGTATTCTATGGTTTTTTAAGACAATCCAATCCTTTATCCAGAGTAAAATTGCTGATTGGTGGTACATCTCCAGGTCAGGAAGTCCAAAACCTCCTCTGAGTCTGCTATCTTGTAACACTTTGAATTTTATTCTCGGTTTTTCCCCAGACCATATAAATTTAGATATTGTTTTATTTATTTCTCCGAAACAATTTTTGTCTAATTTTATGGGTGCTGTTTGGAATATATATAGCCATCTAGGTAAGATATTCATTTTTATAACGGCAATTTTCCCTGTAAATGATAGCTGCATCTTTCCCCATCTATCCAAATCCTGTTTCATTTTATGTAGTAGTTTGGTGTAATTATCTTCTTTAAGAGATGAATATCTAGCTGTGATCCAGATTCCTAAATATTTAATTTTTTTGGTTGTCTGCAGGCCTGTTTTTTCTGTTAATTCTTTTATCTGATTTTGGGTGCAGTTCTTGTTCAATATTTTAGTTTTATCTTTATTTATTTTAAGTCCTGCCACTTTTCCAAATGCTTCTATATCCTTTAGTAGTTTCATTGCTGGTTCTATTGGGTCTTCCAAAAAAAACACCAGGTCGTCCGCAAATGCCTGGATTTTGTAGTGTTCCATTTTTATTTTGGTTCCTTTTATTTCATCATTATTTCTGATTTGATTTAATAATATCTCGATTGATAGTATAAATAACAGGGGTGATATCAGGCAGCCTTGCCTTACTCCTTTAGCGATACTAAATTTATCCGTCATGTCACCATTTATCATTACCCTAGCATTTTGTTTTGTGTATATTGCATCTATCATTTTTTCCAAATTTGGGGCCAAATTTCATAATTTTTATTTGATATTTAAAGAAGTCCCAATTTAAATTGTCGAAGGCCTTTTGTGCATCCAAAAATATCATGGCCATCTGCTTATCACTGTGTCTTTCATAATATTCTAATATGTCCAAAACTATCCTTGTTTTATATCTGATTTGTCTAGATGGCAAAAATCTGTTCTGGTCTGAATGTATAATTTTATTTAATATCATTTTTAGTCTCTCAGCCATAATCGACATAAATATTTTATAGTCTACATTCAGTAGGGATATGGGTCTATAGTTTTTAATTTGTTTAGGATCTGTTTCCTTTTTATATATTAATGTAATATAGGCTTCGTCCCAAGATGCTGGAAATTTCGCTTTTTGTAAAGTATCATTACATACTTCTAATAATAGATCTCCTGTTATTTCGAGAGTTGCTTTATAGAACTCTCCTGGTAATCCATCAGGCCCTGGTGTCTTGTTGCTCTTCTGTTTCATGACTGCCTTTTTTAGTTCCTCTTGTGTTATATCTCTATTTAATGTTTCTCTGCTTTCTTCATCTATTGGATTTAAATTATTTTTCCCTAAAAAACTGACTATTTCATCTTTCTTTATTTTGTCTTCAGCATATAGTTCTTTATAATACTCTAATATAATCTCTTTTTTCTTTTCCAGGCAATACTGTACCTTCTTATCTTTATCTTCTAATTGCTGTATCATTTTTTTTCTCTCTTTCCTTTTTCAATCTATAAGAGAGCCATCTACCTGGCTTATTTGCATTTTCGAAAAAATCTTGTTTTGCAAGTCTTATTTTCCTGGCTGTCTCCTCTTGTTCCAGTAGATTTAATTTGTGTTTCGCTAGATCTTTTTTTCTTTGATTTTTTTATTTTGAGGATCATTTTGTAGATCTCTCTCTAATTGTTTCAAATTTTCTAGTAATGATTTCTGTTGCCTGTTTTTTTCTTTATTTTTCCTAGCTACATATGCAATTGTTACTCCCCTTTGATACGCTTTTGCCGTATCCCACAAATTCTGTAATGTGGAATCCTGATTTTTATTTTCTTTAATAAAGTTTTAATAAAGTTTTCCATTTCTTTCTTAAGTTGGTTTATATACTCTTTATCCTTTAATATTTGTGTGTTTAACATCCATCTTCTAAACTTTTTTTAATTCCCCCTTTCAAAGTTATTTTTAAAGGATTGTGATCTGCCCATTCATTTGTACCTATTTCTATTGAATCAATCAGATTTTCTATTTCTTTGTTTGCCCAGGCCATGTCACTCCTAGACCAGGACCTATGTGGATTAGAGTAAAATGTATAATCTTTAATGTCTAGGTTTCGTTCCCTCCAACAGTCTCTTAAATTTAGTTCATGACACATTTCATGGAAAGATTTTGGCAAAGTTATTTTCTTCTTCCGTACATTTTTATTATCAGTTTTGTAATCCTTTTTCAGAAAATGAATTTTTAAGGACATGTTACAACCAAGATTTTTGTATGCCTGGATGAGTTTTTCAACCACTTCCTTGTAGTTTGCTGCTTTATTGTTTCCAAGAAAACTTTTGGCTTCCGGTTTGGCTCCGCGCGCTTCGCAGACGCTCCTCGTCGAGCACCTGTCCCCGGCACCGTTAAAGCCAGCAGAACAGCGGGAAAACAGCTCTCTGGCGGCCTGAAAATCTCCTCCCTGGGCAAAGGGGAGAGAGGAGAACAGACAGGTGAGGGTAGAGCCCCCCAAGTGTCCCAGGAGAAATTCTGGGGCACGAAGGGTGAGGGCTCCCTAGAATCCTGTCATCTGTTCTGGACCTGGGACGTCTCCGCTTTTAGTGGAGCAAGAAGCCGCGACCAGACTCTGCTGTCAACAACAGTTTTCTAACATTTGAATTGCAGCAGGCGGAAAAAGCCAGGAGACTCGGACGGCAAGTACCTATACTTAACTCCAATGTTGATTCGTGTTTCGGAAGTAACAAATTAGCAAGTTGTAACAAAATGGTGATTGAAGCTTGAAAGGGCGTGGAAAAGTGAAAGTTAAAAATAAAGTTTTGTTTCGCTAGTAGCCCTTTGCAGGAGAATTTTTGACTTTAAGCCGGATTTGGACTTTGGACTTTGATTTAGGGAATTCTTCTTTTTGGCTTCTGAATAAAATAAATAATAAATCTTGAATAAAATAAAGATCTGCTTAAATTTCAAATGGCTTCTAAACCTGTGAAGACTGTTCCCTCTAAAGGGGCAGGCAGGGCTGAGAGGTCCCCCACCCATACTTCCATATTGCAAGCTCCTTCAACACAAACACAGATTTTAACGCTGGGAATGTTACAAGAAACTCTTAAAGCTATGCAGGGTGAACTTGCTATTGCATTTAATGCAAAAATTGATGAAACCAATGAGAAAATCAATGAAAAAATACAGGCTGTCTCAGATGAGATTGGAATTCGGAATCAGCAAATTAGAGAGGACATATTACTTGCATTTCAAGGTTTGGCAAATAATTATGAAATATTGGATCAGGAGGTGGACGAAATTAAACAGTCTACAGTAATTCTGGGTGGAAAAATAGAAGAAATTGAAGATAAAATTGAAAAGGATGAAGCTGATATAACAATGATTCAATACAAAAATATGGAGTTTGCGATAAGGGCTAGAGGTGTAAAGGAAAACAAACGAGAAAACCTGAAAGACATGATGCTGGAGGCATTTGCGCAGGTATTAGGCGCAACGAAGGCAGAATTGGGGTGGCAGATTGACAAAATATACCGTGTCAATTCGTGGGTGGCCAGACGGAGAAACCTGCCAAGAGATATCGTAATATATTTTACTACTAGAACACTGCGTAATGACATCCTACAGGCAACTTTTAAAAATAAGCTTCAGGTTGATGGACAGGAAGTGATGACAATGAAAGAGATTCCTCCAAAAATTTTGAGAGCTAGAAAGGATTATGCTTTTCTGGTGGATGAATTGAAAAAACTACAAATACAGTATAGGTGGGAAGTTCCAGCTGGCATAGTGGTGACTTATGCTGGAGAAAGACATCGGCTCAACACGTTACAGAAGGCAAGAGATTTTTACGCACATGTTTTAAAGGCTGGGACATCAAGATCACCAGAAGCGAAAAGAAAGGAGGATGTTATAGAAGGAGAGAGAGAAGAGTTGCTGAAACTAGTTCAAGAAGAAGGAGCTTCGTCGGGTCAAGGTGATTTGGTTTTAATCCAACAAGAAATGATAAAAGATCAAAGACAAACCAGAGCGACAACGGCTAAGCGCAGAGAAGAAATAAGACAACAACAACTTCAGTTGGCACCTAAAGAAAGCATTAAATCAGAAGCGGTGGGAGGAGCGAGACCAAAAGAACGATCCAAGGAAGATCTTCAGAAAGTGCTCCAGACGCTTCAGAAGCCCAGAGATGGGAACTAAATTTCTGACCTGGAATGTTAATGGCTTAAATTCTCCACAGAAGAGGAGGAAAATATTTCACTATCTTAAACAATTTAAGAATGATTTAATTTGCATACAAGAGACTCATATTAGGATACAAGATCAAAAACATTTGATAAATACAAGATTAGGTACACATTTTGTAGTAGCAGCACCAGAGAAGAAAAATGGTATAGTGATATATCTGAAAAGAGACTTGATTGCTAAGTTAATTGAAGCAGACGTCCAAGGAAGATTTTTAGCTATCAAACTCTTAATAAAAGGAGACAAAATACTTGTGATTGGTGTATATGCCCCGAATCAACAACAAGAAAAATTTTATGATTTTCTACATTCAAAGTTGATACAATGGGGATATAAAACTTGTATCCTTCTGGGTGATTGGAATGGTGTTTTGGACGTGAAAAAAGACAAAAAGGGTCCTAAGCAGAATATTTTTACAAGATCAAGATTACCTAAATCTTTTTTTGAGATGATGGAAGACTGGGAGCTGAGAGATATTTGGCGTGAAAGAAACCTAGAAGGAAAGGACTTTACTTTATTTTCTGACAGACACCAATCCTTTTCAAGGATTGATTTTATATTGATTACTAATGACCTTTTTTCTAGGGTGAAGAAGACGAAGATATGCTCAAGAACACTGACAGATCACAGTCCAGTCTGGTTGTATTTGGAGTATGGAAATGGACCTAGAAGGTCTTGGAGGTGAAATGATAATTTGTTTAGATATGAGGATAATGTAAAAGAGTGTAAAAAATTAATGAAATAATTTTTTGTTATGAATATGCAGAAGGGCACCTCGATGGAAATGGTTTGGGATGCAAGTAAAGCTTACATGAGAGGTATTTGGATATATTTGGATAATAAATATAGAAGGAAAAAGGGGGGGGGGGAGGAAAGAATTGGAAGAAGAGATTAAGAGACAAGAGCGGGCTTTAATTTCTAATCCAACAGATAAGAAAATTAAGGAGACAATTAACTTACTAAAAGGTCAATTTAATATGTTAATAGCAGATCAGGTGGCAACTAACTTACAATATGCCAAACATAACACTTTTTGTAACGCTAATAAACCAGATAGATGGTTAGCATATACGTTAAGTAAGAAGCAGAAATCAAGGATTATTGAAAGAATAAAATATAAGGGTAAAGAAGTTTTTGAACAAGAACTTATTAAAAAATCCTTTTTAGAGTTTTATTCAGGATTGTACACTGGTGGTAAAGTTAAAGAAGAGGATATATTTATTTATTTATTTATTTATTTATTTGGTAGTTTTTCTATGCCACCCTACTCCCTCAGGACTCAGGGCGGCGTACAACATTTTATGAAACTCCAAACAAATCATTAAAAAAGGCAATTTAAAAACAATTAAAAAACATATAAACAACATACATACATGGGGAGACATCAGATATAAAGTCGTCTCACACTCACCCCGCCTGCAGGAAGAGCCATGTCTTAATGGCTTTTCGGAAGGCCAGCAAGGTGGGGATGATTCGGATCTCTGGGGGAAGTTGGTTCCAGAGAGCAGGGGCCCCTACAGAGAAGGCCCTCCCCCTAGGCCCCACCAGTCGGCACTGTTTGGCTGACGGGACCTGGAGGAGACCCACTCTGTGGGACCTGACCGGTCGAAGGGAAGAATGAGGCAGAATGCGGTCCCGGAGATAGCCTGGTCCTAAGCCATGTAGGGCTTTAAAGATGATGATCAGCACCTTGAATTGTACTCGGAGACCAATGGGCAACCAGTGCAGCTGGCGGAGTATAGGTGTTACGTGGGTGTACCTTGAAACACCCACCACGGCACGTGCAGCTGCATTTTGCACCAGTTGAAGTCTCCGAATACTCTTCAAGGGCAGCCCCATGTAGAGCGCATTGCAGTAGTCCAATTGAGAGGTGACAAGGTCATGAGTGACCGTGAGTAGAGCCTCCTTCTCCAAGTATGGTCGCAATTGGTGCACCAGGCGAACCTGTGCAAAAGCCCCCCTAGCCACAGCTGCAAGGTGTTGGTCTAATTTTAGCTGTGGATCTAGGAGGACTCCCAAATTGCAAACCTGTTCTGAGGGAGTTAATTTTTCTCCCTCAAGAACCAAGGAGGGACAGTCGACATAGTCCTTCGGAGGCAATATCCAGAGCCACTCAGTCTTGTCGGGGTTGAGTTTGAGTCTGTTTCCCCCCATCCAGGTCCTAATGTCGTCCAGGCACCAGCACATCACATCAACTGCCTCCCTGAATTGAGACGGGGTGGTGATGTACAGCTGGGTGTCGTCAGCGTACTGTTGAAAACTCACCCCATGTCTGTGGATGATCTCCCCCAGCAGTTTCATGTAAATGTTAAACAGGATGGGTGAGAGGACCGAACCCTGAGGCACCCCACAAGTTAGGGGCCTAGGAGACAACCTCTGTCCACCTGCTAACACCGACTGCATCCTGTCGGCGAGATAAGAGGAGAACCACCGTAAAATGGTGCCTCCCACTCCCAACTCGCCGAGACGATGCAGACGATGGTCGATGGTATCAAAAGCCGCTGACAGGTCAAGTAGCACCAGGATGGAGGAATTACCCCCATCCCGGGCTCGCCAGAGATCATCCATCAGGGCGACCAAGGCGGTTTCTGTGCTGTAACCGCGCCTGAAACCCGACTGATAGGAATCTAGATGATCAGTTTCCTCCAATAACTGGAGGAAATAAAGGAGCTGAAAAGCTACCACCTTCTCCACAACTTTGCCTATAAAAGGGAAGTTGGAGACCGGACGAAAGTTCTTCAAATCCGCTGGATCCAGGGAAGGCTTCTTGAGGAGGGGTCTCACCACCGCAACTTTTAACGGTTGCGGTATGGATCCCTCCCTCAAAGAAGTGTTGACGACCGCCTGGATCCAGCCGCGTGCCACCTCTCTACTGGCCGAAACCAACCAGGAGGGGCACGGGTCCAATAAACAGGTGGCAGAGCTCATCGCCCCCACAGCCTTGTCCATGTCATCAGGAGAAACAGGCTCAAACTCCTCCCACAATGCTGGACCAAGACTTGCCCCTGTCAACTCAATGGACTCTGCCCAGCTAGAGTCCAGGTTCGACCGAATCGGAGCGACTTTATTCGTCACAAACTGCGAGTTTTCCTCAGCTCTACCTTGCAAGTGTTCCTCGCTCCCCCCTTTTACAAGGAGGGCGCGAGTCACCCTAAACAGGGCGGCTGGACGAGAATCTGCCGGCGCAATAAGAGCGGAAAAATGAGATCGTTTTGCCGCCCCTATCGCCACTAAATAAGACTTAATAAAAGTTCTTAGAAGTGTTCGATCGGATTCGGTTTTACTGGCTCTCCAGTGTCGTTCCAGACGTCTCTTGTGGCGTTTCATCTCCCGGAGCTCCTTGGTAAACCAGGGAGCTTTCCGGGATCCACTGCCACGGAGAGGTCGCAAAGGCGCAATCCGATCTAATGCCCCTGCTGCCGCGGTGTTCCAGGCAGCCACCAGGGACTCAGACGAATTGTGTACCAGGGTTTCAGGTATTTCCCCAAGTTCCCTCTGGAATCCTTCCGGCTCCATTAGGCGCCTGGGGCGGAACCACCTAGTCGGTCCCGCCTCCCTGCAGAGGAGGAGTGGGGCTGTGAAATCCAACCTCAATAGGAAATGGTCTGACCATGACAACGGGATGATGGCTATATCACCTACATTCAGATCATCTCTCCACTGCCCCGAAAGAAACACTAGGTCAAGCATGTGACCCCCCTCATGAGTCGGACCCTGGATTACTTGGGTCAGGTCCATGGTTGTCATGGAATCCATGAACTCCTGAGCTGCACCAGAGGTTTCGCCCGCCGAGGGCAGGTTAAAGTCCCCCAGTACCATGAGCCTGGGGAACTCCACCGCCAGGCTAGCTATCGCCTCAAGCAGCTCAGGCAGGGCCTTAGTAACGTAGCTGGGAGGCAGGTACGCCAACAAAAGGCCCACCTGAACCCCTAAGTCCAACTTCAGAAGGAGCGTCTCACACCCGACAATCTCCGGGGCAGGGATCCTACGAGGATGCAGATTTCGGTGCATTATGATAGCCACTCCTCCTCCCCTTCCCTGGGGTCGAGAATGGTGCTGCACTGAGAACCCGTCTGGGCATATCTCGGAGAAGGCTACTCCCCCCTCCTGGCCCAGCCAGGTCTCAGTTATGCATACCAGGTCCGCCCCCTCCTCGGTGATTAGGTCACATATCACGGGGGCTTTGCTGACAATTGACCTGGCGTTCAGCAGCAACATTCTGAACCCAGGGCCCTGAAAACCCTGGTTGTCAGGTTCTCGGGTTGAGCAAGATGGAACCACATTGGAGGGGCCAGAACAAGGGATCGCTTGTAAACAGCGAGGTCTTATTCCCCGAGAGCGGCCCGCCCCTCTGCTCCCGCCATATCTACCTCTCCCTATCAAGACCGGAATATTCCGGCTCTCTACCCCCCCAGAGATACCCCTCCACACCCTGCTGGTCCACCTCCCTTCCTGCAGGCCATCCATACCATTCATACTGAGCTGGGTAGAAGAGCCGGGACCCCCTCTGCTTCTGTTTGCACACTCAGCGAAGGGGGGCCAAGCCTTGGTCCCCGACTCACTCATACTATCTCATCATATTTCATTCTACTCATTCATTAACCCAATCGTAACAATCTGTTTCATACTAACACCCACCACTTCCGGAGTACAGTTAAAAAAGTTAATCATATCCAATCCAATATAGACGACTATTTGCAAAAACAGAATATTTATATAACTTCTAAGGAGCAGAGGGATACTCTAAATCAATTGATAACTGCAGAGGAAATTTTGTTTGCAATTAAACAGTTGAAAGTGGGTAAAGCACCAGGGACAGACGGCCTAACAGCTGTCTATTATAAAAAACTGCAGGAAGAAATGGTTGAACTGCTGAAGGAATTATTCAACAATATACAACAGGGAGGTAAGGTTCCTCCAACTTGGAAGACAGCTTTTATCTCTTTGATCCCAAAAGAGGGTCAAGATCATACAGATCCTAAAAATTATAGGCCGATCTCACTTTTAAACATAGATTATAAAATTTTTGCTAAAATTTTAGCAAATAGACTAATGATAGTTATGCAGCAAATGATTCACCTTGATCAAACGGGGTTTTTAATTGGTAGACAAATGAAGACTAATGTAAGACAAATTGTTAATTTACTAGAGTATTTGGGAAGGAACAACCAGGTACCCGCAGTATTAGTGTTTTTGGACGCTGAGAAAGCTTTTGATAGATTGAATTGGCAATTTTTATTAAAATTAATAGAAAAAATGCAACTTGGAGATTACTTTATACAATCTATTAGGGCGATATATCAAAAACAAACAGCGCAAATAATTAATGGTGGCTTAACAGACATTTTTGATATAGAAAAGGGAACAAGACAAGGTTGTCCTTTGTCCCCTTTATTGTTAATTTTGACTTTGGAAATTTTACTTAGCAAAGTAAGGGAGCTTGATACAATAAAAGGAATAAAAATTAGACAGGATGAATATAAGGTGCGAGCATTTGCGGATGACCTGGTTGTTACCTTAACCCAACCATTACAATCTATTATAGCTTTGATAGATATAATTAATTCATATGGACAAGTATCTGGTTTTAAAATAAATATAGCTAAAACAAAAATAATAGCCAAAAACATGACAAGAAGCCAAGAAGAAGAAATAGAAAGGGTAACAGGTTTTGAGATAGTTAAGAAGATTAAATATTTAGGGGTTTATATTATGTCTACAAATGCGAAATTATATCAACATAATTATGAACCACTATCGCAAAAAATACAGAAAGATATGGAAAAATGGAAAAAAATGCAATTGTCCTTGCTGGATAGGATAGCTGTAGTTAAAACGAATGTTTTACCAAGGTTTTTATTTCTTTTTCAAATGATACCTATACTTAAAAATGATGAAAATCTGAAGGAATGGCAGAAGGGTATAAACAAATTTATTTGGGCAGGGAAGAAGCCGAGAGTAAATCAGAAGATAATGCAAGATACACGAGAAAGAGGAGGTCTCAAAATGCCTAATTTAAGATTGTATTATGAAGCAGCTGCCCTCTCAGCAATTACTGATTGGATTAATTTGACAGAGGATAGGATATTAAATATTGAAGGATATGGTTTGATTTATGGGTGGCATGCGTATTTAGTGTATGATAAAAAAGTAGATAAAGCTTTCAAGAGTCATATATTAAGAAATGCTCTATTGCGCGTCTGGAAAAAGTATCAATGTAAATTAAATGATAAGTTACCTATATGGACAGTACCCAGACACGCGATAGAAAATATAAATTTTGAGCAAAAGCTAGATAAGATTACATATAAAGAACTTCTTTATGAAGAAGGAATTATATTACAATTAAAGTCAATGGAGCAATTAAGAGAAGAAGGAATAATTAGAACTTGGTTTCAATATGGGCAATTACAGGACAAATGGAGAGAAGATCAAAAAATTGGTATTTTGAAGCATGATGATAATTTGATAATACAAATAAAAGATAAAGGTCCAATGCATATAAAAAGATTGTATAATGTGTTAGTGGAATTAGATTCAGAAACAGAGCTAGTCAAGGATTGTATGATAAAATGGGCTCAAAATATAGGAGAACCTATAATCATGGAAACTTGGGAAAAGATATGGGTCACAAATGTAAAATTTACACAAGCTCAAAATTTAAGAGAAAATTTTTATAAAATGCTTTACAGATGGCATTTAGATCCAAAAAAACTAGCTTGTATGTATCCAAATTTACAACCTAAATGTTGGAGATGTGAATGTGATGATGCTACATATTTTCATATATGGTGGGCATGTAAAAAAATTAATGCTTTTTGGATAAAAATATGGTGGATTACTCAAAATATTTTAAAGAAAAAGATAAAGTTTACACCACAGTTTTTTCTGTTGGGAATAATTACGGATTGTACTGTAATAGAGACTAAATTGGTTTTGAATTTAATAACAGCTGCCAGGTTACTGGTGGCACAGTATTGGAAGAAAGAAGATACACCTACTATTGAAGAATGGGCATTAAAAGTTGCACATCTGGCCGAAATGACTAAAATTTCATCATATCTCAAGGATCATTCAAATGAAAGATATATATTGGAATGGAGTAGATGGACTGATTATATTCAAAAAAAGTATAAGATCAAGAAGACTCAAATAGTTTATTAATGATAAATGCCTAATTTTTAGATTATGTTTAAAAGGTTTTGAATAACAAGGAGTTAAAGAACTAGAAAAAGTTTGAAATTAATAATTCGTTAGCATATTTTAGTTTTATGTTTATTGAATACTATCCCTTGTGCTTTTTCTGGGAAGTCGGGGGGGAGGGTTGGGGGGAAGGGGGGAGGGTAAGGGGGGTGGGGAGGGGTTGGGGGGAAGTGGGGGAGAAAAGAGAAAAATGTTTGTACTTTGTACTAATAAAACTTTTTGAATTAAAAAAAAAGAAAATTTGATGTCACTGACATGAATGCTATCCACGCAGTCTTTTCCTTGCCATGCAACAAAGAAAGAAACTCATCATCGTTAATAAGTTCACGGATTTGTACGAACATCACTTGCCAAGAGATTCCACTGCTTTAGTCTTGAACCTAAAACCTCTGCCTTGTTCTTCGGAAGATCCAGATCTCTTATTAGGTCATTCAATTCCATTTGTGTTATGAGGTGCGGTTCAGTGGATGTGGATGGCAGATAATCCGGGTCATGTAAGGCTGTTGGTTCATCACTACAAGCTTCCTGAGGTTCTTCCTCACTGGACTCAACTACGAAAGATTCAGGCACTTTTGGAATCGGTAGTCCTTCTTCATGAGGTACTGGACATATTGCTGATGGAATGTTTGGATACTGCACAAACAACTTTTTTTCTTAGTAAGACCTTTCTCAATTGGAGGCACCATACAAAAATAACAATTACTGACATGATCTGTTGGTTCTCTCCAAATCATTGGCACTGCGAAAGGCATAGACGGCTTATTCCCATTCAACCATTGGACAAGTCTCGATCCACATGAATTACAGCATATGTGTGGCTCCCAGTTTTTGTCCTGGTCTCCTATTTTGCAACCGAAATACAAGTTGTAGGCTTTCTTAATCACGGTTGTGATCCTTCGTTTTTGGGATGCAAAAGTAACTTCACTGCAAATATAGCAGAAATTATCTGCTTTATTTAAACAGGTTCGAGGCATAACTAAATTTACTAGCATAAAACAATGTTTAAAGACGCTGTCTAACTCGCCAAGCAACAGATACTGTGACTTTTATAGAATTTGGTGATGTAATATTAGCTAATATTGCATCATCTTGGTACGCGTGGCGGTTTTCTATTGGTCACCAATACTGACTATGTAATCTATGGTGTAAATTGCATCATGCATTTTATAAACCTTATTTCATTAGTTGGTTGCTTATATCATGGAAACTAGAGCCAATATACATTTTTAAATGTTATTTTCGTTTTTAGCACCCCAAAATTATGTAAGAACAGCTGTTTTCATGCTCACAACTTTTTACCTGTAGAACAGTGTTATCTTTTCCAGGTATTGATGTCAGGCTTATTAGTCTGTAGTTTCCTAGATCCAATTTTTTCTCCTTTTTGTAGATTTAGAACCACATCAGCTCTTTTCCAGTCCTCTGGTATTTCCCCAGTGCTCCAGGAGTTTTGAAAGATTTTGTTCAGTGGTTCCGACAGTTCACATCTGCCAGCTCTTTCAGAACCCTAGGATGTAATCCTGCTCCTAGTGATTTGAACTTGTCTAGAGTGGATAGGTGTTCTCTTCTTGCCTATTTTGACTTGCATTACTATTCTGTCTCCTATGGTGCTGCTTTTGATAAGTTGGACTATTTTGTTCCTTTTGTGTGAAGACGGATGCAAAGAATGAATTAAGCAGTTCCACTTTCTCCCAGCTACCCATCACCTCCTGTCATCTCCCAATTAGTGGACTTGACTTTTTTCTTACATTTTGGAAAAAAACCTTTTTTTAATTATTTTTAGCATTTGTTGCCAGTCTTAGTTCCTTCTGACCCTTAGCTTTCCTGACTTCATCCTTGCAGAGTCAGGTTATTTGCTGGTATTCTGCCTTAGTTAAGTGTCCCTCTTTCCATTTTTTATTTTTGTCCTTTTTTCTCTCAGTTTTTCAGAGAGTACTTTATGTAACCATTCTGGCTTCATCTGGGGTCTCTTGTTTTTCTTTCTCTGTGGTATTGTGTTAAATTGGGCTTTTATGATCTCATTTTTCAGAGTTTCCAAGCATCTTGAGCTGTTTTCCCCTTTAGGATTTCCATCCATGGAATCCTTCCCACACTTTCCCTTAGTTTGTTGAAGTCAGCTCTCCTAAAGTCTATGACAGTAGTTTGACTTGGGCACCAAAATATCTGGACCACCGCTTTATACTGCACTAGTGAGACCACACTTGGAATACTGCATCCAACAAAGTTGCCAGCTAGGCTCATCAGGAGCATGTTTGATTTCCCACTTGATGAAGAGTTTGTCTCCCAGTTGATGTCAGGGTAGTTAAAGTCCCCCATTAGAAGGACTGCACCTCACAAGAACTGGAAATAGCACTTTTCTTATATACCGCTTCATAGTGCTTTACAGCACTCTCTAAGCGGTTTACAGAGTTCAGCATATTGCCCCCAACAATCTGGGTACTCATTTTACCGACCTCGGAAGGATGGAAGGCTGAGTCAACCTTGAGCCTAGTGAGATTTGAACAGCTGAACTGTTGAACTAGCAGTCAGCCTGCAATGGCTGCATTTAACCACTGCACCACATTCGGAAAACGACGGGCTCATCTTATCAAAAGGTCTTTAAACTAAAATTGAGGGGGGAGGGGGGCAATCTTCATGACCTTTAGAACCTAATTCCAAGCAAAAACCACTATATAACCAAACACATAAGGAGGTAGGGAGTAAAGAGAAAGAAGGGGGAAAAACAGAATAAAGTAGAGAGTGATGGGAAGGATGGAAATCCCAGTTACAAAGTAAGCGATATAAGAAACATACCCAGGACCCATAAAGGACTCAAATGCCAATACACTAATGCTCAAAGTTTAGGGAACAAACAGGGTGAACCTGAAGTACGAGTACATGAAGGGAGTTATGATATAGTTCCCATTACTGAAACTTGGTGGGATAAAACCAGAGGTGGGTTCCTGCCTGTTCCTGCCGGTACGGTTAATAGCTGTTGTTCGGCGCAGAGCCGAAGACGCTGCTGCCGTTCGCGGTGTGGGGGCTTTCCCCGGGCGCTGCCGCCATCCGCATGGACACCGCCAATTGCGTTCTTTTGCCCTCTGCGCATGCAGAACGCTTTGCGCATGTGCAGAGGGCAAAAGAACGCAATTGGCGGTGTCCATGCGGGCGGCAGCAGCGCCTGGGGAAAGCCCCCACGGCGTGAACGGCAGCAGCGTCTTCGGCTCTGCGCCAAACAACAGCTATTAACCGTACCGGCAGGAACCCACTACTGGATAAAATTCATGGCTGGAATGTACTGGTGGAAGGATACAAACTGTTCTGTCCTCACTACATGTTAGTCTGTGTGCAGCTCGACATGCAGCTAAATCCACCTATCCTCCAATAAAACAGACCATGTGCGTAGATCTGGATGCTTTATTGAAAGAACAGGATATGGCGAAACTGGGGAAAATAGGAATACATACAATGAGAACCAAATACAAGATAGGCAGTATTGAGTTACTGCTGAACATAACAATTAATAAATACAAGTAATCTAAATCTCATCAGCGATGCTCTGTGTGTGGGATGTGGGTTTGTCCTTGGATGAACATTTATTTATTTATTTAGCTATTCTTATATGCCGCCCTACTCCCTGTGCCACAGATTAAGCTGGATTCTTCTTTGTGCTTCTGCCTCCTCCAAATACTAAAGGAAAATGGAGTCTGGCTTCCCAGCATGCACTTGTTTTGAGAGTGTAGGTAAGCTCTGCCAGGAGACCCACCTGTCATGGCCGCAGGTGTTACCAATAGCCCTGTTCCACCTTAGGACCTGGCCATGATGAGACCTAGGTATCTCTCCATTTGAACTACTGTTCGGCTGCCCACCAGACACACTGAAGGGCTTAGACCCCCCAATCTCTTAGCTTAGAAAGAGGGGAGGTGGTCTTATCACCTTATATCACAGCCTTACAGCAGCAGCTCCATACACTGTGGAAGCAGAGTGCCTTAACTCAGACCCTGCCACTGGAAGAAAACCTACACCCCTTTGAAACTGGAGACTGGATTTGGATTAAGTCATTCACCCACAAGCCGCCACTGCAGCCAAAGTGGAAGGGGCCTTTCCAGATCCTACTGACCAAACAGACAGCAATCAAAGTTGCACAAAAGAGCGCCTGGATACCATGGACTCATGTAAAACTGGCAGCATTGGACCATAGCTCAAAACCTGTGATAACACCAATGGTGCCACCCCTGCGACTCAGGAAGGACCGGAAGACTGAGAAGTGGACTCTAAGGACTCTTTTTGAAATCAAAGGAAATGGGAGGAGGGACAGCTAAGGGGAATCAGGGGAACTCTGTGAAAATGTATTGTAAAATGTATTGTATGTTTATGTTTATAGCCTATGCCACAAGGTTCTTAGAACCAAACCTTTTTCCTGACAAAGGGAATGTTTGGGAGTATCTGGCGCGAGAGGTACTCAACACCACCAACTTTTGCCTAGCGGGTGGGAGGTCTGTAAAAGACATCCTGACCACATGCCTATTAGGACCATGGTGACAAAGCATCGTTTGCCACGTTTCTACACAGAAGACTATGGAATGGGAGGGGGGAATACTGTGAAGGAGAAACGTTAGAGATAACACATTCTTGGTTAGTTCTCCAAGGTCATCCTTTGTCCAACACCTGCCGGAAGCTGGGAGGAGAGATTGCCATGCTGGCAGAAGATCAGTGGCCAATGTGACCCAGTTGGGGGGTGGGGGAAAAGGGGTGCCAACTTCCTACCAGGTGGGAACTTGGGAGGAAAGTTAGATTTGGGTTGCTCCATGTGCTTGCCAACATGGTCTCTGCATTAAATTGGAACTTTGGTGAACTGATTGCCTTGGACTCTGATTTCTGCTTGAGTACTATTTGGAACCATGACATTAACCCAAATCTCATTTAAAACTTGCCCAGCTACCCCTGTTCTTGGGGCGCTGGTCAGGGTCCTGAGCGCCAGTTCCGACCTGAAGCCGGGCGGTGTGAAGACTCAGGGAAGATGGAGAAGGATGAGAAAGCAGCCGGGGACCCTGCAAGGGACGAGATGGAGGAATACATCAGAAGCCTCTACTCTCCCACCCTGGCATTTGTGGAGGCCAGGGAGTCCGCGGAGAGAGAACGCCAGTTGGGGGCACAGAGCAAAAAACCAGCCCCTCAGCCTCTCTCTCAGCTGGAGTGGACCCCGCTGGGAGCCGTTGGGGGCTTGAGACTGGAGCAGCCCTTGTATACCGGGGTAGCCCTTGGTCCCGAATGAGGGAAGCTGAGAACCACGCTCGCGGGGCGCTCAGAAGACGAGGGATCCCAGCCGGGCTCACACGCTCACTCGCTGATGGACCTTCATGATTGGTTTGGACAGCTAAGCGTGAATTGGACAACCCCCCCTCAGGAATTGAAGCTCCGAAGTGGAACCTGGCCCAGCCCGTGTTCTCTTTCCCGGAAGGACCTCGAGCCTCCCAGGAAAGTGGGGCTGCAGCCTCTTTCCACACTGCTGCGGATGGGAGTCTAGGAAGTCTTCCCACCGGGCCACCTCCCGGGTGGGAGTCGCGCTTTCCCTCTCTGAGGCCGACCCACCAACCTGAGGTTGGAAGGCCCCAGTGGTGGCAAACGGGAGGAGAAAGAGCACCAGCGCCAACCCCCCCCCCCCAGCCAAGCTCCGGAGCCATGCCACTGTGGCAAGCCCCACCGGGATGGGGGTTCTTTCCCGGAGTGGGGTGGGCACAATGCCAGTGGACCCCGGGGTACCTCCTGCAACCAATCCCCATACCCTACATGGGGGCAGTGCAGCCGAGCCCTACAATGCCAGCACCAGCCGCACCAGCTCCTCTCCAAGGGGGGGTGTTGGGCCAACAGATGCATCACGGAGGGGCCCAGATAGGAGGACCCCTGCAGCAAGCCACTGCTCTGCCGGCCGCGGCTGGGCTAGCTGCCCCCCCTCGGCCCCAGGAGGCCACCCTGTGGTTCCAAGCCACATTCGATGGGCACCCGACTAAACTGGCCTACTTCCTCCACCGGGTGTTAGTATACATCGATGAAAACCGAGCGCTGTTCCAGACAGATAGACAGTTGATCGATCAGATAACCGAGGGGATGAATGACGGGGAAGCAGCAGAGTGGGTGGCTGAGCTCCACGATGAAGCGGCTCCTGAGTTAGACGACCTGGACGACTTCGTCCAGCTAATGAGGATCAGATTTCGCGATGAGGCCCAACAGGCAGATGCAGAAGCCCAGATCAAAAAGCTGAAGCAAGCAGGATGCCCAGTGAAGGAACTGGTGTGGGAGTTTAGAAGAGAGGCAGGAAAAGTGCGGGACTGGCCCGAGCAGCTCTTAGTGTACACGTTCCGAGACACGCTAGACCCAGAGCTGAAGAAAGCATGTGAAATCCGGGGGGGTCCCGTGCCGGGTCCAGGAATGGTACTCCACCGCCATTGCTCTGGACCAGGTGGTCAGAGTCAGAAAGGAGACCCCGCTGGACCGCCCCGCTAGAAGGCCACCGGGCCGCAGGATCCCCCCTAGACCGGTGCCGACCCCCCAGGTTGAACAGATGAGGGGAGTGAAATGTTATAGGTGCGGCCAAGCCAGCCACGAGTGTCAAGCACCAGCCCCCATCCCTCTTCCGAGGGCCAGGCCACCTCCGGCTTCCAAAAGAAAGCCAAGCAAACCACCCGAACCGGGGCGGTTGGCCCTGCAACCGAAGGGGCCCCCTCCCCTTATTGACGACGACGAACTGCCACCAACGGGAGAATTGGGCCCTCCATGGGAAGAAGGGGTCAACAAGGAAGACGATCCGATGGTGAGTGCAGCCGTTCGGCCCTTTCTCATAAAAGTAGATAAACTGGGGATCCGCACTAGGCCCCTAGCCAGCCTCATCCGATTCCAACAGCTGGATGGGTCATTAGTGGGGGGGGCTCCCGCCACCCTTCTAACTCAGGCAGTAGAATTGCAGTTTGGGCGGCACCACGAACAAATTTGATTAATAGTAGCCCCCAAGATGTCCAAAGTAATCATCCTGGGTCTGGCATGGCTAGATAAGTGGACCCCCACCATCAGATGGGAGGATGGATATCAGAAGCTCAATATACACATCGGCCCGACACCTCCTCTAGAGAGCCAACAGCTGCGGGATAAGTTCACGCGTGGGGGGGCGACAGAACCTCAACTGGTCGCACCTGTGAGGGACATCACCCCCCCCCAGGGGCCCAAAGGGTGCCGAGAGAGTACCTCGACCTAGAGAGGGTGTTTAGTGAGGAAGAATGCAACGAGCTCCCCCCTCACCAACCCACAAACTGCGTGATAGAGTTCGAACCGGGTGCTATGCTCCCAAAACCGAAGATGTACTCCATGTCCCCAAAGGAATTGGGAGAGTTGAGGAGATACATCGACGCCAACTTGGAGAGGGGATTCATACAACCGGCGAAATCAAGGGTTGCCGCCCCCGTACTATTCAAAGAAAAAAAAGATGGGGGGGGGTCAGATTGTGTGTGGACTTCCGGGGGATCAACGGTGTGTGTGTGCAGAACACCTACCCCCTCCCCCTCATGAAAGACTTGCTGAACCACTTGTCCAAAGGCAAGATATTCACCAAGTTAGATTTAAGGGAAGCGTACTATCGCATCCGAATCCGGGAGGGGGATGAATGGAAAACCGCCTTCAACTGCCCTCTGGGAAGCTTCCAATTCAAAGTGATGCCCTTTGGGCTGCAAGGGGCCCCAGCGGTCTTCATGCAGTACATTAATGAGGTGCTCCACCCTCACTTGTACAAGGGGGTGCTCGTTTATTTAGATGACATTCTCATCTTCAGTGAGACAATGGAAGAACACATGAAATTAGTGCAACAAGTCCTAGAAAAACTCCTAGCCGCCAAACTATACGCTAAGCTTTCCAAATCCGAGTTCCACAAGACCTCACTAGACTATTTGGGATACCGGATCTCCAAAGATGGAATAGAGATGGATCCGGGGAAGGTGAAAGCAGTGCTTGATTGGCAGCCCCCATGCACCCGCAAACAGCTGCAGAGCTTCCTGGGCTTCGCGAACTTCTATAGGCAGTTCATCCCGGCATTTGCGGAAGTAGCCCTGCCGTTAACAGAACTGCTCAAGACGGGGCCGACACCCACCAAGCCAAAGCCTAGTCAGCCACTGAACTGGACGATGGACTGCCAGAAAGCCTTCAAGAAATTGAAGTGACTTTTTGCCTAGGAGCCAATTCTACAGCATCCCGATCCAGAATGACAATTCATCATTCAGGCGGATGCGAGTGATGTGGCTGTGGCGGTGGTGTTGCTGCAGAAAGATGAGAAAGACCATCTCCTGCCCTGCACTTATGTTTTGAAGAAGCTCACCGCTACAGAGAGGAGATGGGCCATTTGGGAAAAAGAAGCCTATGCCGTTCATTGGGTGCTACTGACTTGGAGACAATTCCTCGAAGGGGGAAAAATACCTTTTGAGGTGTGGACTGACCATAAAAACCTAGAGGCCCTAAAGACCCCGAGAAAGCTGTCACCCAAACAAGTGCAGTGGGCACAATACTTTAGACGATTCAAGTTTGAACTAAAACACATCCCGGGGGGGGAAACTTGCTGGCGGATGCCTTGTCCAGAAAACCTCAATATGACAGCCAGAGAGAGGAGGAATTCCCTCACACCCTCATGCCCTCCTCACTGACAGGAACGGTAGACCTTCCCCCCTCAGAGGGGGAACTTGCAGCTCATGTCCTTACCAGAGGCCAATCCCAACAGTTGACAGTTGAGCGCCCGGAGCCATGAGGAGTGGACAGACAAATTTAAAGCAGCCTTGCCTGATGACCCCTGGCTAAATGATAACAAGGAAATATTGACCATGAGAGATGGACTGGCTTGGAAGGGGTCCAAACTGTACGTGCCTGCCAGCCTCAGGCTGCAAGTGCTCCAACGAAGCCACGACTCTAAGCTGGGAGGACACTTCGGATTCTTGAAGACCCTCCACCTGATGAGACGGCAGTTTTGGTGGCAAAAAAATGAAATCGGAGGTGGAGGACTATGTAAAGAGCTGTGCCACCTGTGCCACAAGGAAGCACCGACCAGGAAAACCACCTGGACTCCTGCAGCAGGTAGCCAACCCAAGCAAGCCCTGGGAAGAAATAGGGATGGACTTCATTGTGGAACTCCCAGAGAGCAAGGGAAATACAGTGATCTGGACGGTCATTGACTTATTCTCCAAGCAAGCACACTTCGTCACCTGTTCCGGGTTGCCATCAGCCAGACACTTAGCAAAACTCTTCCTCAAGCACATTTACCGCTTGCACAGAGTGCCAAAGAGGATCATCTCTGACAGAGGCATACAATTCACTGCCAAGTTCTGGAGGGAATTCCTGCTCACCATTGGATCCACTCAAGGGCTTAGCTCAGGATTCCACCCGCAGACTAACGGGACCATAGAAAAAGCCAATGCGATGGTGGAACAATATCTTCGCTGTTATGTGGACTACCAACAGGCCAACTGAGCGGAGCCGCTGCCATTTGCGGAAGTAGGGTACAACAATGCAGTACACAGCAGCACCGGATTGACATCTTTCCAGATCACCAGCGGACAGGAATTCGTCCCAATGCCAGAACTGCCCACAGAAGCACCCACATCCATGTCCCTAACAGAATGGATGGAAGCACTAAAGAAAGGATGGGAAAATACAAAAAAAGGCATTGAATGAAGCTGCAGAAACCTATAAAAAACAAGCAGACAAGCATCGAACCATTCAGCCCCCTTTCCGGGTGGGGGATAAGGTCTACTTATCAACAAAATACATCCGCCTAAGACTACCCAGTAAAAAGGTGGGTCCAAAATTCTTAGGACCTTTCCCAATAGTAAAGATAATTAATCCTGTCACAGTACAGCTTGCTCTGCCAAGAATATTGGGGAAAATACACCCAGTATTTCATAGTAGCTTACTTAAGCCAGTGACATGATCAAGCATTAGGCCACCAACCCTTCCTCCACCACCCCCAGTAGTAATACAGGGGGAAAGACACTATGAAGTGAAAAAAATCCTACTGTTGTGACTTGCCCGCGTCCCGCGCAGATGATGGAGGACCCGGAGGACGTGGAGCCGCTCATGTCGCAGCAGTACCACCCCATGTACCTGGCACCTGAGTCTGCCAGCGATGACGACTCAGTGCCAGAGGAGGAAGACCAGCCAGGACCTTCTGCACCTGCTCAGCAAAGTGAGTCGTCAGAGGAAGAGGAGCCTCTGCTGGATGCTAGGGCTCGTAGAGCAGCCAGCAGGCAGGATTGGCTTAGCAAACGGAGGTCTCCTCGGAGGTAGCACTGAGGGCTAATTGGGCCACGCCCTCAGTGCCTATTTAAGTCCGGTGCAGTCAGAGATCTGTGCTGAAAACAACACCAGTGTTTCTCGAGCACCATTGGAGTTTCTTGAAATCAGAGTTCTTGCATTTGGAAGCTAACATCATCTGTCTGGGACGCCAGCCAGCTCAAGTGAGTTGAGATAAGGAAGCTAATTGCCTCTGTATTTGAACTTAACCCACGAAGAGCCCAAAGACATTTGAGACTCTGTTCTTTGTATCTTTTCTGGACATTATACCTGTTCTGCCTTTACTAAGAAGCTTTATTAGTAAAGAGATACTTTTGATTAGTACAAACGTTTGTGTGTGCGTTTCTGGTCGGATTGCGGTGCTGGGACACAACACCTAGACTGCAGGCTCTTTAGAGGCCAACTACAGTACCTTATTCACTGGAAAGGGTATTCTTTGGCTGAATCCACTTCGATCAAAAGTTGGAAGGTGAATGCAGACAGTTTAGTCACAGATTTCCATGACAAATATCCAGATAAGCCAAAGGAGCCCCCTGGGGGAGGGAGGGAGGGGTGGTTAAGATCATTAACTTAATCCCCTGTGCTCTCACTCTCACTCTCTTTTGTGTATTGGTAGGAAATGCTTTTCGCGTGAGGAGAGGCAGCCTGACAAAGCATCGCTTGCCACGTTTCTACACAGAAGACTATGGAATGGGAGGGGGGAATACTGTGAGGGAGAAACGTTAGAGATAACACATTCTTGGTTAGTTCTCCAAGGTCATCCTTTGTCCAACACCTGCCGGAAGCTGGGAGGAGAGATTGCCACGCTGGCAGAAGATCAGTGGCCAACGTGACCCAGTTGGGGGGTGGGGGGAAAGGGGTGCCAACTTCCTACCGGGTGGGAACTTGGGAGGAAAGTTAGATTTGGGTTTCTCCATGTGCTTGCCAACATGGTCTCCGCATTAAATTGGAACTTTGGTGAACTGATTGCCTTGGACTCTGATTTCTGCTTGAGTACTATTTGGAACCATGACACATGGGCCATAATTAATTATTCCAAGCTCAGAGGTTTTCCCCTTACAACCACATATTCTACTGTCATGCCCCTGTTGGAGTCTGACTCTGAGATGGAAGAGGAACAGCTAACAGAGAGCGAGAGAGTGGCTCCATTGGCTGTGGAGGAAACTGGGGAAGGACAAAGTCAGGTTGGGCAGAGCAGCGGAGAGGTGGAACAGTGATGGAGGAATGGCCTCGTTGGAACGGCGCTCCATCTGAGAACACCCTCCAAGAGGAGAGCAGGGCTGGGGGGGCTTGGCAGTTTCCCCCCGGAGTGGCCACAGATAATAGTGGAGATTACGGGTTTTATGAGGGTGCTTCAAAAAAGATCATGAGGCACCTGGAGTCCCCCACGGCATGGAGAACAAGTTCCGGTGGCTGGATTGAGAAGACAATTAGGCCACCATTTGCCAGCACTCGCTCTCAAGCCAGAAAGCTGAAAAGGAACCCAGGCGTTGCCTGGGAGTTTCAATATCTCCGTGGCCGGGAAGAACGAGTGAGAGAGGGAAAAAGATTACCAGGGCTTGGCGTGGGAGTCAAGCCGGGAGGCAAGGTCTTTGCAGGGAGCGTGTTGGCTGTCACAAAGAACAGCTGGGTGAAAGCAAGGCATGCCCTAAAGCCAGCCAGCACAAAGACAGAACGCTGCCTGAGGCTCAGATGCACTTTTTACACTCTTAAGGTACGGCATTGTTATTCTAAGAAGGGCATGGTTCTGATTGAACTTTTGCGGATTCTACGCACCATCTGGCATCTATACTATACCCCCTATTCGCCAGAGGACCCATATTGCGCCCCCTACCTGTTGGACTGTGAATACCATCGAAACCTCTGCAAAAAAGAACTGACCAACTATAACATTAATATTAATTGGCTGCAGAAGGTGGACAGATTGGCCGGGGTGATTATCCTGGAGCCTGCGTTGGATGTCTTTGACCCAGAGGAGCTGCTATGGATTAAAGGAGGGCAGTCTGAGGGCCCGACCACTCCGGACTGCACATCATCTAGAGACTCGACATCTCTGTATTCCATTTATTATGGGAGCTTGACTTTGGCCATAACTCTCCGCCTTTTACAACTATTTATTGGGCACTACGGATTTTATGAACATTAGCCGGAATACTTGCCTGTGAATTATATGAATGGGGATGTCAGGTGTGTGAATGTTGGTAGCTGGTTTTTAGTTTATAGTCTGGGGAATGTGGGAACCCAGGGAAGGGAATGGAGCCCCCTCTGCTGAGTGTATAAGCAGAAGCAGATGGGGGCCCAGACCTGACCCCTGGCTCGGTATGAATGGTATGAATGAGACTTCTGGCCTGCCGGAGGATGAGAGGGCCAGTGGGATGGGGGGTGGGATCTCAGGGATGGTAGAGGGTCGGAGCATTCCGGTGGTTGTTGGGAGAGGTAGGTATGACGGGAACCGAAGGGTAGGCCATCTATGGAGAACTAGGACTCACTATATTAAAGTGATTACATGTTCTGACCCTTTGTTGTGACCCAGCACCGCAACCCCCAGAAACACACACACAACCGTTTGTGATTCAAACAAAAAGGGTCCTTTTACTAATAAGGTTTCTTAGCAAAAGCTCAGGGGTTTTTAAAAGTCCATAAACAACACAATAGTAAAGTCTCGGGGAATAATGTTCTTTTGGTTCCTTGAGGGTTAAATATCAAACGGTCAAATGTTCAAAACAATACTCAGCAATTCTCCTCTTATCTGACAAGTTGGCTGGCTTCCCGGAATAAGCCTTTCAGAAGCTGCTGTCTCCGAATACAAGATTTCCGAACAAATGCAGAGGCAAACAAGACTATGGATGTGCTGGAGATCATTTGACATGTTGTTCTCAGCACTGAGTGCTGATTGCGCCGGCCTAATATAGGCACTGAAGGGCGTGGCCCAATTAGCCCTCAGTGCTACCTCCGAGTAGACCTATGCTTACTCAGCCAGTCCTGTCTTCTGGCTGCTCTGCGAGCTCTGGCGTCCAGCAGAGGTTCTTCATCTCCTGATGATTCACTCTGCTGCGCAGGTGCAGAAGGTCCTGGGGGATCGTCCTGCTCTAGCACCGAGTCCTCATCACCAGCCGTCTCCGGTGCCAGGCACATGGGCTGGTACTGCTGCACCATGAGCGGCTCCACATCCTCCGGATCCTCCATCCTCGGCGCCGGACGCGGCCAAGGCACAACACCCTTCTGGTGACTTGGGTTCTCAGGGCCCTGGCCTCAGGCTGCTGCTGCTTAATGCCAGATCTATTGTCAACAAGGTTGGAGACCCCTGGAAAGCTTGCAAAATACAGAAACTCTTCTCGCGAGGGTGAGCAATTAACAACTCGCAGCAAGAAGAGTTTCTGTATTTTGCAAGCTTTTTTCCCTAGAGACAAACCGACAGATACACGAAGCTGTTAAATCAGTAAGATGCCGGATTGGGGGGGCGGGCAGGGGCTGGGTGGGGGGCTTTATGGGGGCTGGGTTGGGGGGGGGTTTGGGGGTGGGTGGGAGGAGGAGGAGGAGGAGGGAGACCTTGTGTGGAAATCGCAGCTGCCTCTTTTCCGCTCCTTCAGCCAAGAGGCGCCGCGGCCAAAAAGTCGGTCCGGAAAGAGGGCAGCGATGGGGGGGGTGGAGATCGGGAAGAGTTGCCCACCAGAGTTTCTGCCACCTTCGCCTGTCTTCCTTCCCTTCCCTTCCCTTCCCTTTCTTCCTTCCTTCTCTTTCCCTTCCTCCCTTCCCTTCCCCCCTCTTTTTCCTTCCTACTTTCCTTCCCTTCCTTCCCTCTTTTTCCTTCCTCCGTTCCTTCCCTTTCCTACCATCTTCCCCCATCGTGGAAGGCTGGGCAGGGAGGTGCGCCGATTGTCTCGTTGGCGGCTTGGCCAAGGAAGAGGAGCGTGTTTGAAAACGCTGCCGGAGGCAGCCCAGAGCAGCCGAGCCAGTCCCGCGGGGTGTGCGCTTAGCCACCTCTCGATTTCTCTCTCTCTCTCTCTCTCTCTCTCTCTCTCTCTCTCTCTCTCTCTCTCTCTCTCTCTCTCCCCTGGCCAAAAGAGTACCCGCCGCAGAAAGAGTGGCTCCTGGCCGCGAGAGCGAGAGCAAGCGAAAGGTGGGTGCGCACACACCCCGCAGGACTACATCGGCTACTCTGGGCTCTGCCTACAGCAATTTAAAATGCGCTTCTGTCTGCGAGGAAGAGGGGCGTGTTTGAAAAGAGGGGCTGGGGGTGGGTGGGAAATCTATCCCACATTGAGCCATTGGGTGTGTGTGTGCGCGCTTGCGTGTGCGTGGCCAGAAACTTCCAGGTTTGGAAAACTGGGAGGTTTTGAAACCGGTTCCCCCAAACCTGGTTTGTATTTGGTTGCAAAAACAAACAAACAAACACACAAGCCATTTTGGTTCCTCGCCGAGGCCGGCTCAACTGGATGACCAAACAGAGCCTGGAAAGGAAAGGAAACTGCAGAAGTGGTCAACAGAGGGGGGGGGGTGGGACTCCAGGGAAGGGGTGGGGGAGTGGCAATCATCGCCCATAAGAATCTTTGTACTCGCAGGATCCCTGCCCCAGAGATTGTTGGGTGTGAGTCTCTCCTTGTGAAGTTGGACTTAGGGGTTCAGGTGGGCTTGTTATTGACATACCTACCTCCCAGCAGCATTAAAACAGCCCTGCCTGATCTGCTGGAGGCGGTCGCCGG
This sequence comes from Diadophis punctatus similis, assembly GCA_023053685.1. NCBI lineage: Eukaryota > Metazoa > Chordata > Lepidosauria > Squamata > Dipsadidae > Diadophis > Diadophis punctatus. The sequence goes on along the minus strand of JALIGW010000074.1, from coordinate 1,032,489 downwards.
ATTGGCAGTGGAGTTCCCTAGGCTTATGGTCCTGGGGGACTTTAATCTACCATCGCTTGGCGAATCGGCGGAAGCAGATCAGGAGTTCATGGCTTCCATGACAACCATGGACCTGACCCAAGTAGTTCAGGGTCCGACCCACAAGGGGGGGCACACACTTGACCTAGTTTTTCTCTCGGGACAGTGGAGAGATGATTTGAAGCTAAGGGGTATAGTCACATCTCCCTTGTCATGGTCAGATCATTTCCTGCTGAGGTTAGACTTTAGGGCACCACTCCCCCATCGCAGGGAGGTGGAACTGATTAAGTGATTCCGCCCCAGACACCTGATGGACCCTGAGGGATTCCAGAAGGAGCAGTTCGGAGGACCGAGGCCGGGTGGAGGGGGGACTCCTGTACCCAGCAGGCACAGCTGGAAAGCCCCTCCTCAACTGGTGGTGTGTCGTGCCTGCCTAAATTGCTATCCATCCGGGGGCAGGGGAAGATGGCATCGCAGGGACGAGCGAGAGCAGTGTGTTAGGTGGGCAGAGGAGGCGAGGGCGAAGGCCACATCGTGAGACGGGCATGTGGAGAGGTTGCCAGGGGCGCAGGAGGCTGGGCACCTGGGATCTTCTGTGGGACGGGGAAGGGGGTGGTACTGGGTGTTTGGGGTGGGGTGGGGAGTTATGATTTTTAGAAGATGAGACACACACGCACGCACAATGGCCAAGGGGAGGATTTAACTTGGGGTTGTTAGGGAGAGAAAAATAGAGGGAGGGAGAGAAGGAAGGAAGGAAAAGAAAGGAAAGGAAAGAGAAAGAAAAGGAAGGAAGGAAGGAGAGGGAAGGAAATGGAAGGAAGAAGGAAGAAAGGAAGGGAGGGAGGAAAGGAGGGAGGGAGGAAAGAAAGTATGAAGGGAAGAGAGGGAGGGAGGGAAGGGAAGGGAAGAGAGGGAAAATAGGAAGGGGAAGGAAAGGGAAGGAGGGAGGGAAGAGAGAGGGAAGGAAGGAAGGAAAGGTTGGAGACCAGTGCAAAGAGACCAGCCGACAGACACACGGAGCTGTTAAACTCAGTAAGATGCCCATCTCACAGTCCACCCAGCCCCCGCTGGGAAAAGAGTGGTGGGAAAAGCGTCGAGCGGGCGATTGGGTGGACATGGGCAGCGGCGCAGGGACAGGACCGGCGAACCACCTGCCGCCCCCCTAGCCCCTCTTAGTACCCCCCTGTCGCCACCCTTGCCTCTCAGCACCCCCCTAAGGCATCCCCCCCGGGGGGCGGTACCACCCACTTTGGGAACCACTGCTATAGACCAATCAGCCTAACATCAATACGGGAAGATACTGGAAAAGATAATAAAAAAACAGATCTGCCAACATCTAGAAACGAGTAAAGTAATAACTAGCAGTCAGCATGGGTTTGTTAAAAACTGATCATGCCAAACCAATCTTATTTCATTCTTCAACATAGTGACTAAATTAGTAGACTAGTGAAATACTGTGGACATAATATACTTAGACTTTAGCAAGGCATTTGACAAAGTAGACCTCAACCTACTTCTGTTCTTTTTTTTTAAATTCAAAAAGTTTTATTAGTACAAAGTACAAACATTTTTCTCTTTTCTCCCCCCCTTCCCCCCAAACCCCTACCCACCCCCCTAACCCTCCCCCCTCTCACCCCCCCCCCCACCCCCCGGACTTCCCAGAGAAAGTACAGGGCATAATATTCAATAAAATAAATTTAAATTAAGTAAAAAAATTTCTAATTTCCACATTTCTTTGAGTCTTTAACTCCTAATTATTCAAAACTTTAAACATAATCAGAAAATCAAGCATATTATTAATCAAACACCATTCAGTATCTCAGGCTGATAATTTACCCCACTAAATATCTTTCCTTTATATAATCTATATATAATCTAATAATAAAAATGAAAAAAGAGAAAGGAAAAAAAAGGAAAAGAAAAGAAAAGAAAAGAGAGAGTCTTTCCTCCCCATTTCAATCAGTTGCAACATCACACCATTTCCTCAATATTAAATAAAACTTGAGTAAATATTACATAAGTAATAAGTAAATATTAAGTGTTTATACCTATTCAAAATACCTAAGTATTTAAAATATTCTATCAAATTATTAATTCCAGTATTTTAAGATTTCCTTAACCCCTTGTAACTCAAAAACCTTAAACTTAATCATAAAGTCAAACACAGTATTAGTAACCTAATATTACAGTATATCAAATTATTAATTTCACAAAAATTCTAAATCATTAATTATTTTAAAATATATTGATAAAAAAAGAAGAGAAAAAAAACCACGTTAATCTCTCCATCTGTCCTGTAGATTCCAACACTAACACCAAACTCTGACCATTCCTTCCTCTCGATCAAATTTTGAATCTGGTTCTTGCAGCCTTTTGTAGCTTGACAGTTTTGGGTTTGACAGCTCAACTCTCATCTGACTCTGATCCTTTATCTCCTTTTCCACATTATAAACATCTGTCTGGCTCTGTAAATCACCTTGAATCTTCAAAGCTCTTTCCATTTGAACAAATATAGATGACTTTCCCTTCTCCTCTTCTGTTGCTTTTATGCTTCTTACTTCTGGAATTTTGGATATATCAGCCTTTAAAACTTTGACATAAAAATCTGTAGCTTTCATTATCGTATTAAGCCGGTATCTTTTTTCCAAATATCTCACCACTATCCCTGTTGGGGCATCCCATTTGTACTGTAGGTTCTGTCTTTTAAGCTCTTCTACCAAGAAGGTATAATCTCTTCTGGCTTTAAGCATTTTAGGAGGAATTTCTTTCAATGTCATTACTTCCTGGCCATTTACCTGAAGCTTGTTCTTAAAAGTCGCCTGTATGATTCTATTCCGTAGAGCCCTTATGGTAAAATATATTACAATGTCCCTTGGCAGGTGTTTTTGTTTGGCAAACCAAGAATTGACCCGGTATATCTTATCAATTTGCGTAGCCAGTTCCTCTTTAAACATTCCAGACACCTGCTCCAAAGCCTCCACCATCCTTCCTTTCAAATCTTCATATTTTTCCTCTTTCAGGCCCCTCACCCTTATAGCAAATTCCATGCTTCTGAATTGAGTCATTAACACCTCTGTTTCAAGATTTGCAATGTCATTTTGAGTTTTGTCTATATTTTCCCCCGAGGTTATCAAGGATTGTTTAGTTATTTCCATATCGTTCTCCAGAATTTCCATATTTACTGCTAATCCTTTAAAAGCCTCTAGCACATCCTCCCTCACTTGTTGATCCATCTTCTCTAGAGTAGCCTGCATTTTTAATTAATTTCATTGATTTTTAAGTTAAATTCCATAACCAGTTCATTTTTCATAACTTTTAAAGTATTAAATAAATTTTCAGGTGTTAGAGACTGTGGGGGTGTTAAGTCAGAAGTAAGTTACATTCTTGAAGTATGAACAGAGGAGTATTCAATTCTTTTATTTGAAACAGTCTTTCCGGGTTTAGAAGCCATTTGAAGTATTAGATTTTTTAAAAATAGCAAAGCTCATCAAAATCCAACATTTCCGGAAGAATACAAAGAGAAAGCCAAATCTCTGATTGACAAAATTCTTTCCAAATACAGAACCAGTTAGTGTATGTATGTGTATATATATATACACATTCTCAGGATCAAAAGTTTCCATAAAAGGAGCTGCTGGCAAAACGAAACTTAATCACTTTCACTTCCACGCCCATGATCTCCGATCGCCATTTTATTGCTTATTAGCGCTACTTTGTAACTTCCCAAAGTGAAAGTCAGCAGTGGAGTTAAAGATTAGGATACTTGCCCTTCTGGACTCCTGCCTTTCTCTATCTGCTTTCTTTAATGCTTCAAATTATTGTAGATCCCATTGTAAAAGCAGCGGTGGTCGCGGCATCTTGCTCCGCATAAGCGGAGGCATCCAAAGTCCTGGAGCAAGAGACAGGCTACCTGGGGAGCCCTCACCCTTCGCGCCCCTAGTTGTCTCCTAGGGCACTAGGGGGGCTCTACCCCACCTGTCAAGCTCTCATCTCTCCCCTACGCCCGGGGAGAAGATTTTCAAGCCGCCAGACAGCTGTTCTGGCGGCTTTTACAGGATTTCGGAGGAGGCGCTCGGCAAGGAGCGTCCACGATGTCTGTGGAGCCAAACCGGAAGTCAACCTACTTCTGTTCTGACCTAGGCTTCCCGATAAATAATACAGCACAAACGGTGTCCCAAAAAGCTCTTTTATTTTAACGGCTCTGAATTATGTTCATTCCCAGCCGTAATAAGTCCCAAACAATATTAATGAGTCTGACAAAAGTCTTTCGGAAGAAGGCTGATATCACCAAACTTTATCTCTCCTGACACGCTGCCAAAGACCAATTAGCAAGGAGCTTTGCAAGGCCAAACAGAAACACAGAGTCAGAACTGAAAATGCTGAGACACGAAGTGAACTAAGTTGCTTCCTGCAATGACCACATCCGTTTGCTCCACTTTTATAGCCTATGGGAGAGGCCAATTATCTCCAAGCCTTACTCCTGAGTAGTCCTTCTCCTCTGTAACTGTTCTTGCCTTCTGGCAGCTCTGCGCATGCGCGCATTGGGAACAGGCTCCCCCTGTTCCTCTGCCTTGCTCATGTCAGCCTCTGGAGGCTCTGGAGTCAGCACAGACCTCCCAGATGGCCCGAGCTGGATCACTGCCTCTGGCACCGAGCCTTCTCCAGACTCCAGGCCTGGCCCATGTTCCTCCCCAGCCTCCTCGCTGTCGGACTCTGCTGCCAGCTCCGCAGGCTGCTGGCGGACCACAACAACTTCTTGGTAAGCTAGAAAAAAGTGGGATAGATAGCATCACCATCAGATGGATTCGTAACCGGCTGACAAACCGTACTCAATGAGTAGTCCTACAGCTACATCTACATGGAGGGAAGTAAGCAGTGGGGTACCACAAGGTTCTGTCCTAGGCCCAGTACTCTTCAATATCTTCATAAATGACTTAGATGAGGGAATAAAAGGGGAACTTACCAAATTTGCAGATGATACTAAACTGGAAGGAATAGCCAACACCCTAGATGATAGGCTCAAGATCCAGATGGATCTTGACAGACTTGAACACTGGGCCCTATCTAACAAAATGAAATTCAGTGTAGAGAAAAGTAAAGTCTTACACTTAGGCAAGAAAAACCAAAAGTACACATATAGACCGGGTGAAATCAGGCTTAATAGCAGTAACTGTGAGAGGGATCTTGGAGTCTTAGTAGACAACCAATTAAAAATGAGCCAACAGTGTGCGGCGGCAGTCAAAAAAGCCAATGCAATCCTAAATTGCATTAACAGAGGGATACAATCAAGATCAGGGGAGGTACTAATACCACTCTATAAAGCCTTAGTAAGACCACACCTAGAGTACTGCATCCAGTTTTGGTCACCACACTATAAAAAAGATGTTGAGGCTCTAGAAAGAGTGCAGAGAAGAGCAACCAAGATGATTAGGGGACTGGAGGCTAAAACATATGATGAACAGTTGCAGGAACTGGACATGGCTAGTCTAGTGAAGAGAAGGACCAGGGGACACATGATAGCAGTGTTCCAATATTTGAGGGGCTGCCACAGAGAGGAGGGGGTCAAGCTATTTTCCAAAGCACCTGAAGGCCAGACAAGGAATAATGGATGGAAACTGAACAAGGAGAGTGTTGTGTTCTGACTGACCTCTAACTGAACCCTAAACTTGTTTTGACTAGACGATCTTTGACTGAACTGTAAATTGTTATGTTTTTAGTTGAACTCTACCTGAACTGTTGCTGCCACCCAGGTCATGTGTTTGAATGCTCATACACTATTGGTTGTTGTGTCTGACAGCCCTCTATAAAAGAGCTAGCTGTCAGACCATGTTTTGCTGGTTACTTGGGTGAGCTGAGTAAAAGAGCTGTTATGAAGTCTGTCTCCTGTGATCCTTGCCCACAATCTAACAGTGGCGATGAGGGTTTGGGACCAGGAGAACGAAGACTAGCCCTCAAGTGCTGCAATCAGCCAGGCAGCACTAGCCACGTCTGCCTTCTCTCATCGGGATGTCTACCTTCCACCCGCCGGCGCCTTTCGACTCTGCCCGGGAAAAATGGGACTCCTACATGCGGCGTTTTGAGTGCTTCCTCGAACCCATTGATCTGCTGGGGTTGGCTGACAACAGAAAAAGAGCTTTATTTCTGAGTCACTGTGGGCCAGAGGTGTTTGACACCACAGAATCGTTGTCTGACCCAACCCCAGTCCACACTGTGACCTGGCAGGTACTCCAGGCTACACTGAAGACACACTACACGCCCACCCCATCCAAGGTTGTCCGGCGCTACAAGTTACGCCAGCAGATGCAGCAGGAGGGCGAGACCATCAACCAATACATCGCCGCTCTCCATAAAGCCTCCGGCCACTGCGAGTTCCACGACCTGGATGACATCCTGCTTGACCAGCTCATCTGTGGCGTGCAGGACATTCGCCTGCAACGCCGGCTCCTGGCTCGGCCCAACCTCACGCTGGCCACTGCCCTGGACGAAGCCAGAGCTACTGAGTCATCAACCAAAGCGGCTGAATCTCTGCATCGTTTCGCCTCCTCTAAAAAGGACACTAAGCCTCCTTCTGCGGTCCACAAGGGCTCTGTCGAGGAGCCTGTAAGCAGCAATGACGAGGTCTGCCGCACCGACCAGAAGCGCCCTCCGCCCCCCAAAGAATCCCTGACTGCTTGTGCCAGCTGTGGGGGGCGACACCCGAGGATATCGCGCAGATTTAGGCACGTTATCTGCCAACGTTGTGAAAGGAGAGGACATTTGGCGTGAGTTTGCTGCGCCATTCTGCCTCCGAAAGACACGCATGCACAGGACATCCCTAGAGGCGAATTGTCAAATAGATTCTGGCACGAAAAGCAAAGGCTGCGCCAGAGAGCCTTCACCGTGCAGCCAGAAACCAACCAAACACGGGTTGCCAGGGCCAGCTGCCCCTTCAAAAGGAAGATCATGGTCACCATCTCCATTGACGGAGCACCGGTCCAAATGGAGGTTGACACCGGGTCTGCAGTGTCTATCGTCACCTGGGAGATGCTCAAGCTCACCCTTCCGAGTCTCCGGTCTACCTGCCTGCAGGAATCCTCAATCCGCCTCTCTGACTACCAGGGAAACCGGATCCGTGTCCTTGGAAAAGCCCGGGTCCATGTCAGATTCAACAATTTCGACAGACCTCTCCAGCTCACCATAGTCAACGGCAGCCTTCCGAGCCTCCTAGGACTCGGTTGGTTCGAATAGCTCGGCCTAGGGGTGACAGGCATCAACGCCATCGGAGCCGCAAACCTGGACGACCTTTTTGACGAGTTCCAGGACGTTTTCAGTGACGGCTTGGGCAAGTATGTGGGGACTCCTATTTCATTTAGCCTTGACCCTAATGTCGCCCCCATTCGCCTTAAGCCTCGACGGGTCCCTCTCCCACTACGGGACAAAATTGACAAAGAGCTGGACAAGCTCATCAATTTTGGAGCCAGTCGACCATGCTAAATGGGAGACCCCCATAGTGACCCCCGTTAAAGGGGACGGCAGTATTAGAATTTGTGCCGACTACAAATGCACCATCAATAAGGCTTTGCAGCAGAGCGCCTATCCGGTGCCAATTGTGCATCATTTACTCCACTCCCTAGGTCCTGGATGCCTGTTTGCTAAACTAGACCTTGCGCAGGCATACCAGCAGCTGCCGGTAGATAGCGCTACTGCAGAAGCACAGACCATTGTAACTCACAGGGGAGTTTTAAATGTCGCAGGCTGCAGTTTGGAATCAGCGTAGCCCCGGGGTTGTTCCAGAGTGTAATGGAACGTCTGTTGCAGAACATCCCCGGGGTCATACCATATTTTGATTACGTCCTAATCTCTGCCTGTGACCAGGACCAGCTCCGCTGTCGAGTTAGAATGGTCCTGTCAAAAATGCGTGCTGCTGGGCTTAAAGCCAAACGCAGCAAATGCTTGTTGGGGGTGCCTGAGGTCGAATTTTTAGGGTACCAAGTCAACGGCCAAGGCATCCACCCCACAGAAAATAAGCTAAGGGCAATCCATGAGGCTCCTGCCCCAAAAAACCAAACAGAGCTCCTAGCCTTCCTTGGGCTCCTAAATTTTTACAGCTCTTTTCAACCTGAAAATATGGAGAAATTTTCTGACAATGAAAACAATCAACCAATGGAATAGTTTGCCTTCAGAAGTTGTGGGAGCTTCATCACAGGAAGCTTTCAAGAAGAGACTGGACTGCCATCTGTCAAAAATGGTGTAGGGTCTGCTGGGCGGGGGTTGGACTAGATGACCTATAAGGTCCCTTCCAACTCTGTTAATCTGTTAATTCATCTTAATTACAGAGATTCTTCCCAGTAATGATAAATGCAATTTGTCCCATCTTTGTAAATCTTGTTTAGTATCCCTCCAAAGAGGAACACAGTTATTTTCAAAGAGTTTTATATTTGTATTTGTCAACTTAACCCCTAAGTATTTCACCTTTTTCTCAACCCTAAAACCCAACTTTTTATTCAATATATCACTATCCTGAGAAGACATATTCTTAATCAACATTGCTGGTTTCTGCTTATTTTTAAACCTGCCAAAGCCCCAAACTCATTCAGTTTCCTCATCAGATGTTCTATGTTATTTTTTGGATCTTGTAAATATATTACCAAATCATCAGCCAAGGCTCTAAATTTATAAACTTTTTTCTTAATATTTATACTCCTTATTTTATCATCCTGTTTAATATCTCTATTTAAGGCTTCCAAAACCAAAATAAACACCAGCGGGGACAAGGGGCATCCTTGTCTTGTACCCTTTTGAATTTTACACGAATTAGTTAAATCACCATTTATGACACTTTTTGCATTCTGTGATGTATAGATTGCTTTAATTCCTTGAATAAAATTCATTCCAAAGTCCATTTCTTCCAGCACCTTAAACATGAAGCCCCAATTCAGGTTATCAAAGGCCTTCTCTGCATCTAAAAAAATTAAAGCAGCCTGTTTCTCATTATGGTATTGTAAATATTCAATAATATTTAAGACAGTCCTCACGTTATCTCTTAGCTGTCTTTTTGGCAAAAAGCCTGCTTGGTCTTCATGTATCGATACCTGTAAAATCTTCTTTAGTCTTTCCGCTAGAATAGCGGCAAAGAGTTTATAGTCATTATGTAGTAATGAAATTGGTCTATAGTTCTTTGTTTTTGTAGCATCTTGACCCTCCTTTGGGAGCAACACAATATTGGCTTCTTTCCACGTCTGGGGTATATCCCCCCCCCCCCAGTATATCATTCATTGTATCTTTTAATGGTTGGAGGAGTTCATCCTCAAAACACTTATAGCAGTGATGGCGAACCTATGGCACGGGTGCCACAGGTGGCACGCGGAGCCATATCTGCCGGCACGCAAGCCATTGCCCTAGCTCAGCTCCAGCGTGCATGTGTGTGCCCACCAGCTGATTTTTGACTCACACGGAGGCTCTGGGAGGGCGATTTTGGCCTCCGGAGGGCCTCCGGGGTGGCGAGGGGGAGCGTTTTTACCCTCTCCAAGCTCCAAGAAAGCCTCTGGAGCCTGGGGAGGGAAAAAAACGGGCCTACCGGGCCCACTGGAACTCGGGAAATGGGGGAGTGGGGGAGGTCACGCATGCATGCGCAGGGGGGTGGGGCGAGTGGGGGACTTTAAATTATGGGTGTGGGCACGCACGCACGTGCGATAGCGCGCGCGCGCACTATTTCGGCACCCGAGGAAAAAAAGGTTCGCCATCACTGACTTATAGTATTGGCTTGTGAGACCATCTGGGCCTGGGGCTTTGCCTGGCCTCATTTTTTTAATAGCTTCCGATATCTCAAAAACCGTTATTGGATCATTCATACATTGTCTCTGGGTTTGTGATAATTTGGGTAACTGTTGTTTTAATAGGTATTCATCTATTTTTAATATGTCAATTTCCTGTTTTTTCTACAAAGTTGAATAAAAGTTATGAAAGGACTTTTTAATTAGTTCATTGTCTGTTATTTCATTATTGCTTTCACAATTTTTTCCAATTATTGTCTTTTCTCTTTCTTTTCTTAATTTATATAGTAACCATATGCCTGGTTTGTTAGCAAATTCAACATGTCTTTGTTTCGCACAATTCAATTTTGTTTCTATTTCCTGTACAGTTAACATAGATAATTGTTGCTGTAACAGTTTAATGTGGTGTAAAATTTTAGTATCCATAGGTGTTTTTTGCGACTGGATTTCTTTCTGTTTGATTTCATCCATTATCCTTGGCGTCTTTTCCTGGGATTTTTTCTTCTCTAGGCGATTGTACTGTATGAAATGGCCCCTCATGTGTTGTGGCTTGCCCGCGTCCCGTGCAGCTGGTCACGGATCCTGAGGCCCGAGAGGCGATTGTGGCGGGGTACCATGGCACCTGAGTCCGATAGCGAGGAGGACTCGGCGCGGTACCATCGGCCCGTGCACCTGGCACCCGAGTCCGATAGCGAGGAGGACTCGGTGCCAGAGGCTGAAAGTCAACCAGGGCCTTCTGCACCTCCTGAGGTGCAAATGAGTGACTCAGGAGAAGAGGAGGAGCCTCTTCTTGATGCTAGGGCACGCAGGACTGCTAGCAGGCAAGAGTGGCTACGTAGGAGGAGGCCTCCTCGTGAGTAGAGCTGCAGGCTAATTGGCCACGCCCTTAGACTATTTAAACCTTAGCCACGCCATGCTTCAGCGCTGGAGACAACTTTCGTTCAAACCCAGGTCTTGCCACATTCTTGAAACCTCTCTTGTTTGGCTTTTGGATTTTCAACCGGCATTTCTTCTCTGCTAATTGAGCTCCAGGCTTTCTGCCAGCCTTCCTAAGTTCAAAGTGAACCATATCGGATGGACTAATCTTGTGGGATTGTTTGCTGTGTTTGGTGCTTGGACTCTGGTCAGCTGTTAAGCAGTAATTAACAGCTGGGGCTCCGAAAAAGACTTATTTTATGATTTAAAGAACTTTTAAAAGGACACTGCTGCTAAGGAATTATTAGTAGTAAACAGTTTATGTTTAAAACAGTTTGTGTGTGTGTATTTCTGGTTGGACCCGACGCTGGGGCAGAACATCATGACTGCTTTGCTAGCATCCTATACTGTCGTTAAGCTTGTCTCTTTCCACAAATTATTCTCAAAGTATTCCTGCAATTTCTTCTTACAATGTTTTACAATCCATTCCTTATGCAAAATAGCTTCATTTAGTCTCCATCTGAAACTCGAGCTCTTTCCTCTTAAAACCAAAAGCACTGGATTATGATCTGAGAAAAATTTAGGCAGAATGTCCACTTTCAAAATTTTATTTAAAAGATTTTTAGATAGCCATATCATGTCAATCCTTGAAAAAGATTTATGTCTTTCAGAGAAGAAGGTATATTCTCTGGCATCTCCATTTTTATATCTCCATGAGTCCACTAATACTAAATTACCCATCATCTCAAAAAAAGTCTTAGGTAATTTACCCTGTAAGGGTTTAACTCCATTAGTAGCTGTTCTATCCAAGGCTGGTGCTATCACCCCATTCCAATCCCCCAACATAATCCAATTTCAATATGAAAAAGGCGATAACTGATCCATTAAATAGTCAAAAAATTTGCTTCTGTCATCATTTGGCCTATACACGCCCACCACTATTGATTTTATCCCATTAAGTTCTATTTCTACTACTATAAATCTACCCTGATTGTTAGGTTCTCATACTGAAGAGGCAGGAGGCGAGTGAGTGGCTTCAGCTCTTTATTAGGTCATGGTGGGAAACAACAGCAAAGACCCCAGCTATGGCTGGGGTTTAAATAGGATAGCCCTGGCTTGGACCAGGGCCAATCAGGAGCAACCTGTTGATGACAATAAGCTGGACCAGATTGGAAACTTCCCAGCTAAGATGTAAATGTAGGGACATAACATCCCTCCCCCCTTAGTTCAGCTCAACGCATTTGCATACGTAGTCATCTAAATACGCTGGACGTCTGGTGTCTCTAGATGACCTGCGCAGCTCAGTTTGGGCATCGGCTTTGGGCGGAGAGGATGTGTTTTCCCTCTCTGGCTCCCTCTGTGGAACCTGCTGGAATACTTCGGGTGCGGCCCGGATTCGGCATGGAATGGAACCTCCGCAATCGCTGGGTGGTGCTTCTGGAACTTCAGCTAAGTACTCCTTCTCACTCGGGTTAGACGTAGCTGTAGGGAAAATGACATTATTGCCCTTCTCCCAATTGGCATTTAGCGGCGGCCTATAGCAAAGCTGGTCTATGTGACACCGCCATTTTCTCCCATCCTCCAAAACTATTATGTATGATTTTGGCCCGGTTATTTCTTGGACCTCCTCAGGTAGCCATAGGGACCCCTTGGCGAAGTTCTTTGCAAATACTGGATCTTTTATTTATTTATTTATTTATTTGGCAGTTTTTCTATGCCACCCTACTCCCTCAGGACTCAGGGCGGCATACAACATTTTATGAAACTCCAAACAAATCATTTAAAAAGGCAATTTAAAAACAATTAAAAAAACATATAAACAACATACATACATGGGGGAGACATCAGATATAAAGTCATCTCAAACTCACCCCAGCCTGCAGCTGGTGGAGTATAGGTGTTATGTGGGTGTACCTTGAAACACCCACCACAGCACGCGCAGCTGCATTTTGCACCAGTTGAAGTCTCTGAATACTCTTCAAGGGCAGCCCCATGTAGAGCGCATTGCAGTAGCCCAATCGAGAGGTGACAAGGGCATGAGTGACCATGAGTAGAGCCTCCTTCTCCAAGTATGGTTGCAATTGGTGCACCAGGCGAACCAGTGCAAAAGCACCCCTAGCCACAGCTGTAAGGTGTTGGTCTAATTTTAGCTGTGGATCTAGGAGGACTCTCAAATTGTGAACCCGTTCTGAGGGAGTTAATTTTTCTCCCTCAAGAACCAAGGAGGGACAGTCGACATAGTCCTTCAGAGGCAATATCCAGAGCCACTCAGTCTTGTCGGGGTTGAGTTTGAGTCTGTTTCTCCCCATCCAGGTCCTAACGTCGTCCAGGCACCAGCACATCACATCAACTGCCTCCCTGAATTGAGACGGGGTGGTGATGTACAGCTGGGTGTCGTCAGCGTACTGTTGAAAACTCACCCCATGTCTACGGATGATCTCCCCCAGCGGTTTCATGTAAATGTTAAACAGGATGGGTGAGAGGACTGAACCCTGAGGCACCCCATAGGTCAGGGGCCTAGGAGACGACCTCTGCCCACCTGCTAACACCGACTGCATCCTGTCGGCGAGATAAGAGGAGAACCACCGTAAAACGGTGCCTCCCACTCCCAACTCGCCAAGACGATGCAGACGATGGTTGATGGTATCGAAAGCCGCTGACAGGTCAAGTAGCACCAGGATGGAGGAATTACCCCCATCCCGGGGTCACCAGAGATCATCCATCAGGGCGACCAAGGCAGTTTCTGTGCTGTAACCGCGCCTGAAACCCGACTGATAGGAATCTAGATGATCAGTTTCCTCCAATAACCGAAGGAGCTGAAAAGCTACCACCTTCTCCACAACTTTACCTATAAAAGGCAAGTTGGAGACCAGACGAAAGTTCTTCAAATCCACTGGATCCAGGGAAGGCTTCTTGAGGAGGGGTCTCACCACCGCAACTTTTAACGGTTGCGGTACGGATCCCTCCCTCAAAGAAGCGTTGACGACCGCCTGGCTCCAGCCGCGTGCCACCTCTCTGCTGGCCGAAACCAACCAGGAGGGGCACGGGTCCAATAAACAGGTGGCAGAGCTCATCGCCCCCACAGCCTTGTCCACGTCATCAGGAGAAACAGGCTCAAACTCCTCCCACAATGCTGGACCAAGACTTGCCCCTGTCAACTCAATGGACTCTGCCCAGCTAGAGTCCAGGTTCGACCGAATCCGAGCGACTTTATCCGTCAGAAACTGTGAGTATTCCTCAGCTCTACCTTGCAAGTGTTCCTCGCTCCCCCCTTTTACAAGGAGGGCGCGAGTCACCCTAAACAAGGCGGCTGGACGAGAATCTGCGGACGCAATAAGAGCGGAAAAATGAGACCGTTTTGCCGCCCCTATCGCCACTAAATAAGACTTAATAAAAGTTCTTAAAAGTGTTTGATCGGATTCGGTTTTACTGGCTCTCCAGCGTCACTCCAGACGTCTCTTGTGGCATTTCATCTCCTGGAGCTCCTCGGTAAACCAGGGAGCTTTCCGGGATCCACTGCCACGGAGAGGTTGCAAAGGCGCAATCCGATCTAATGCCCCTGCTGCTGCGGTGTTCCAGGCAGCCACCAGGGCCTCAGACGAATTGTGTACCAGGGTTTCAGGTATTTCCCCAAGTTCCCTCTGGAATCCTTATTTCGAATGACCTAACTTGTGCCGGAGTTTTTATTTCTTTTTGGTTTGAAATAAGAGGGGTGTAATCTGTCTAGGGTGGACTGTAGCTTTCGGCCCATCAGCAACTCGGTAGGACTTTTCCCTGTGGCCGTGCTGGGGGTTATGTGTTGCCAAGTGAGGAGTGTGTCTATTCGGGCCTGCCAATCCCCCGGCCCAATGACTCCACTGATCGCACTGCTCGTTCTACTTGGCCATTGGAACTCAGCTGGAATGGCGAGATTACTGTGTGTTTGATACCTAGGCTGGCTAGATATCCCTCGAACTGTGTTGAGGTGAGTTGAGGCCCATTGTCTGACACAATGGTGTCTGGAAGGCCATGTGTGGCGAACAACTTCCTTAAAACCTTTATTACCGCCTCAGTTGTTGTTTTGGGCATGATTTCGACTTCAAGCCATTTCGAGTATGCATCTACTGTTATCATGAATGTTTGCCCATGGAATGGCCCCGCGAAGTCTATGTGGATGCGTGACCAAGGGGCCCTGGGTTGTTCCCATTCAAAAACTGGGGCTTTTGGCGATGATGGCCTGGACTCCTGGCACGGAGGACACCCTGCGACCCATTCCTCTATGTGCTTGTCCATTTTGGGCCACCATACATAGCTCCGTGCCAGCGCCTTCATTCTCACCACCCCTGGGTACCCCTCGTGTAGTTCCCTTAGAATATCCTCTCATAGCGACAGAGGAGCGAGGACCCTATCACCCCACAATAGACACCCCCCTTGTGTTGATAACTCATTTTGCCTTTGTACGTAGGGTTGGAGACTGGGTTTCACTGGCCCTTGTGGCCACCCACTCCACACCCAGTTCATGATTGTCCATAAATCAGAGTCTTTCTTTGTTTTGGCTGCAATGTCTGCCGAGGTGATCAGTCCCGGTCCGGCACGGTCTATAAGCAGTACTGGAATCTCCAGCATGGGGTCGTCCACTAGGTCTGGCAATGGGCAGTGGCTCAACGTGTCTGCGTTGCCCATTTTCTTTCCAGGCCGGTGAGTTAGCGTGTAGGAATAAGCAGAGAGAAACAGCGACCATCTCTGCATTTTTGGGGGTAGCGTGTCCGGAGTGGGCTTATTCCCCGCTAGGAGGCCCAATAAGGGTTTATGGTCAGTGACCAGTTCAAAATGTCTCCCAAACACATATTCATGGAAACGCTTTACACCCGCTACAGCGGCAAGCGCTTCTCTGTCAATTTGGCCATAGTTCCTTTCTGCGCTTGACAGAGTCCTGGAGAGATAAGCAACAGGAACTTCGCGGCCATTTGGGAGCCGATGGCTCAGTACAGCCCCCACCCCAAAAGGAGATGCATTGCAAACCAACACAACCGGCAATGAGTCACTAAATTGCATTAAAAAACTCTTGTCAGACAGCAGGTCTTTTACAACCTGAAAAGCCCTGTTCTGAGCCGGCCCCCAAATCCAGGCCGTCTTTTTAGAGAGCAGTTTATGCAGAGGCTCCGCGATGGTAGCTTTATGTTGCAGGAATATGCTGTAAAAGTTCAACAACCCTAAAAATGCTTGAAGTTCAGTCCTGTTGGTGGGCACCGGGGCTTCCCTAATGGCCCTAAGTTTGTCCTTGGTGGGGTGTAATCCTGATCCATCTATCCGGTATCCTAAAAATTCCACTTCTGGAACCCCTATCTGGCACTTGCTGGCTTTTAGTTTTAACCCAGCGTCTCGGAATCTAGTCAGTACTTCTCTGAGTCTTTCTCTTAACTGTGTTATGTCTTTTGCTGCTATTAATACGTCATCAAAATATGGGACGACACCAGGTACCTTGTTTAGCACTCTCTCCATTATACTTTGAAAAATTCCTGGGGCTACGCTAACTCCGAACTGCAGCCTATTACATTTAAATGCCCCGCGGTGTATGATGATGGTTTGTGCTTCTGCGGTCTCGCGATCCACAGCTGGTATGCCTGCGCGAGATCTAGCTTTGCAAAAATGGCGCCCGGGCTTAACGTGTGCAATAGGTGCTGAACTACCGGCACCGGATATGCGCTCTGCTGGAGGGCTTTGTTAACTGTGCATTTATAGTCCCCACAGATGCGAATAGAGACGTCGTTTTTTAATATTGGCACTATTGGGGTTTCCCACTTAGCGTGATCCACCGGTTCCAAAATCCCCTGACTGATTAACCTGTCTAGCTCTTTGTCTATCTTTGGCCTTAATGCAAAAGGAATTCTGTGTGGTTTTAGCCTTATTGGTGCTACCCTTGGGTCTAGGTTAAAAGAAATTGGGGTGCCCACGTACTTGCCCAATCGTTGGTCGAAATTTTCCCGGAACTCCTGTAGCAGGTCTCCACAGCTCCCATCCGTAGCCATCATCGCATTTAGATTTAGATTTATTATTAGAGTTGGAAGGGACCTTGTAGGTCATCTAGTCCAACCCCCTGCTCAAGCAGGAGTTCCTACATCATTTGAGACAGATGGCAGTCCAGTCTCCCCTTGAAGGTCGCAAGTGTTGGGGCTCTTGCAACCTCCGCTGGCAAGCTGTTCCACTGGTTGATAGCTCTCACCGTCAGAAAGTTTCTCCTCACTTCCAGGTTGAATCTCTCCTTGGTCAGCTTCCATCCATTATTCCTTGTTTGGCTTTCTGGTGCCATAGAGAACAGCCTGATCCCCTCCTTTCTGTGGCATCCCCTCAAGTATTGGAACACTGCTATCATGTCACCCCTGGTCCTTCTCTTCGCCAGACTGGCCAAGCTCAGTTCCTGCAACCGCTGTTTGTATGTTTTATTTTCCAGACCCTTTATCATCCTGGTTGCTCTCTTCTGCACTTTCTCTAGGGTTTCAATGTCTTTTTTGTAGTGTGGTGACCAAAACTGGATGCAGTACTCTAGGTGTGGTCTGACCAAGGCTTTATAGAGTGGTACTAGTACCTCTCTGGTCCTTGATTGTATTTATGCAGCTCAGGACTGCATTGGCCTTTTTGGCTGCTGCTGCACACTGCTGGCTCATATTTAGTTGGCTGTCTACCAAGACTCCGAGATCCCTCTCGCAATCGCTGCTATTGAGTGTGGTTTCGCCCAGTTTGTATGTGTATTTTTGATTCTTCTTACCTAGGTGTAGAATTTTACTTTTCTCCGTGTTAAATTTCATTTTATTGGTTTGGGCCCAGTGTTCGAGTCTGTCAAGGTCCCTCTGGATTTTGAGTCTGTCCTCTGGGGTGTTTGCTACTCCCGCCAGCTTGGTATCGTCTGCAAATTTGGTTAGTTCTCCTGCTATTCCCTCATCTAGGTCATTTATGAAGATATTAAAGAGTACTGGGCCTAGGACGGAACCTTGTGGTACGCCACTGCTTACTTCTCTCCATGTGGACTTAGAGCCATTGAGGACTACTCGCTGGGTACGGTTGGTCAGCCAGTTGTTAATCCATCTGGTTGTGCAGCTGTCTATCCCGCTTTTTTCTAGCTTATGAAGAAGTAGGTTGTGGTCTACTTTGTCAAATGCTTTGCTGAAGTCTAGGTATATTATGTCTACTGCATTTCGCTGGTCTACTAATTTGGTCACAGTGTTGAAGAATGAAATGAGGTTGGTTTGGCATGACTTGTTCTTAACAAATCCGTGTTGGCTGTTGGTTATTACTTGGTTTGTTTCTAGATGATGGGAGATCTGGTTTTTAATTATTTTTTCCAGTATTTTCCCAGGTATTGATGTTAAGCTGATTGGTCTGTAGTTTCCTGGGTCTGTTTTTTTACCTTTTTTGTAGATGGGGACCACGTCAGCTCTTTTCCAGTCCTCAGGGAGTTCCCCTGCGTTCCAGGATTTGTGGAAGATGTGGTGCAGTGGTTCTGAAATGACTTCTGCTAGTTCTTTTAGGACTCTGGGGTGTAATCCGTCTGGTCCTGGTGCTTTGTATTCGTTAAGTTCAGATAGGTGATCTCTTACTGTATTTTTGCTTAGGTTGAGTCTTGCTTTGAATCTGTTTTTTATATTAGTGTTGCTGGGTAGTTGAGCTGCAGTTTCCTTTTGTGTGAAGACTGATGCGAAGAACGTGTTCAGTAGCTCTGCTTTGTCTGTGTTGTCTGTTACTTTTTTGCCGTCTTCTCTCTTTAGTGGACCAACTGTTTCTTTGATTTTTTTTCTTGTTGTTTATGTGTTGGAAGAAGCTTTTTTTTGTTGTCTTTGACTTTTGTTGCGAGTCTTTGTTCATTCTGGGCCTTTGCTGTCCTGATTGTTTCTTTACAGATTCTGGCTGTCTGTTGGTACCCTGCCTTGGTTATGTGCCCCGCTTTCTATTTTTTGTATTTATCTTTTTTTTCATTCAGTTTATCGGTGAGGTCTTTGTTTAGCCATGCTGGTTTCCTTTTGGATTTCTTGTTTTTCTTCCTCATCGGTATTGTGGTGTTTGGGCAGAATTATCAGGGAAAAAACGGGGAGGAGGCTTATGTATATATATCAACAACAGATGGTCTCAGGACATAACTATAATACAAAACTTCTGTGATGAAAACTTGGAGTACTTACTTATTAACTGCAAACCATTTTACTCTCCACGTGAGTTCTCCTCATTTCTACTAATTGCTGTTTATATTCACCCACAAGCCTATGTAAAAAAGGCATTAAGAACTCTAGCTGATCAGATTATGGAGGCTGAAGCCAAATACCCCGATTCACTGGCCATTATTTTGGGAGATTTAAACAAGGCAAACTTATGGACAGAGCTACCAAAATACTTTCAGCATGTCAATTGTCCCACCAGAGGCAAGAATACCTTAGACCACTGCTACACAACACTAAAAGATGCTTATCGTTCCTTACCACGAGCAGCTGTGGGCCACTCTGATCATTGCATGATTCACCTTGTACCTGCTTACAGACAAAGATTTAAAGCCACAAAACCAACAATTAAATCAGTGAGGACTTGGACTGAAGAGGCAAAGTTAAAGCTACAGGCTTGCTTTGACTGCACGGACTGGAATATTTTTGAAGATACCTCTGCAGACCTGGATGAACTCACAGATACTGTAACATCATATGTCAGCTTCTGTGAAGACCTATGTGTACCGACCAGGAACTTGCGAATATACAGTAACAATAAACCTTGGTTCACAGCTAAACTTAAGCAGTTACGTCATTCCAAAGAGGAAGCCTACAGAAAAGGTGATAGAATGCTGTACAATCAGGCCAGAAATGTATTAACAAGGGAGATCAGAGCAGCAAAAAGAAACTACTCTGAAAAGCTAAGGAACCAGTTCTCAACAAATGAACCAGCAAACATGTGGAAAACTCTTAAAAACATCACCGGCTACAGCAAACCACCTTCCCAAGCTGAAGGAAATCAGCAACTGGCAGATGACCTGAATGTATTTGTATTTGTATTTGTTTATTTGTCAAGCATATATGATTATAAGCAAAGTATAAGCAGTAAAACATGATTGAATATATATGTAATAGTACAAGCATGAATAAAAGTAAAAGAAGTAAGAATATATGTGTACATTAGGACAGGAACGGTAGGCACGATTGTGCGCTTATGCACGCCCCTTACCGACCTCTTAGGAATGGGGTGAGGTCAATGGTAGATAATCTGAGGTTGAAGTTTTTGGGGTTTGGGGAAGAAACTACTGAGTCAGGTAAAGTGTTCCAGGCGTTGACAACTCTGTTGTTGAAGTCGAAGTTTTTGCAATCAAGTCTGGAGCGGTTTACATTAAGTTTGTATCTATTGTGAGCTCGTGTATTATTGCAGTTGAAGCTGAAGTAGTCGTTAACCGGTAGGACATTGAGGCAGATAATTTTGTGAGCTACACTTAGGTCAGATCGAAGGCGGCGTAGTTCTAAATTTTCAAGTCCCAAAATTTCAAGTCTGGTTTCATAAGGAATTCTGTTGTGAACAGAGGAATGTAATACTCTTCTTGTGAAGTATCACTGGACATTCTCAATTGTGTTAATGTCTGATATGTAGTGTGGGTTCCAGACTGATGAGCTGTATTCAAGAATCGGTCTAGCAAATGTTTTGTATGCTCTGGTTAAGAGTACAATGTTACCAGAGAAGAAGCTGCGCAAGATTAGGTTAACCACTCTTAATGCCTTCTTTGCTATGTAGTTGCAGTGGGCTCTGGCACTCAGATCGTTAGAGATGAGTACTCCGAGGTCCTTTACTGAGTGAGGATCATCATCAAGGTCATGATCATCAAGTTTGTATTTAGTGTTTTGATTATTTTTGCCAATGTGTAAAACTGAGCATTTGTTGATAGAGATTGGTAGTTGCCACTTGTTTGACCATTCAGATATATAGTCAAGGTCTTTTTGAAGGGTTGTAGTATTGTCTGTGGTGTTGAATAGTTTTACATCATCTGCGAAGAGGACGCAGTTGCTTTGTATAATATCACAAATGTCATTTATGTAAAGAATGAAGAGAGTAGGTCCTAAAACGCTTCCTTGGGGAACATCACTGTTAACAGGTACAGGGTTTGATAGAGATGATCCTATTTTAACCACTTGTTGTCTGTTTGACAGGAATGCAGTTATCCATTTGTGTAGGGGGCCAGAGATGCCATAAGATTTTAGTTTTAGGAGTAGTTTATCGTGTACTACGGAGTCAAAGGCTTTACAAAAGTCTATGTAGATTGCGTCTATTGCTTTGCCCTGGTCGAGTTTTGTAGTCCATATGTTTTTACAATGTAGAAGTTGTAGGTTGCAGGATAACATTTTTCTGAAACCAAATTGTTTGTGAGAGAGTAGGTTGTTTGTCTCTAAGTGGAGGGTAATGGATTGGTTGATGATTGATTCCATGACTCTGCAGGTGGCGCAACATAAGGAGATTGGTCTATAATTTTTAACTAGGTTGGGGTCTCCCTTTTTGAAGACAGGGATAACCGTGGCTAGTGACCATAGGTTGGGTAGGGTGCTGGTTCTGAGAGATATGTCAAAAATAATGCTTAGAGGTTCTGATAGGACGGTGGAAAGTTTTTTTAAGAAGTAAGCACAAAGTCCATCTGGTCCTATGGATAGGGATGGTTTTAGGTTGTGTAGAGCCTTTCTAACCTTGTCTTCTGTAAAGTCGGTTTGTATTAGATCATTGTCATTGTTTGTGGTTCGACTAGGGAATATAGGACATGAGTTGTTGCTGTTTATAAAGACTGAGCCAAAGAATGTGTTGAAGAGGTTGGCTTTGTCGGAATCATCATTACAGTCTTTATTGTTGGGGCCTTTAAGGGGTGGGATAGTTCTTGTCACTTTGAGTTTGTTGTTTACAAACTTGTAGAATGCTCGGTTGGAATTTGTGCGCAGGAGGTTTTCCTCTTGATTGATATGATAATTTGTGCATTCAGTCTTTATTTGTTTGCATAAGTTTTTGTATCGGCTTTTGTAGTTGGTTATGTGGCCCTTTTTGTTTTTACGCCAGAGAGATTTTTTTTTTGTTTGGAGCTTCCTTATTGTTGTGGGTAGTTTGTTCTTCTTGTTTTTGGGAATGAATAGTGGTACGTATAGTTTTATGACTCTTTGGACTTGACGTAGGAAAATGTTGTAGTGGTCTTCAGCAGTGTTGCAGTCCATGAATAGGGTTTGCCAATCAAGAGAAGAGAGGTCAGTGTTTATGAGATCAAAGTTTGCTTTTTTGAAATTGTAACTGGGGATCTTGTCATATTGTTGATATATGTAAGGGTGTATATTGAGATTGAAGTCAATCATACTGTGATCACTGTTGGAGAAGGGTTCTTTTGTTTGTAATCCATATATTGAGTTTGAACTGTTACAGAAGATGAGATCAAGGCAGTTATTGAGTCTAGTGTTGTTGGATACTAGTTGATCCAGCCCCAGATTGGTTACAGCATTGTACAGGGTTGAGTGTATAGGTTCCGTGGAACATTCATTGAGGGACCATTTGATAAGAGGTAGATTTAGGTCGCCAAGAAAGATGAGAGGGTGTGGGCTGGCGGCTGCCCACGTTAGGAGTGAAGTTAACTTATTTGCATGTTCAATGTCGTAGTCTGGGGCTCTGTAGCATAGTAGAAATCGTAATGTGGTGTTTAAAGATAGTTCACAGAAGATAGTCTCGGGAAGAGCAAGATCGTGTGTTACTTGGATGTTTTTGAGATTTAAGGACTTTTTGTAAAAGATGGCAACACCGCCTCCTCTTCAGAGTTCACGATCAGATCGAAAAATATGATAGTTTCTTTCTATAATAATTGAGTCAGGGGGGGATGAGTTTAGCCACGTTTCGCAGACATATATGATGTTGAAATTGGTCATATTTAATAGGAGGAGGAATTCAGGTATTTTATTTACAAGACTTCTTGCATTAAGTAGCTTGCATTTAAGGTCTTTATTGGTTGGAGAGGTAGAGGGAGTGGTAGGTAGTTGGGTAGTTATGTTAGTAGTAGAAGTGAGGTAGTTGAGGTTAAGGTAGTTAACAATAGGCTAATTAAGGTCTATAGTAGAGTTGTTAGTATTGGCAGGTAGTGAGGAAGTTTGGTCAGTGGTAGTAGCGAGGTAGATAAGGTCATTAGTGGTTGTAGAAGTTGTAGGTAGAGAGGTAGTTTGAGGTGTGCATTCCTAGTTTTGAATGGTGGGAGGTTGAATGTTGGGACGTAGGTTGGGAGATTTAGTTTTGATGCAGTCAGCACGGTAGTCTATATATAGGTCAGTTTCACCATTGTCTTGTCGCATTTTTAGTTCATGGCGGAGTTCACGGGAGCGGATTCTTTGCAGGAAGGATAGGTCTGGTCTGGATCGGAGTTTACTATAGTTAGTGTCAGATTTGGCGATGGAGTTCATTGTGTGAATAAAATTGTGTTTACTGGTTTCGATTTTGCAGATGACTCTGCAGAATCGTGGGGCCACTGAGCCGTCTCTGTATTTGAGTTCTGGGCCATCTCTAGATATTTCAGTGATTTCATAAGGAGAGAATGAAGTTTTCTGAGAGTTGATGATGATGTTTTGAACTGTAGTGATGTCATCAGTTTCACTGTTGTTTTCAAGTCCAAATAAAATTGCGTTTGGACGTTTCTGCTCACGTTCGATAGCATCTTTTATCATTTGGGAGATGTCGTTAATTTGGTTGATGTTATTCGTTGGTTTGATGCTATTGGGTTGCTGGTTTGTAGAAGTTGGATGAGGTTTAGGAGGTGGATGATGAGTTGAGCTAGGATGTTGTGTTGTCTGGTGTTCATTTTTATGTGTTGCTTGAAGACGTGCTTCAAATTGTGCTACTAATTGATTTTCTAGGGATATTAAGTGAGTTTCAAGGGATGATTCTATGGTTTCAACCTTATCAGAGAGGGCTATTAATCTGTCTAGCTTAGGTAAGCAAGATGGACATAGAATTACAGCTGCTGATTGTAGTGTGTCGATTGTGTCCTTGGTTACATTTAAGCAGGAAAGGTGGACATGATTGTCACATAGGTGACATTTAGTGTTATCCTCATTTTTCTTGATGGATTCAGTACATTTGAAGCATATTTATGGTTCGTTGTTGGCATTGTTGGTAGGGGTTACTTTCTTTTTACTTGGCATGGTAGAATTGTTTAGATGTTGTATAATTCTTTATCTTTTGTTATGTGTTCTTTGAACTTTGATTAATATATCACTTGATCTTTGATTGATATATCAAGAATTATATCAAAGTATATCAAAAATTGGTAGTGACACTTGATTACTATGATAGTCTGGTTAATAATACAATAACAAAGCTTAATAATGATAATTAATCAGCTAGCTAAATCAATAATGACAATTAATCAATTTATCTCTATGGTAGACTAATTAATAATAACAGTTACCCAGTAATATAATCAATCTGTATTTAAATCAAAAGCAAAAGCATGGAAGGTAAGGGGTTTAGTAAGAGAGAAAAGGGCTTTTTAAAAGGCAAAGTTCAGCTTGTAGCAGAGTTCTTTTCTGTTTAACTTGGTATTGAAGTGTAGGTTAAGTATACTGTAAATCTGATGGGAGTTAAGAGATTTTTCAATTAGAGAGTCTGAATATCTCTGTATTTTGGAGAGAAGCAGGAAGTATAGAGAGAAGCAGGAAGTAAGTCTAGGAGTGCAGGAAGGATCTTGGTGGTGCAGGAGAGAAGCAGGAAGTTTGTCTGGGAGTGCAGGAAGGATCACGGTGGTATGACAACCTCGTGGTGACTATGAAAAAAGAGCTATCAAATTAGCCAGTGATATAATCAAGAAGGAAGAAAAAAAGAAAGAAAGAAATCCTTAGCCTTCAGAAACACCTTTTCCGTTTACAACAGATCGGAGTAAACTCAGCTTCAGTGCTTCAGGTGGGCATTTGGCAGTGGGGAACTCAGCGCTTTCGGTTTTGGGAGAATCCTTTTAAAGGCTTTTGGTTTAGGAGATAATCCAGTAATCAATCTGTAATTAATTAGTGATTGTAGCTAAACAAACAAAGTTGGGAGCTTTGTTTAGTGATTTTGGCTATGGAGCAGCTGGCAGCAGCGAGGGTAGCCTTGCATCGGCAGGGGATACAGTTGTGGAGGATTATGATGATCTACAGCCTCTTACTTTCACCGGGATTTAAAGAGGCAGCTTTGTACTGGTGGCATATTTTTTTTACTGATTTGAACTACGGAGCAGTGGGGAGCTTGATATATTTGGTAGTGGGGATTGGCAGTAGCCTTGCCTCAGCCATCTTCGGTGGTTAGGGTAAACGGTCTCACCTTCGCTGGGATGCAGCTTTGCCTTCTTAGCTGGGCGCCACCATCTCTCCTTAAGCCAGACGCTCGGTGATAGAGCACTCTGGTTTTTTATCACGATGATCTTTTCTGAGCCTCATGGAGCCTCACGGAGCTCTGTGGTGTCTCTCTCAGGGTAGGGATGAGGTGGGTGAAAGGAAGCGGCAACCGATGTGTTCTACTGCACGTTTGAAAGGAAACTACAGCCACCTATCTCCACAACCTCCATCCCAGACACACCAACAACAGCCAAACCTCCTACAACTGAACCCATCCCATTGGGTTCACAACCCCTGGTGATCACAGAAAAGGAAGTGCAAGATCTATTTCACAGACAGAAGCCGGGAAAAGCACCAGGTCCAGACAAGATAACTCCTTCTTGCTTAAAAGTCTGTGCTGACCAATTGGCCCCCATCTTCACCCAAATCTTCAACAAATCACTAGAGATATGCCATGTTCCTTCTTGCTTCAAACGCTCCACTATCATCCCAGTGCCGAAGAAGCCCTCCATCAAGGAACTGAATGACTACAGACCAGTTGCTCTAACATCTGTAGTTATGAAAACCTTTGAAAGGCTAGTGATGTCCCACTTGAAAACCATCACAGATCCACTGTTAGACCCCCTGCAATTTGCATACCGAGCAAATAGATCGACAGATGATACTGTTAATATGGCTCTGCACTACATCCTACAACATCTTGAATCTCCAAAGACCTACGCAAGGGTCCTCTTTGTAGACTTTAGTTCAGCATTCAACACCATCATACCGGACATTCTTCTAACTAAACTAAATCAGCTAGCGGTACCTGAACACACTTGTAAGTGGATCACAAGCTTCCTAACAGAAAGGAAGCAGCAGGTGAAGCTAGGCAAAATCACATCAGATACCTGTACAATTAGCACAGGGGCCCCCCAAGGCTGTGTACTCTCACCACTTCTCTTCTCTCTATATACCAATGACTGCATCTCAAACGATTCATCTGTTAAACTACTGAAGTTTGCAGATGATACAACAGTGATTGGCCTCATTCGAGACAACGATGAAACCGCATACAGACGGGAGGTTGAACAACTAGCCTCGTGGTACGACCAGAACAATCTGGAACTGAACACACTCAAAACTGTAGAAATGGTGGTAGACTTTAGGAGAAACCCTCCCATCCTACCACCTCTTACAATACTAGACAACACAGTATCAACAGTAGAGACCTTCAAATTTCTAGGTTCCATCATATCTCAAGACCTAAAATGGTCATCTAACATCAAAAACGTCATCAAAAAAGCACAACAAAGAATGTTCTTTCTGCGCCAACTCAGGAAGCTCAAACTTCCCAAGGAGCTGCTGATACAGTTCTACAGAGGAATCATTGAGTCTGTCATCTGCACCTCTATAACTGTCTGGTTTGGTTCTGCAACCCAACAAGACAGACACAGACTTCAGAGGCTAATCAGAACTGCAGAAAAAACAGTTACTGCCAACCTGCCTTCCATTGAGGACCTGTATACTGCACGAGTCAAAAAGAGGGCCATGAAAATATTTACTGACCCCTCGCATCCTGGACATAAATTGTTTCAACTACCCTCAAAATGTCGCTATAGAGCACTGCACACCAAGACAACTAGACACAAGAACAGTTTTTTCCCGAACGCCATCACTCTGCTAAACAAATAATTCCCTCACCACTGTCAAACTATTCACTAGGCTGCATTACTATTACTATTAGTTTTTCTCATCGTTCCTATCACCCATCTCCTCCCACTTATGACTGTATGACTGTAACTTGTTGCTTGTATCCTTACAACTTATATTCATATTGATTGTTTCCTGATTGCTTACTTGAACCCTATGACAACCATTCTTGACAAATGTATCTTTTCTTTTATGTACACTGAGAGCATATGCACCAAAGACAAATTCCTTGTGTGTCCAATCACACTTGGCCAATAAAGAATTCTATTCTATTCTATTCTATTCTATTCTATTCTATTCTATTCTATTCTATTCTATTCTATTCTATTCTATTCTATTCTATTCTATTCTATTCTATTCTATTCTATTCTATTCTATTTATGATCGTGTTTTTTAGGATCTCCCAGGCTTCTTGAGTTGTTTTACCCTTTAGTACTTTCATCCATACTTTCATCTTTATTGAAGTCGGCTTTTTTAAAGTCTGGGATATAGGTGTCGTTATGTTCAGTTATTTGTGTTTGCTTTATGGTGAATTTTAGTATTACGTGGTCACTCTCGCCCAGTGTTCCCACAGCTTTGACTCCTTCTATTGTTTCTTCTCTGTTTGTAAGTATTAAATCCAGTATGGCTGCCCCTCTAGTTCCCTCCTCCACTTTTTGGACAATGAAGTTGTCAGCTAGGCTGGTTAGGAATCTGTTAGATTTCTCACTTGGTGCTGAGTTGGTTTTCCAGTTGATATCCGGGTAGTTGAAGTCTCCCATTATTACAATGTTGTTTTTCTTGCATATGTTCTTTAGCTGGTTGGTAAAAAGGGTGTCCATTGTTTCTGTTTGGTTTGGTGGTCTGTAGTAAACTCCTATTGTTGTGTCGTTCTTTTTTTCTTTTATGTTGACCCATATGCATTCTAATGGGTTTTCTTCCTTGGTTACTTGTAGCTCTGTAGCTACATAGTGGTCCTTTATATACAGTGCAACACCACCTCCTTTTTTATGTGATCTGGTTTTTTTGAAGAGTTTGTATCCTTTTATCTGTGTGTTCCAATCGTGTGATTCATCCCACCAAGTTTCTGTTATTCCGACTATGTCATGTGTACCTTTGTGCATTAATATTTCAAGTTCACCTTGTTTATTCCCTAGGCTTTGTGCATTTGTGTAGAGGCATTTGAGTTCGTTGTGCCTGGTTGTGGGTGTTCTTTCTTTGTCTCTTATTTGTCGTTTGAGTTTGTTTTCTTCCCCATCCCTTTTTGGTTCGTTGTTTGTTTTGTTTGCTTGGGGTCCATGCTTGGAGTTGGGCCCCGGGGATCCTGTAGATTGGTCACCCTCCCCTCGCGATTTTAGTTTAAAGCCCTCCTGACAAGTTGGGCCAGTCTTTTTCCGAGGACATTCTTCCCAATCTTTGTGAGATGTAACCCGTCCCTTGCCAATAGTCCATCTTGGAGGTAGTACAGTCCGTGGTCTAGGAATCCAAAGTTTTTTTGGCGACACCAACCCTTTAGCCAGTGGTTTACTTGTAGGATTCTTTGTTCCCTTGCTGGGTGTTGTCCCCTTGTTTGTAGTATTGATGAGAAGACTACTTGCGCACCTAGGTTTTTGACGTTCTTGCCTAGTTGCTCATAGTTGTTCTGTATTGTTTTCAAGTTCTTTTTTGTGTCATTTGTTCCTACATGGAGTAATAGTAGGGGGTAATAGTCTGTGGGTTTTATTATTTTGGTTACTTTCTCTGCTACTTCTATGATTTTGGCTCCTGGAAGGCAGCATACCTCTCTGGATTGGTTATCTGGTCTACAGATGGCGGGTTCGGTTCCTCTGAGGATTGAATCTCCTATTACCAGTACTTGCCTTTTCTTTTTGCCTGGGGTTGTTTGGGGAGTTTCTTTCTTTGTTGTAGTGGTGTTTGGTGGTGCTGCTTTGTTGAGGGTTCTTTCTGGTGTTTCTTTTCTGTGTGTCTGTGCATTATCTCCTATTGGAAGTCCCTGGTATTGGTTGCTTAGAGCCAGTGGGGTTGGGTCTGGGTGGGTTGGTTTGGACAGTGGTTTTGTGTTTGGTTTGTGTTTTTTTCTGTGGGTGACATGTGTCCATCTGCTTTCTTCCTCTGGGGGGTTAGCTATAGTGGAAGTTGCTTGGTCATTTTTATGTTCTTTTTGTGAGGTTTGGGGTTTCTCAGGGTGTTTAGGTTTTTCTCTAGATCTTCTACTTTTTCTTCTAGTAATTTGATTAGTTTGCATTTGGTACATATGTAGTTTTGGAGTTCTGTGGGCATAAGAATGTACATGGAGCATGCTCTGCAGGTCACAATAGAGTATGTTCCTTGTGTGCTGGGGTTGTTTGGGTTGCTGCTGTTTTCGATGTCTTTCATTTGTGGGTGTTTGGTGGTGGTCTTTTTGGGGGTTTTGCCTGGCATGGTCACTAATTAGTTTGTGTTAATTAATTAGTAATTAATGCATATAATACCTATAATATATAAAATTCAGCTGATATAGATATATAGATAGTTTAAGTAATATGTAATGTAACTATGTTAATTAAATCAGTAACAATATCTCTTCAATTTAAATTGTAATTATTATTAATCTTTCAATGTAAATATACCCCAGCTTCCTTCAATACTGCTTAGATGACACCCTTCCAAATCCTCTTTATATTTCACCGTTCTTTTCTTTCCTTTAAGCTCAGTTTTTCCACCTTTTTAAAGACGAGTCAATGGGGCTTTTCCCCCCCTCTACACTCCACAGTCAGGCTATTGTTGCAGGGTCCCTTTAAATTTTGTTCTCCTCCGTCCTTCTTTCCGGAAGGAAAGATCACCTTCGCCTTTCTGGTCACTTCCATGTCTAGGGCTTGGAACCAGTCGAGTCCCAACAGACTGGGGATGTGGTCACGGGCGACGGTCAGCTTTAAACTTGCTTCCTGGTCCTCATACCTCACCGTCACATCTTTGATTCCCAACACTCGGATTCGGTTTCCTTGGCAGTCAGAAATTCGGACTGGTTGATTCCGCAGCTGCCCCCGGGTTAGGCTTGGGATGGCTTTCTTTGCATTTTTCCAGGACATTATGTCTATTTGCATGTCACAGTGAGAGCCTTCTACGATAACCACTATGTTAATTTTTGAATTGTCCCGCTCACTAATTTGGTTTACTCATATATAGTTTATCTCTTCCTGTGGAGCATAGTTACCGTTTCGCCTGTATGAAGCCCTCTCGTTCCATCTTGGTTTGCCTTCACGCCGCGGCTCATTCCGGTAGAAATTTTGGCCGGTTCCCCTGTTAGTGATGCGGGTGGCAGAAAAACGAGGCCCCTGGCAGACCCTCACGATGTGGCCGACCCTTCCACAATGTCTGCAACTTGCCTCGCGGAAATAGCAGGATGCCTGGGGGTGCATTTCACCACAACTGGGACACGGAGTCAGTTTCTGTCCCCCCCGGCGCTGATCTATGCGGAAAACGTTTTCGCTTTCCTCATCTGAGCACTCATCTGGGCTCTTGGATTGTACCTCGTTTACCTTGACTGCATGTTTTGCTGGAGCTGATGTGCCCTTCTGGCGCAGCGTTTCCGCCCCATCTTTGGATGTTTCTGCTGCCCGGGCGTCCGCTAAGGCAGTTTTCAGGGTCAGCTCCTCCCCCTTAGCTAACAGTCTTTTCTGTAGGCTCAGGTCCTGTGTCCCTCGGATCAGTTGGTACAGCAACGCCTCGTCCAGATTGCTGAATTTGCAGTACACCGATGCCTTTCTTAGAGCCGCGATGTATTCGTTGATGCTTTCGTGCTCTTTTTGCATTCTTTCTCCAAACTTATGTTGGCTCGCTACCATCGAAGGTGCAGGGTCGTAGTGATTTTTCAAAACCTCTTGAATTTTTGTCCATGAGGCAGCCTCGACTTGTTCCAGCTCCATCAGGCTCGCAGCCATCTCGAAAACGTCTGGTCCACAGTGGCTCAGGAATATGTCTCGTTTAATGCTGTCCGATTTGTTGTTCATTTCGCTTGCGCCCAGGAAACAGCAGAATCTTCTTAAGTAGTTGTCCCATGATTCTCTCTTAGGGTCGAATGGCATCGGTGGGTGGATGGACGACATGGCGACGTGGCTTCCTTAGATTTCCTTTGTTCCGATTTTTAATTTGGCGCCTCGTGGTTGGAGGCGTTCTTCCAGCCAGCTGAGTTTCTTTGTGTGAACTCTTCAGTATCCCACCTTCGTCGCCAATGTTAGGTTCTCATACTGAAGAGGCAGGAGGCGAGTGAGTGGCTTCAGCTCTTTATTAGTTCATGGTGGGAATACCTACAAGAAACTGGACCCAAATTAATTTTAAAAAAGAAGAAGAATATGGTGAAGTTGCAGGACTGAAAATAAATAAGGAAAAAACTAAAATTTTAGTCAAAAACCTTACAGATACACAGAAACAAGAGTTAATGAAGAGGACAGATATTCAGATAGTTAAGAAAGTTAAATACAAGCATTTGCGGATGACTTAGTATTTTTTCTGGAAGATCTGCATGAATCTGGAATAGCCTTATTCAACGAAATAGAAAAATATGGAGTAATAGCCGGACTAAAAATAAACAAACAAAAAACTAAATTATTGACTAAAAATATGACAAGGAAACAAGAGGGACAATTAGGAAAAGAATTAGGCCTACAAGTAGTGAAGAAAATCAAATATTTAGGTATTAATTTAACA
This sequence comes from Diadophis punctatus similis, assembly GCA_023053685.1. Lineage (NCBI taxonomy): Eukaryota > Metazoa > Chordata > Lepidosauria > Squamata > Dipsadidae > Diadophis > Diadophis punctatus. The sequence goes on along the minus strand of JALIGW010000074.1, from coordinate 1,001,135 downwards.
AACAAATGCTCATCTATAAAAGATAATAATTATTAAAAACTGGTACATCAAATAGAATTAGATCTTAAAAAATGGGAAAAACTACGAATTTCTTTTTTAGGCCGAATAGCTATCATTAAAATGAATATTTTGCCCAAACTATTATACTTATTTCAGACAGTTCCAATTAAATTAAACGCTAAATTTTTTGCAAATCTGAATAGGATAACCACCAAATTTATTTGGCAACACAAAAAATCAAGAATTAAAATTATCGACCTACAAGACAGTAAAAGTAGAGGCGGCTTTGGACTCCCGGACTGGAAATTATACTACACCGCAGCATCTTTGGTATGGATAAGAGACTGGATCAATTTAAATAATAACCGTATTCTAACTTTGGAAGGCCACGATTTACTTATGGGGTGGCACTCATGCCTATGGAATAAAGGGAATATATCAAAATTTTTCCGGAGACATGCAATTAGAGACGCGCTCATTACAACCTGGCAAGAAATAAAAAGAAAACACTATATTAAAATTCCAAATTGGCTTTCTATAACAGAGGCAATTATATATCCAAATACAACTGATAAGAGTAAAAAGGTAAACTATAAAGACATATTGGATGGAACCGGTAAATTAAAAGACAGAGATGAACTACAAAGACTAAATATAAACATAGACTGGTGGCCTTACTCGCAGATAAAATCTAGATACAAGACAGATATAGAAGAATACGGAATTGAATTGGAATCCAAACCATTAGATAAAATATTGATTGGCCCAGAAAACAAAATTATTACAAAATTATATAACTATTTACTACAGCAGGAAAGATTTGAAGATATTGTAAAAGGTCCTATGATAGCATGGGCCCAGAACATAGGACATAACATCCACTTGGCAGATTGGGAACAGATATGGAATAGAAATCTTAAAATATCTAGGTCAGTAGCATACAAAGAAATTTTTTACAAAATGAGTTATAGATGGCATTTAGCCCCAATTAGACTTGCAAAAATTTATCCAAATTTGAATCCTATATGCTGGAAATGCAAAAAAGCACAGGGTACCTTCTTTCACATGTGGTGGCTGTGCTCAGAAACAAAAAAAATTTGGAACACAATTCATAAATGGCTATCAGAAATATTCAATGAGATATTAGAATTCACTCCAGAACTATTTCTCCTCGGCATATTTAAAAAAGATTACCACAAAGATATTAAGTACTTAGTCCTCCATATCACAACTGCAGCTAGGATAACCTTCGCACAATTTTGGAAGAATACAGCAATACCTCCAGAAAATATAATAGTTTAAAAAATCTATGAGTGTGCAGAAATGGAAAGATTAACAATGTACTTAAGGGGCCAAAGTGATTTGGATTACTACAATATCTGGGAAAAATGGTACAAATGGATTAAATTAAGAAGGGAAGAAAAGAAACAGTGAAATTATAGATTGTAAAATGTAAATATGTAAATTAAACTATATGTGTAATTAAGATAAGCGATATAGAATCTAACTGTAATAAGGAATATGTGAAAATGAAAATACTGTGTATGATTGTAGAAATGCTTTAGGAAATATGGAAATTGTTATTTTTAAAGAAAAATGTTGAAAATCAATAAAATTTAATTAAAAAAAAAGAAAGTTAAATACTTAGGAATTCAACTAACAGCAAGATGTGCAACCATTAAAGAAGATAATTACTATAAGCTGATCCAACAAATTAAAATAGATCTGGAGAAGTGGAAAAACCTGCAACTGTCGCTGACAGGAAGAATAGCTACTATAACAATGAATATCTTTCCGAGATTATTATATTTATTTCAAACAATCCCAATAAAGCTGGAAAAAATACTTTGAAGAATTAAATAAAATAATATTAAGATATATTTGACAAGGGAAAAAAGCAAGAATAAGTTTTAAAATGCTGCAAGATTCAAAAAACAGAGGGGGTTTTGGGCTGCCAGATTGGGAGTTGTATTATCAGGCCTCGGTACTTACATGGGTGAAAGAATGGATTAGTTTGAAGTATAAAAGATTATTAATTTTGGAGGGACATGATTTCCAATTGGGTTGGCATGCCTTCTTATGGTATGGGAAAAATAAAATACATAGTTACTTCCAAAGACATTATATTAGAAATGCATTATTATCAGTATGGGTAAAAATTAAAGAACAACACTATTTGAAAATATCTGGCTTTCCACAATGGAGGCACTGATACATCCAAATGTTATTAATATGGAAAAAATTACAAGATACAAAGACATTTTGAATGAAAAGGGGGAACTCAAAACTAAACAAGAATTGAGTAGTCAAGGGATTGACATAGTATGGTGGCCACAAGTGCAGATGCAATCTTGATATGAGAAAGACACTAAAATGTATGTTTTTTTATAAAGAATTAACAGAATTAGATCAGATATTAACAGGAACGGATGAAACATTAATAAAGAAAATATGTAGCTATCTACTAAGTATTAAATTGGAAGGTGAGCAAGTAAAGGAGACAATGATAGTATGGGCTTAAAATTTTGGTTATACAATAGAGTTAGATAAATGGCAGAAATTGTGGGATAGGAATTATAAATTAACAATGTCAACTGCAAATAAAGAAAATCTTTATAAAATGTTTTATAGATGGCATTTTTCATCCACAAGGTTGGCAAAGATGTTTAAGGACATGTCCACTAAATGTTGGAAATGTCACCAGATACCTGGTTCGTATTATCATATGTGGTGGACATGCCCAAAAGCAAAAAAATATTGGACAAAAATACATACCGTATTTTTCGGAGTATAAGACGCACCTTTTTCCTCCCTAAAAGTGGGTGAAAATTTGGGTGCGTCTTATACTCTGAATGTAGCTTTTTCGAAGCTTTTTTTCCAGCCCTAACTAGGTGCTAACGATCTTCCCAGCTCTTACCTTGCAGGCTCTTTCATTGTTACTCTCTCCGAAGAATGTTTTTCCAGCCCTAAGTCTTTGCAGGTTTTTTTTCATTGCTCTACTTGCTCTGAATAAGTTTTTTTCTAGCCCTAACCAGGTGCTAACTATCTTCCCAGCTCTTACCGGCTTGCAGGCTCTTTCTTTGTTACTCTCTCCGAAGAAGGTTTTTCCAGCCCTAAGTCTTTGCAGGGGTTTTTTTCATTGCTCTACTTGCTCCAAATAAGTTTTTTTCTAGCCCTAACCAGGTGCTTGTCACTAACGTTTTCTGGTTCGTCAGATGAGTCTCCATCCTGAGAGTGTGTGACCTGAGAAGTTCTTATCTAAGTGTCTTGTGACTGATTCAGTACGCATGTGTGAGTTTCTGTTTCTTTGTTCTGTCTTTCTTTACTTTGTTCTTGGCCCGGACGGACGTGTTATTTACTGGTAGGATGTAAACAATTATTTTGATATATTTATAATAAAGTTTTTATACTTAGAACTAAATCTTATCAGTTTTATTTTCATGCCATGGGTAAGCATGATCCGATCACCTCTGGATTGCTTGGTAGCAATTCTCCCCATTGGGGGAAAAGGTTTTGCAAACTCTGCATGTCTTGTCAGTGCTAACAATCTTCCCAACTCTTACTGGCTTGCAGGCTCTTTAATTGTTACTCTCTCCGAATAAGGTTTTTTTAAGCCCTAACCAGGGGATAAAATAATGTGCTGAAGCTGAACAGACTAAGGACGCTAGCCAGATGAATACCTGGTAGGCAGATTTTTTCCCCCTATTTCCCTCCCCAAAAACTAAGGTGCGTCTTATACTCTGAAAAATACGGTACATGGTTGAAAAAAATGATAAAACAACATATAGATTTAAAACCAGAAATATTTTTGTTGGGAATTCTACCCGATAAGTATAACAAGGGGAACACATATTCGATTTTACATGTATTAACTGCAGCTAGAATTGTATTTGCACAACAATGGAAAAGTGAAGAGATCCCTACAGATGAAAATGTGATTTAAAAAATACTAGAATGTGCAGAAATGGATAGACTGACACTTACAATTAAGGAAAAGAAAGAAACTGAATACTTTTTGACATGGGACTTACTTTAATTTTAATTAATTTTAATTAAATGGATTTGTATGCCGCCCAACTCCCTAGGGACTCTGGGCGGCTCACAATATATTCAGATCCATTTCGACAGTACAAATGCAATAAAATACAATAATTAAAAACATATAAACATATAAGAATTAAAAGAGTATCGTCTCGCTTTCACCCCGCCTGCCGGAAGAGCCAGGTTTTTATTGCTTTCCGGAAGGCCAGCAGGGTGGGGATAGTCCTGATCTCCGGGGGAAGCTGGTTCCACAGGGAGGGAGCTCCCACAGAGAAGGCCCTCCCCCTCGGCCCCGCCAACCGACATTGTTTGGTCGATGGGACCTGGAGGAGGCCGACTCTGTGGGCCCTGACCGGTCGTAGGGAGGTATGCGGCAGGATGCGGTCCCGAAGGTAACCTGGCCCTGAGCCATGTAGGGCTTTAAAGGTAACGACCAACACCTTAAATTGGATCCGGAGACTAATGGGCAACCAATGCAGCTGGCGGAGAATTGGTGTTACGTGGGTGCATCTGGGTGCACCCACCACAGCTTGTGCAGCTGCATTTTGCACCAATTGCAGTCGCCGGACACTCTTCAAGGGTAGCCCCATGTAGAGCGCATTGCAGTAATCCAGCCGTGAGGTGATGAGGGCATGAGTGACTGTGAGAAGTGCCTCCCTCTCCAAGTAGGGTCGCAATTGGTGCACGAGACGTACTTGTCCAAAGGTCCCCCTAGCCACAGCTGAAAGATGTTGCTCCAATTTTAGCTGTGGATCTAGGAGGACACCCAAATTGCGGACCCATTCTGAGGGAGCTAATTTCTCTCCCCCAAGAACCAAGGAGGGACAGTTGGTCACGTCCTTAGGAGGCAATATCCATAACCACTCAGTCTTGTCAGGGTTAAGTTTTAGCCGGTTCTTCCCCATCCAGACCCTAACATCATCCAGGCAGCGGCCCATTACATCTACGGCTTCCCCGAATTGAGACGGGGTGGAGATGTACAACTGGGTATCATCAGCATATTGCTGATACCTCACCCCGTGTCGTCGGATGATCTCACCCAGTGGCTTCATGTAGATGTTAAACAGGATGGGCGAGAGGACCGAGCCCTTAGGCACCCCACATAGTAGGGGCCTAGGGCTCGACCTCTGCCCCCCTGTCAACACCGACTGCGTCCTGTCAGAGAGGAAGGAGGAGAACCACTGCAAAACAGTGCCACCCACCCCCACCTCTCCGAGACGACGCAGAAGGATACCATGGTCAATGGTATCGAAGGCCGCTGAGAGGTCAAGTAGCACCAGGATAGAGGAATAACCTCCATCCCGGGCTCGCCAGAGATCATCCATCAGGGTGACCAAAGCCGTTTCCGTACTGTAGCCGCGCCTGAAACCTGATTGAAAGGGATCCAGAAAATCCGTGTCATCCAACAGCCGTAGGAGCTGGAGCGCCACCACTTTCTCAACAACCTTCCCCGCGAAGGGAAGGTTGGAGACTGGACGGAAGTTCTTTAAATCCGCCGGGTCCAGGGAAGGCTTCTTGAGGAGGGGTCTCACCACCGCAGCTTTTAAGGGCTGCGGGACGGACCCCTCTCTCAAAGAAGCGTTGACCAACGCCTGGAGCCAGCCGCGTGACACCTCCCTGGTGGCCGAAACCAGCCAGGAGGGGCACGGGTCCAATAAACAGGTGGCGGAGCTCATCGCTCCTATGGCCTTGTCTACATCCTCAGGAGTCACCGGTTCAAACCTATCCCAGATAACCGGACTAAGACCTGCCCCGGTCATCTCAGCCTGTACTGCCCAATTTATCAATGGTTAGCTAATAAAAACAGAAGTTAGAAACATGGAAATATAAGAAAAGGACTAATGATACAAGGGAGGTTTGTTAAAATGGATATGTTGTTGTTGTTGTTATTATTATTATTATTATTATTATTATTATTATTATTATTATTATTATTATTATTATTATTATTATTATTATTATTATTATTATTATTATTATTATTATTATTATTATTATTGAACTAATACTAATGTAATGAACATTGTTGTAAACACTTTCATTATTATTTCTTAAAACTATTTGTACCCAGACAAAACATTGATTAACTGAAAATGGAATTTTATATGTTAACAACCTCCAAAACTGATCCAAGCCTCGGTTCCTCGTGGGCGCAGAAAGTACCGGCCTGGCTGTTTCTCTGTGCCTGGCCCTGTCAAAGCATCGTTTGTCACGTTTCTACACAGAAGACTATGGAATGGGAGGGGGAAATACTGTGAGGGAGAAACGTTAGAGATAACACATTCTTGGTTAGTTCCCCAAGGTCATCCTTTGTCCAACACCTGCCGGAAGCTGGGAGAAGAGATTGCCACGCTGGCAGAAGATCAGTGGCCAACGTGATCCAGTTGGGGGGTGGGGGGAAAGGGGTGCCAACTTCCTACCGGGTGGGAACTTGGGAGGAAAGTTAGATTTGGGTTTCTCCATGTGCTCAACATGGTCTCCGCATTAAATTGGAACTTTGGTGAACTGATTGCCTTGGACTCTGATTTCTGCTTGAGTACTATTTGGAACCGTGACATTAACCCAAATCTCATTTAAAACTTGCCCAGCTACCCCTGTTCTTGGGGCGCTGGTCGCTGAACCCGAAGCCGGGCAGTGCGAAGACTCAGGGAAGATGGAGAAGGAGGAGAAAGCAACCGGGGACCCTGCAAGGGACAAGACGGAGGAGTACATCAGAAGCCTCTACTCTCCGACCCCGGCATTTGTGGAGGCCAGGGAGTCCGTGGAGAGAGAACGCCAGTTGGGGGCACGGAGCAAACAACCAGCCCCTGAGCCTCTCTCTCAGCTGGAGCGGACCCCGCTAGGAGCTGTTGGGGGCTTGAGGCTGGAGCAGCCCTTGTATACCGGGGTAGCCCTTGGCCCCGAATGGGGGCAGCCGAGAACCACGCTCGCGGAGCGCTACGAAGACGAGGGATCCCAGCCGGGCTCACACGCTCACTCGCTGATGGACCTTCATGATCGGTTTGGACGCCTAAGCGTGAGTTGGACAAACCCCCCCCCTCGGGAATTGAAGCTCTGAAGTGGAAGCTGGCCCAGCCCGTTTTCTCTTTCCTGGAAGGACCTCGAGCCTCCCAGCAAAGTGGGGTTGCCGCCTCTTTCCACACTGCTGTGGGTGGGAGTCTAGGAAGCCTTCCCACCGGGCCACCTCCCGGGTCGGAGTCGCACTACCCCTCTCTGAAACTGACCCACCAACCGGGGGTTGGAAGGCCCCAGTGGTGGCAAACAGGAGGAGAAAGATCACCAGCGCCAACCTCCCAGCCAAGCTTCGGAGCCATGCCACCGTGGCAAGCCCCACCAGGATGGGGGTTCTTTCCCGGAGTGGAGTGGGTGCAATGCGAGTGGAACCCGTGGTACCCCCTGCAACCAATCCCCATGCCCTACATGGGGGCAGCGCAGCCGAGCCCTATGATGCCAGTACCGGCTGCGCCAGTCCCTCCCCAAGGAGGGGGTTGAGCTAACAGATGCATCATGGAGGGGCCCAGATAGGAGGACCTCTGCAGCAAGCCGCCACTCTGCTGGTCGCGGCTGGGCTAGCCGCCCCCCCCAGGAGGCCGCCCGCGGTTCCCAGCCACGTTTGATGGGCACCTGACTAAACTGGCCTACTTCCTCCACCAGGTGTTAGTATATACATCGACGAAAACCGGGCGCTGTTCCAAACAGATAGACAGCTGATCGATCAGATAACTGAGGGGATGAATGACGGGGAAGCAGCAGAGTGGGTGGCCGAACTCCACGATGAAGCGGCACCTGAGTTAGACGACCTGGATGACTTCGTCCAGCTAATGATGATCAGATTTCACGATGAGGCCCAACAGGCAGATGTGGAGGCCCAGATCAAAAAGCTGAAGCAAGTGGGACGCCCAGTGAAGGAACTGGTGTGGGAGTTTAGAAAAGTGTGGGACTGGCCCGAGCGGCTCTTAGTGCAAACGTTCCAAGACGCACTAGACCCAGAGCTGAAGAAAGCATGTGAAATCCGGGGGGTCCCGTGCCGGGTCCAAGAGTGGTACTCCACCGCCATTGCTCTTGACCATGTGGTCAGAGTCAGAAAGGAGACCCCACCGGACCATCCCACTAGAAGGCCACCGGGCCGCAGGATCCCCCCTAGACCGGCGGCGACCCCACGGGTTGAACAGATGAGGGGAGTGAAGTGTTATAGGTGTGGCCAAGCCAGCCACACAGCACGACCAAGTGTCTAGCACCAGCCCCCATCCCTCTTCCGAGGACAAGGCCACCTCCGGCTTCCAAAAGAAAGCCAAGCAAGCCACCCAAACCGAGGCAGTTGGCCCTGCAACCAAAGGGCCCCCCTCCCCTTCCTGACGATGACGAACCACCACCAACGGGAGAATCGGGCCCTCCATGGGAAGAAGGGGTCAACGAGGAAGACGATGCGATGGTGAGTGCAGCCGTTCGGCCCTTTCTCATAAAAGCCAAAATTACAGTGCCCGAGATGGGAAAGGAAGGGGGAGTAGATGCCATAATCGACACGGGGTGTTCGAGGTGCCTAATCAGCAAGATAGTGGTAGATAAACTGGGGATCCGCACTAGGCCCCTAGCCAGCCTCATCCGATTCCAACAGCTGGATGGGTCATTAGTGGGGGGGGGCTCCCACCACCCTCCTAACTCAGGCAGTAGAATTGCAGTTTGGGCAGTACCATGAGCGAATTCGATTCATAGTAGCCCCCAAGATGTCTGAAGCCATCATCCTGGGTCTGGCATGGCTAGATAAGTGGACCCCCACCATCAGATGGGAGGATGGATATCGGAAGCTCAACATACACATCGGCCCGACACCTCCTCTAGAGAGCCAACAGCAGCGGGAGAAGTTCACGTGGGGGGGGGGCGACGGAACCTCAACTGGTCACACCTGCGAGGGAGACCACCCCCCCAGGGGCCCAAAGGATGCCGAGAGAGTATCTCGATCTAGAGAGGGTGTTTAGTGAGGAAGAATGCAACGAGCTCCCCCCTCACCGACCTACGGACTGCGAGATAGAGTTCAAACCGGGTGCTATGCTCCCAAAACCGAAGATGTATTCCATGTCCCCAAAGGAATTTGGAGAGTTGAGGAGATACATCGACTCCAACTTGGAGAGGGGGTTCATCCAGCCAGCGAAGTCAAGGGTCACCGCTCCCGTGCTATTCAAAGAAAAAAAGATGGGGGGGTCAGATTGTTTGTCGACTTCCAGGGAATAAACGGGGTGTGCGTGCAGAACACCTCCCCCCTCCCCCTCATGAAAGACTTGCTGAACCACTTGTCCAAAGGCAAGATATTCACCAAGTTAGATTTAAGGGAAGCGTACTATCGCATCCGAATCCGGGAGGGGGATGAATGGAAAACCGCCTTCAACTGCCCTCTGGGAAGCTTCCAATTCAAAGTGATGCCCTTTGGGCTGCAAGGGGCCCCAGCGGTTTTCATGCAGTACATTAACGAGGTGCTCCACCCTCACTTGTACAAGGGGGTGCTCGTTTATTTAGATGACATTCTCATCTTCAGACAATGGAAGAACACATGAAATTAGTGCGACAAGTCCTAGAAAAACTCCTAGCCGCCAAACTATACGCTAAGCTTTCCAAATCCGAGTTCCACAAGACCTCACTAGACTATTTGGGATACCGGATCTCCAAAGATGGAATAGAGATGGATCCGGGGAAGGTGAAAGCAGTGCTTGATTGGCAGCCCCCACGCACCCGCAAACAGCTGCAGAGCTTCCTGGGCTTCGTGAACTTCTATAGGCAGTTCATCCCGGCATTTGCGGAAGTAGCCCTGCCGTTAACAGAACTGCTCAAGACGGGGCCGACACCCACCAAGCCAAAGCCTAGTCAGCCACTGAACTGGAGGATGGACTGCCAGAAAGCCTTCGACAAATTGAAGTGACTTTTTGCCCAGGAGCCAATCCTACACCATCCCGATCCAGAACGACAATTCATCATTCAGGTGGATGCGAGTGATGTGGCTGTGGCGGCGGTGTTGCTGCAGAAAGGTGAGAGAAACCATCTCCTGCCGTGCGCTTACGTTTCGAAGAAGCTCACAGCTACAGAGAGGAGATGGGCCATTTGGGAAAAAGAAGCCTATGCTGTTCGTTGGGTGCTACTGACTTGGAGACAATTCCTCGAAGGGGGGAAAATACTTTTCGAGGTGTGGACTGACCATAAAAACCTAGAGGCCCTAAAGACCCCGAGAAAGCTGTCACCCAAACAAGTGCAGTGGGCACAATACTTTAGACAATTCAAGTTTGAACTAAAACACATCCCGGGGGGGGGGGGGGGGAACTTGCTGGCGGACGACTTGTCCAGAAAACCGCAATATGACAGCCAGAGAGAGGAGGAATTCCATTCGGTCATCCCCTCCTTGCCAACAGGAACGGCAGACCTTCCCCCCTCAGAGGGGGAACTTGCAGCCCCTGTCCTCACCAGAGGCCAATCCCGATGGTCGAGCGCCCAGAGCCATGAGGAGTGGATGGACAAATTTAAAGCAGCCTTGCCCAACAACCCCTGGCTAAATGACAACAAGGAAATTTTGACTATGAGAGACAGACTGGCTTGGAAGGGGTCCAAACTGTATGTGCCTGCCAGCCTCAGGCTGCAAGTGCGCCAACAAAGCATAGGATATCGAGGTTTTGAAAGAGGTCAGGTGTCTGCCAGGTGCTACTGCCAGCAGAGACAAGAGGTGTATTTGTTAAGATTCTCACCCCCAAGTACGTATGGTTGTTGAATGGTTGTTGATGTTTTTTTATACTGTGTTTTTAAATTTTATATTTGCTTTTAATTAATATTTAATATTTGGTTTATTCTTGTATTTTTCACTGTTGTACGCCGCCCTGAGTCCTTCGGGAGTTGGGCGGCATATAAGAATACCAAAATAAATAAATAAATAAATAAATAAGATAGTCAAGAATGCCAGTAAAGACTGTGATGTTGATGCTATTATACATCTTGGCACAAATGATCTGTCCCAAAAAGATGTACTTTCTGTGCAGAATGACTTCCAGAGCTTGGGGTATGAACTTAGTAGTATAGGTTGTAGGCTTATCTTTTCAGAGGTTTTACCAGTATATAAGGAACAAAAAGGGAAAGGCCAACGTGTAGCAGAGTTTAATGTGTGACTAAAGGAGTGGTGTGAAAGGGAAGGCTTTGGTTTTATTAGTCATGATGTCTGCAGCTGGTCCAATGAAAAACCGTACAAAAGAGATGGTTTGCATCCATCAAAGAAAGGGACTGAGCTACTTGGTATTAAATTCACAGATATCCTGGATAAACATTTAAACTGAACAGCAGGGACAGAGAATTAATTGATACAGAACATTTCTGTCCCCAGCAATCTAATATTAATAGGGTTAACAGTGCAAGCAACATAGATGTGTGTGCGGGTAAGTTTATCAGCCCTGCTTTCAAGCAAAGCCAAGCATTTAATAGTGAATGCCATACCATTTATTTATTTTATTTATTTTATTTTAGTGTCCTTATATGCCGCCCTACTCCCTGGGGACTCATGATCCATGTGCACTAATCAAACAGGTGGCAAGAAAGTAGGGGCAGTCAGGCACAACACAGGTTATGTAGACAGTAAACACAGGGTCAATCAAAATGGACTTAAATGTCTATACACCAATGCACAGAGTATGAGGAATAAACAGGGTGAATTAGAAATTCAAGTAAATGAGGGAAGATATGATATAGTTGCCATTACGGAAACTTGATGGGATGAAACTGACAAATGGAATATACATTTATTTAAATTATTTAAAAGAAACAGACCAAATAAAAGAGGAGGTGGAGTTGCACTATATATAAGAAATAACTACATCTCTACAGAAATAGAGCACAACAATAATGAAAATTATCTTGAATGCATTTGGGTCAATATTAAAGGGGGGGGGCAAATGACATTGCCATAGGTCTATACTATAGGCCAACCAAACAAACAAACAGAGGAAGTAGATGAACTTTTTGCTAGTCAGCTAACTAAGGTATGTAGGAAGCACATCACAATAGTAATGGGGGATTTTAACTACCCTGACATCAACTGGGAGACAAACTCTGCACCAAGTGGAAGAGCCAACAGGTTCCTAACAAACCTAGCAGACAACTTTGTTACCCAAAAAGTAGAGAAGGAAACAAGGGGATCAGTCATATTGGACTTAATTCTCACTAACAGAGATGAAATGATAGAAGGTGTTGAAGCTACAGGAACCTTGGGGGCAAGTGATCATGCAATATTGGAATTCAACATTATGCAAACACAAGCAGTAGAACAAAGTCAAACTAGAGTCTTGGAATTTAAGAGAGCTAATTTCAATAAACTTAGAGAGAACTTGGGAAAGATTCCATGGATGAGAATCCTCAAGGGGAAAACAACTCAAGAAGCTTGGGAAATTTTGAAAAGTGAGATTATAAAAGCCCAGACTAGCACAATACCAATGAGGAAGAAAAATAATAGGTCTCAAAAGAAACCAGCATGGCTGCATAAAGAACTCTCTGACAAATTGAAAGACAAAAAGGACAAGTATAAAAAGTGAAGTCACCACACAAATGGAGGAAAAGAACAGGGCTCTGTTCTTTGACTCTGATCGTTCCAGACAGAAAGCCGCCACAGGTGTCGACGCTCTTGGAAGAAGCGTCGATAGGATAGGGGAACTTCCAAGGACTTTGGGGGTGAAACGCAATCCTCCCGAAAGTTCAGGAAACCCCCCTCATTTCTGCCGGGAAAGAGGTCTGCAACTTTCGGCAGACTAAGTGGTAACAGCCGCACAGCAGGAAGACGAAGAGGGAGACAATATTCCACTCAATACCGAGTGAAAGCCCAAAAAGAAGGAAACCTAAAACCTATGAAAGAGGAGAAGCAAAAATCAAGTCTCCATGGTGAGAGGCAGATTTTGCCCAAAGGAAAGCGGCGCCTATTTGAAGAATGAGCAAAGATAGAAGTTCTTGAGAGTGATGCTGCAAGATAAGTATATATGGAAAGATCTTGAAATTAAAGGTGATATTAACATTTAAGGGAAAAGCTGAATCTATCTTATGAAGGAGTAAATCTTTTACTTTTGGACTGTGAAACTGATAGACTGTTTGAGCATATAAGACCGATGGAAACTGTTGCACGAAGGGAGTGAAAGTGATTACTAGTCGGACATTTTGAATAGTCCGATGAAAGTGAACTATTTACTGTGGTCCTGAGATAAGCCGAGTGGATGGTGAGATCTGGATTGTGGCTTCTCAGAAAGGGATTGTGAATTTTGACAAATAAACCTAAACCTGACTTGAGGATCATAATTTATGGAAACATTGTGATTGCTTTGGATACCACAATCCCGAAACGGAAATCATTTTGAGTCAGACTTTTGGAGCGAGGAATCACAGGAAATTAATGACGGGACCTCATGAAAGATTTAAAATCCTTTGTTTTCTTTGCATTAATAGTCAGCTGTTGATGACTCTGTTTAAATTTGAATCGTGAGTTCTAGGATCTCCGGATAATAGACATTGTTAACAAAGTGTAACGGACCAAGGGTTGGAAAGATGGAATGAGTATAAGTGACTTGGCAGCTGGATGAAACAAAGACGTAAAGGCTCGTGACTAATTCCTGGAGAAAGGGAAAGAACTCTTTTTACTATCTTTCTCTCTGGAGTATTAAAGAAACATTATATCCTATTTGCAACACTGTAACACAAGGGGACACTTTAAGATCTGATATTGGCTCAGAACTCTAAGGTGGAAAATAACTATAGAATACTATATTATATTATTAACAATGTACCTTGACTGGAACCATTGAAATAATGTTTGTAACTATGTGATATTGATTCAAACTGATATTTGATTAATAATAATATAATAATCAACAAGCAGGGATTACTTTACGTAATTATGTATACATTGTAAGAGAGATATTAGAAAGGAAATATAAGCTACTAAATATTGGTAATAGCTATCTGAAAATAATTTAAGTTAGAAAGTACATTTCTGTAGGCCATTCCTGGGAGTTGGGCGGCATACAAATCTATTTAAATAAATAAATAAATAAATAAATATTTTGGAAAAGTATTTTTACAGGGAGAAAAACTTGTTAATATGACAACTCTCACTAGGACAACGGAAAAAACTCAACCTCAGATTACAACTACAATGGCGACACCAAATCCTCAGCGATCAATTGATAGCATGTTGGGAGCTGAAAAATCCAGCTCAACTCAGAGCTTTCAGAATATACAAGCAATGTTTCAGGTACTGCAAGAATCTATGGACAAAACTCAAGAAACCATTGCAAAAAATCATGAGGAATCAAAGAAAAACCAAGAAGAGATGAGACAGGACTTTGGAGAAATGAAAAGTGATTTAAAGAAAATTGACGATAGAATTGGCACTAGCCAACAGTCAATTACTCAAAATCAGCAAAGAATAACAACGGCTGAAACAAAGATACAACATCTGGATAAGAAAGTTGAAACTTTAGAGCAGAAAAATATCACTCAAAATAGAGAATTAACTGACGTAATTACTTATCTCGAGATGGACAAGGCAGCTTTTTATTTGAGATTTCAAAACATAACAGAAGAAAAAGATGAGGATCTTGGGGAAAAAATGTCTGAAATCTTAGCTGAGGTGACCCAAAGAGACAAACAAGAGATATTTAGGGATATAGATGAGGTTTATAGGGTATACACGAACTATGCCCGTCAGCAGCATTTACCCAAAGAAGTTCATATTCAATTTACCAAGAAAGTTGTAAGGGATGAGGTTTATAGGAAAATGCGGGCTGAGACAATATCTTATAATGGAAAGGAAATACAAACTCTAAAACAGATTCCACAGAGAGTAAGGGATCAGAGAAAAGATTATCAATTCTTAACATCACAATTAACTAGAGAGAGTGTTATGTTCAGATGGTTAGTGCCAGAAGGGATTCTCATATTCTGGAGAGATAAAAAATTTTGAATTGATTCAATAGAAAAGGCCCGAGAATTTTATGACCATTACCTTTCAGGGGAGGGAGAGCAGGAAAGCAGAGACGAAGTGCAGAGTACAAATCAAGAAGTACAAATAGGAGTGAACGAAGTAGAGATTGAAGAGAGAAAGAGACAAGAAAGAGAACAAAAAGAGATAGAAGGAGCTAGAGGGAAAGTACAAAGAGAGGCAAGGTACACGAGGAAACAGGTACTAAATCACAAGTAAGAAAGAAAATGGAAGATTAAATTAAACTGATTTCCCAAACTGCAATGGACTAAATTTATAAATTAAGAAAAAGTAGACAACATTCCAAAAGTTACAAATAAATATAGTCACTACACAAGACGTAAATATAATCCAATAGTAACATAAATTTACTAGTGAAGATAAAACTTGATATTATATTTTTATTATCATCTCAGTAAAAGGATAACTTATACCTTAAAAATTAATTAAAATGAGTTTTATAGAAACATATACAAAAATTTATTAGAATAGACTTTATATACAAAATAGCATTACTTTATTGTTATTGTTATTGTTGTTATTGTTATTGTTGTTATTATTATTATTATTATTATTATTATTATTATTATTATTATTATTATTATTTCCTCAGGGATAGTAATATGAGGAAATGTAATGATGAACTGAAATACCATTATGTACATATATATACAAATACGATACGATTGGAAATGTAAGGATGAATTATTTTGTATGTATTATTTTAGTATAAGTAGAAAGGAGGGACATAGGAGCAAGAAAAATATGTAAATGAATGTGGGATATTTGTCTTATAACCAGAATGTAAAATTAAGATGGAAATAGCAGCATGTACCTGGAAGAGAGTACTATATAAGAATAATAATAATATAATTATAATGGTTAAATTCTTATTTTTATTTTTACTTTTCTTTAAAAAAGAGATATGATTAGTTTAAAATTGTGATTAGCATCAGTCTGTCAAAAATAAGATGAGTTAATATAAAAGCACTCAAGGAAAGGTAAGGAAAGTGAAAGAGGAAGTAGAAGGGGAGGAGGAGAAGGTGTAGAGAGGGTAGAGGAGGAGGGAAGGAGTTAGAAAGTAGGAGGAGAAGTTGGAGATAGAGAGGGGGGAGTGTAGTGGAATGGGTGGAACAGACTGATGACTGAGGAGGCAAGTGTTGAATAAGATATTGATTTTTGAATGATTCATTATATTGAACGAATATGTATTTCTTACTGTAATATCTTGAGGTATATGTGTATTGAATTGTATATGAAGTGATGGAGAAAATAAAAAAACTGCAAAAAAAAAGTGGAAAGAAGGGGAAATAACTAAGGCACAATACCAGCAAATAGCCCAAGCCTGTAAAGATGAAGTGAGGAAAGCTAAGGCTCACAATGAACAAAGGCTTGCGACAAAAGTAAAAAGTAACAAAAAAAGCTTCTTCCAACATATTAAAAACAAGAAAAAAGTCAAGGAAACAATTGGTCCATTGCAGGGAGAAAGTGGCAAGAAGGTGACAAGCAACAGGGAGAAAGCAGAGCTACTTAACACGTTTTTTGCATCTGTCTTTACACAAAGGGAAAAAACAGTCCAACCTATCAAAAACAGCATCACAAAAAACATATTAGGAACACAAGTTAAAATAGGGAAGAAAATGGTAAGGGAACAACTGTCTACCCTAGACGAATTCAAATCACCAGGATCAGATGGATTACACCCCAAGGTTCTGAAGGAACTGGCAGATGAGATCTCAGAACCACTGAACTATATCTTTCAAAGATCCTGGAGCACCGGGGAACTGCCAGAGGACTGGAAAAGAGCTGATGTAGTTCCCATCTTCAAAAAAGGGAAAAAAACAGATCCAGGAAACTACAGACCTATCAGCCTGACCTCAATACCAGGGAAGATTTTGGAAAAGATAATCAAGCAACGAATCAATGAACACCTAGAAGCAAACACAGTAATAACCAAAAGCCAACATGGGTTTGTCAAAAACAGATCATGCCAGACTAATCTTATTGCATTCTTTGACAAAGTGACAAAATTAGTGGACCAGAGGAATGCTGTCGATGTGGTTTACTTGGACTTCAGTAAGGCATTTGATAAAGTAGACCATAACCTACTACTAGATAAAGTAGAAAAATGTGGGATGGACAGCAACACCACCAGACGGATTCAAAACTGGCTAACCAACCGCACTCAACGTGTAGTGCTCAATGGAACTGCATCTACATGGAGGGAAGTATGCAGTGGAGTACCCCAAGGCTCTGTTTTAGGCCCATTACTCTTCAACATCTTTATCAATGACTTGGACGAGGGGATAGAGGGGGAACTCATCAAATTTGCAGATGACACCAAACTCTCCAGAAGATAAGCTCAAGATACAGAAGGATCTTGACAGACTTGAACATTGGGCGCTATCAAACAAAATGAAATTCAATGGTGAAAAAAGTAAGGTTCTACATTTAGGCAAGAAAAACAAAATGCACAGGTACAGTATATGTGGTACCTTGCTCAACAGTAGTAACTGTGAGAGGGATCTTGGAGTCCTAGTGGACAACCATTTAAATATCAGCCAGCAGTGTGCAGCAGCTGCCAAAAAAGCCAACACAGTTCTAGGCTGCATTAACAGAGGGATAGAATCAAGATCACGCGAAGTGTTAATACCACTTTATAATGCCTTGGTAAGGCCACACTTGGAATACTGCATTCAGTTTTGGTCGCCATGATGTAAAAAGGATGTTGAGACTCTAGAAAGAGTGCAGAGAAGAGCAACAAAGATGATTAGGGGACTGGAGGCTAAAACATATGAAGAACGGTTGCAGGAACTGGGTATGTCTAGTTTAATGAAAAGAAGGACCAGGGTATACATGATAGCAGTGTTCCAATATCTCGGGGGTTGCCACAAAGAAGAGGGAGTCAAACTATTCTCCAAAGCACCTGAGGGTAGAACAAGAAGCAATGGGTAGAAACTAAACAAGGAGAGAAGTAACTTAGAACTAAGGAGAAATTTCCTGACAGTTAGAACAATTAATCAGTGGAACAGCTTGCCTCCAGAAGTTGTGAATGCTCCAACACTGGAAGTTTTTAAGAAGATGTTGGACAACCATTTGTCTGAAGTAGTGTAGGGTTTCCTGCCTAAGCAGGAGGTTGGACTAGAAGACTTCCAAGGTCCATTCCAACTCTGTTATTATTATTATTATTATTATTATTATTATTATTATTATTATTATTATTATTATTATTATTATTATTATTATTATTATTATTATTATTATTATTATTATTATTATTATTATTATTATTATTATTAAGTTGCTGACATGCAGCCATAACAAATTCTTCCTAGGAAGCCAAGGTCATCCTTTCTCTCTGCACCTCTGCACCTGCACAGAAGGAGATGGGTGGACTCTGCCAGCATGGCAATTGAAGATTGGACAACATGATGGATTTGTGGGTGTGGGGGCAAGGGCTTGAACTTTCAACTGGGTGGTGAAACCCGGAGGACTTCAGATTCGGGTTTCACCCAGATGTACCAACATGGCTCTGCTAATAAATTGGAACTTTGAGAAATACTTTGCCTCGGATTCTGATTTAGTTCGCACTTGGAGAGCTTCACTAACAACTTAGTCACTAGGAGCTTTTGCAGTACCTGCCTCACCAACTGAACATGTTCAGTCATTGTGGTAGTATATATCAAGATGTCGTTCAGGTACACAGGGACCCCCTGATACAGGTGTTCATGCAGCACCTCGTTGATGAGCTGCATGAACACAGCTGGGGCCCCTTGCAACCCGAACGGCATCACCTGAATGTCAGGGTTCCAAATAGCATCCAAAACTAAATCAGAATCCGAGGCAAAGTATTTCTCAAAGTTCCAATTTATTAGCAGAGCCATGCTGGAGAGGGCCCCCATGTGGAGATGGACCAAACAGTGTTGGAGTGGCAAGCCCCTCGGACGAGAAAACAACTGCAGAGTTTTATGGGCTTCGCCAATTTTTACCGGCAATTCGTCCCGTCCTTCACACAGGTCGCCTTGCCCCTGACCAATCTGTTACGGACTAAATATACAAACACCAAACCCAGGCCCAGACAGCCTTTAGCCTGGACGACGGAATGTCAACAGGCATTCGAAACCTTGAAAGCCCTCTTTGTGAGGGAACCTATATTAAAACATCCGGACCCCGAGCAACCGTTTGTTGTGCAGGCCGACGCTAGTGACGTTGCCGTGGGGGCGGTGTTGCTACAGAAAAACGTTGATGGGCATTTACAACCCTGTGCTTACACATCCCGGAAGCTAACCCCAACAGAAAGGGGTTGGACCATCTGGGAGAAGGAGGCGTTCACGGTAAGGTGGGCATTACTCACTTGGCGACATTTGTTAGAAGTGGCTCAGCAGGCATTTGAGGTGTGGATGGATCACAAAAACCTTGAGGCGTTGCAAACACCACGATGTCTGTGACCAAAACAAGTAAGATGGGCGCAGTATTTTGTCAGGTTCCGTTTCACCCTCAAATACATCCCTGCTGGGAGGAACTTCCTAGCAGATGCTTTATCGCGTATGCCCCAATATCATAGTCATAGGGAGGATGTAGCACAAACCATCATCCCACCACCGAACCGACAAACAATTCAGAGAGTTGGGGCAGTCACCCATAATCTCACCAAGGAATTGCAGACAGCTGTCGTAGATGATCCATGGCTAAAGGAAAATCCGACACTGTGTACTCGGCGGGATGGAGTCGCCTGGAAAGGGGATAAGCTATATATACCGGTTACTCTACGGTCCACAGTATTGCAACGGTGTCATGATGTGAAGCAAACTGGCCATTTCGGGTTTTTGAAAACACTACACCTGGCCAAACGGCAGTTCTGGTGACCTCGGATGCGATCGGAGATCGAGGAGTATGTACGAGGCTGTCCAGTCTGTGCAATGTCCAAAACAAAACCAGGAAAACCGTTGGGGCTGCTACAGGCTGTGGCTGATCCAGTCTGACTATGGAAGGACATTTCCATGGACTTTGTTGTCGAACTACCTAACAGCAACGGACATACAGTGATTTGGACAGTCATTGACTTATTCTCGAAGCAAGCTCATTTTATACTGTGCAAAGGGATACCATCTGCGCGGAAACTGGCAACAATGTTTATTGGACATATCTATAGCCTTCATGGGGTGCCCCGACGTATCATCTCAGATAGGAGCGTTCAGTTTACTGCCTGGTTTTGGCGTGACTTCATTTGGCTTATTGGTTCTACTCAGGGTTTAAGTTCAGCATTTCATTCTAGTACCAACGGGGCTGCTGAACGAGCCAACACAATGGTGGAACGTTATCTGAGATGCTACGTCGGGTACCAACAGAAGGATTGGGCCAGCCTCCTCCCCTTTGCGTAGGTGGCATATAACAGTACGGTCCATGGAAGTACTGGGTTCACGCCTTTCAGAGCAGTGAACGGGATCGAGTTTGTGGCCATACCCGAGTGGACCCCTGACCCCCAGGTTACAAGAACTCCACAGGAGTGGGCAGAAACGATACAGGGAGTCTGGGGACAGGTAAAAAAGGCATTGCAACATGCAGCTGCAGCCTACAAGGTTCAGGCGGATAAAAAATGGGAAGTATCCAAGCTCTTTAAAGTGGGAGATCTTTGTATATAATTGTATGCTATGGCACGTAAATAATCAATAGGGTTTTGATTGCCATATTCGCTGACAATTCTGGCAATGTGTTCATCTGCCATGCAGTACTTTATTTATTTATTTATTTATTGGTTCTTATATGCCGCCCTACTCCCGAGGGACTCAGGGCGGCGTACAGCAATATACAAGAACACTAGATAATAAACAGTAATTAAAAACCAAGTTAAAAAGTTAAAAAAATTGATGATTGTTAACACCTGTTGTTAACACCTGTTGTTAACACCTGTTAACACCGACTGCATCCTGTCGGCGAGATAAGAGGAGAACCACCGTAAAACGGTGCCTCCCACTCCCAACTCGCCGAGACGATGCAGAAGGATACCATGGTCGATGGTATCGAAAGCCGCTGACAGGTCAAGTAGCACCAGGATGGAGGAATTACCCCCATCCCGGGCTCGCCAGAGATCATCCATCAGAGCGACCAAGGCAGTTTCTGTACTGTAGCCGCGCCTGAAGCCCGACTGATAGGAGTCTAGATGATCTGTTTCCTCCAATAGCCGCAGAAGCTGAGCAGCCACCACCTTCTCCACAACTTTACCTAAGAAAGGTAAGTTGGAGACCGGACGAAAGTACTTCTTGAGTTTCAGTGGAGGGCCATGTCTGGAATGGAGCTGTTCATAAAATGCGTCTCTGCCTTTTTGGAGCTCCCTCAGACTATTGATGAATTTCCAATTGGTTGGATGGCACATACCCAATTGGGCACACAGTCATTGATGAGCAGCTTCTGAGTGATTGTTTGTACAGTCCTCTGCTCCCCGCGTACATTTGAACACATTTCACATGACTATTGGGAACAAAGGTGGCTGTCTTCCTTGTCCTCTCCTGCCTGGACGACCTATGTAGTTGTCCTCAAACCAGTTCAGAACAGGCTGCAGCTCTCCTGGCAGATACTCTTCTAGAACAGCAACATATTCTTCTAGGTCTGGGACAGACACAAATACCAAGGCCACAACCATTTTTGCCTTCACGGCAAACTCCACATCATTGTTGAAGTCATGGGCAGCTCCAGTTCTTACTAAATGCTTCATCATGTTCTGTGCAAGATGAAACAAACAGCCTTTTAAAGCGACTTCTGGGAAGCATTCTCTGATGGCATGCATGGCAGCCATTTTGAAATTGCAGTAAATGGAACATGGGTGGGTGTTAGCTACCAGGTTTTTCACAAAGTGGAATAGTCTTTCATACATAGTGCGTTGTTTGTTAGGCAGAAGTGCATATAAAATAGGGTGCACTCCCTCATACTTCTTTGCTAGGATGACATAAACCTGAGCAAATAGATTGGGAGCAATTGCAAAAGTCCCATCCATATACCAGGTGTCAGATGACTGCAGAATGTAAAGCCAAGTACTTCTGCCGAATATTAGCAACCTCCTAGGTCCATCTCCAAAATCACGCAGTAAGAATGGCTCTTCTATGCCTGGTGCTGGCGAGTAGATCTTGTATTCCTCAGGTAATACAAGCTCATCAAGGCTGCCTGGGTATGAAGGTGCTGCTTGTATTTGGTTTTGCCATCTCTGGATAATTTTTCACAAAGCTGCAGTTGCAGGTATTGCAGCGTAGGTCGCTGGGTTCAGGTTGGCCAGGCAGGTGTTGATAACTTGGGATGTCCCCTCCACTGTGTCTTCAGCTCTGTGCTTAATCCCACTGAGGAACCTTGCTACTTCCACATACGCTGCTGAAGGAGAATGGGAATGACCATTGATCCTTTTGACTACTTCTCCATTACTAGTGTGAATTCTGGTCTTATATTGCTCCTGCTGGTCACAGCGCCAAAATCTAATGGAAGAATCAACTGCACTCAGCCTTTTGAATACATAGAGTTATCCATCAGAACAAAACTTTTCTCTTCCTCTCTGGCTTAGAATAGTAGCGGGCATCTCACATGTAGCCATTGTCATCAAGCTATCTGGATCACTACACCAAATGCCAATGAAAACTATTCTAATGCTTTGCCCTGTCAGTGTTGGTAGTTGGGTGATCTTAGAGGGGTTTTTATGGGGCTGGAGACCTGTGCTCACCACTTTTAAACATTTTACACACAGAAACAGAGAACTGGAGATGGCACTACAAAGAAATAAAAACAGTCAGGGACTAATTGCTGGAGCCAAACCAAATTAGAGGGCATGAGATTTCACACCTATCCCATATTTCCTATAACAAAGTAGGGCAAGTACAAGAATCATATGCACTACAAAGAAAAATTCCAATTGATATAGGAGATAAGACAAAGTTATTTCCTCCAGTTCCTTGGGTCATAAAATCATACAACACACTTGTATTTCCTTCACTAACACACCACAAAGACCTGGGAGGGGCAACTCCTGCTCCTTCTCCCACTTCCCCTCTTCCACCGTTTCATCCCTCCCCTTTCTTACAAATCATCTTCCCATCATAGATTATCATCAATTCCACAGTGGATATTAATGCATCTCATCCAATATCCTCCTACAAAATTACCAGGATTGCTCACTGTACATGTCTCTTGAGTCTGTAGGAAGTTAGCACCCACCCCTCTCCTAGAAAAATGAAATATTCTAGGAAATATTAAAAAGGCAGAATATTATATTTCCCTGGATGAGACATGGAGAAACATGTTTTTAGGCAGGAAGCAGACTCACTCTTAATAGCCCCCACCCTCCTCAATAGCCCACAGCAGATGTCCGCACTTAAGAGATAAAGAGATGGTTAGGTCTATTCATAGGCAAATGCCCTCACCCAAGATCCAACAAAGGTAGGGTTAGCCCTCCACCCATCTAGCAACAGAACTCACCACATGGCACCTGGGAAGATTACATCACCCAGCAAGGCTCAACCTTGGGACTCAAAACACAACCTACAAAGTTACCCCTGCATGGCCCCATGGGAGTCTGACAACCAATCAGAACACAAGCTCAAATTCAAAGCCCAACAGAGGGCATAAAACCCAGGCACTCTCAGCATCTCTGCCCTTTTGTGCCCAGGACCTAAAACCGTGTGATCCTGTTCATCATTAAACCATCTTTCCAATCAGCCACCATGTTTCCAGTGTCTTTCTCCCCACTTGGAACTGAACCCAAAAGGATGTTTCTTCCAACAAGTCTTTAATGCTTTGTTTATGTGCCTGTGTTTGAGAAATGTAAACTGCAAAGACAAGGCTGTGAGAGTAAAAAGAGAAACTGTCATGCTGATGCCCATAGTTCCTGTATTCTTAGTTTTTACTTCCCTCAGTGAATAGTGAAACAAAAGTGTTACTTTATGGATATCAGCATGAAAAAACATTTTTTGAGAGATGCTCAAGACTGAATTGTGAAAAAAGTAGCTGCTGTTACAGAATTTGCAGTTACATAGTTTAACAAAAAAAAACAGACCTCCTCACCAGTTGCAGCTTACCAAGATAGAACCATGTCCTGACAACAGCAGTCGTCTTCCTTAGCCCATGACATGGCTCTGTGCATGAATGACGGCATCACTATGTGTACTGGTAAAAAAGCCAATGGTATCCCATCACAGTGTCATGGTACAGGTAGTCCTTGACTTAAACAATTCATTAAATGACCCTTTGAAGTTACAACGGCAGTAAAAAGAGTGACTTATGACCATTTTTCACAGTTATGACCATTGCAGCATCCCCGTTGTCACATGATCAAAATCCAGAAGCTTGGCAGCTGGAATGTATTTATGATGGCTACTTTTTGTGACTGCCATATGCAACCAGAAAACACATGGCTATTTTGAAGAGTTGCCTATAGGTATTACATTTACATATTTAACACTCATCAAAGCACTACTGTGTAACTCAATCCAAAGTACCGTATTTTTCTGTGTATAAGACGATACTTTTTCTTTAAAATATTTACCTAAAAATGGAGGGGCGTCTTATACACGGGTGGCCGAGAGGAGAACCGTGGTTGCAAAACTGCTGATACCTTATCTCTGCAAACTAGCCTCACGAGCAAAACTTCCGATTGCAGAGACAAGCTAACAGGTTTCCTCCAATCATGAGCCTTATGTAACTGATGTCAGCTGATGCTGCGGAGAGCGTGTAGCCAGTGCCCAGATGCAACAGGGAGTGGTAATATCAGAGCATTCTGAGACCATAAAAATGTCAGAAAACAAAAAAATAAATACCGGTACCGGTAAGCGAATGTCTTACTCTGCAAAATTTAAACTGGATGTAATCAGTTATGCAAAAGAGCATGGAAATAGAGCTGCAGAGAGACAGTTTGGACCTCCTCCCACTGAGTGTATGATCAGACAGTGGAGAAAACAGGAAGAACAACTCCTTAAGATGTCAAAAAAGAAGTAGGCCTTGAGAGGAAAACCAGCAAAATGGCCAAACTTGGAGCAGAGGCTTAAGACTTGGATTTTGGAGCAGCACCAGAGTGGCTTATGTGTATCAACCAAGCTTATTCAATGTCAGGCAAGAATGTTTGCAAGCAAAATGAAGATTGTTGATTTTACAGGAAAAACAAAATGGTGCTTCAATTTCATGAGGAGAGAAGGGTTGGCCATGAGAACACAAACAAAGTTAGCACAGAAAATGCCACCAGTTTATGAGGATAAAATCCAACAGTTTCACTCCTATGTCATACAACTTCGGAAAAAATATGATTTTGAACTAAGTCAGATTGCAAACATGGATGAGGTGCCTCTCAATTTTGATGTGCCTTCCAACAGAACTGTTGATGTGAAAGGAATCAAAACAGTGGCAATCAAAACAAGTGGCCATGAAAAGACACACTACACTGCTGTGCTTTCATGCTGTGCAGATGGTACTAAACTGCCTCCTATGCTTATTTTTAAGAGGAAAACATATCCTAAAGAAACTATACCACCTGGCATTATTGTTCAAGTACATGAGAAGGGATGGATGAATGAAGACATTATGGCCATTTGGTTTGCAAAGGTTTGGTCCAGAAGACCTGGAGGGCTCTTAAAGAAGCCAGCTCTACTTGTCTATGATCAGTTCCGAGCACATTTAACAGAAAAGACAAAAAGGATTGCATCGGATTTGCGAACACATCTAGCAGTTATTCCTGGTGGACTTACAGGTCAGCTACAGCCACTAGATGTTTCAATCAACAAGCCATTTAAAGCCCTGATGAGAGAAGAATGGAGTAGATGGATTAAAAAAGCAGGTGGTAACTTGACACAGACAGGAAGAGTGAAAAAACCAACCATTACTGAGGTTAGCAATTGGGTTCTAAACTCATGGTATTGTAGCAGAACAGGAAGAGATCTCAGACCACAGGAGTAAGATAAGCTTTTATTATTATCTGCGCAGATAAGGTTCATACAGAGATGCATGTAAAATACAGCATTTGAAATTCTGAGCTGAACAAATTCTTTATGGAAAAGCAAGCAACTTTATACTTCTTCAAAGTTACAGAGACACATAAACATCATATGATTGGTTATATTACAGATCAGCCTTTTGTTACCATATTAAGAAGTTCCTTACTGACACGTATAATTGCAAAAACTAAAACTGTCTTGTTTTCCCTTATATGGGACATAGGTTAATTTAGACATCTCTGAATTTCCTGTGTCTGTTTGTGGTCAGCTGATTCTAGGAACCTTTGTTACTTCCTCTTTGTATTATTCCAGCACAGAGACTCTTCTGCATTGTAAGGCTTCTTTAATATCAGTGCTAGAAGGGACCCTTACAGGTCATCTAGTCCAACCCTGTTTATGGCCTCTTGTTTCACTTAATGACTTTGCTTTATTTTACGTCCTGCCTCACTCCCCCCTTTGAGACTCTAATTTAATCTAATGGACAATAGAGTCTCACCTTTACAGATTATAACATGTCACAAAAGCCGATACACTTAGCTCTATCTTTTCAATAGGTAACAGAAAACAAAAAGCAAAGAATTCAACCATGTTACTCTCAAATCTCGTCACTTTCAGACATTTCTTCCATCATTTAGCAGCTTTTTTTCAGCAGTTATTTCTTTTACTGACTTCATAGCTAATTGTTTGATCAGAGGTATTACACAAGGAATTAAGGCAAGGCCTGCTATCCCACATAACAAAAAGAACAATAGCTATTTGACTCAGACCGTTCCTGGTAGCCATGAAAACCACACGTCATTCCCTTGTACTCTTTTGTTCTCTGGGACCTTCAGCATACCCTGGGCCTTCCTTAGGAGTAGGAAGAGTCAAATGGCCATTCCCAGGCTTGTCACCCAGCAGGCCACTGGTAATTAATAATCCAAGCCATAGAAAAACCATGCCCAACATTAAAATAACCTTATCCAGCTTAATTTACACAGTCTTATCGAGGGGAGCTGTTTCAATTAGAAAATTTACCACATCAGGAAGATGGACTGGAGCAGGTGAGGCTGTCACGATGTGAATATTGTCAGTTTGTGCATCTCTATGTTTTTCTGTTTCTTGTATCTATGGTCAAGCACACGTATGATATATTCTATTACGCATGTCTGCATTCCAGTGGTTTCCTCCTTTTTTTCTCATCGCCATTTCTACCGGAGGTAGAACTGATTTATTTCCTTAGCCGATACAATGTAGCCTTAATAAGAATTCTTTATTATTTTTCTACTGAAATAAATATTTTGTTTATTAGATTTGAATCTCGGGTTTTATTTTCTAAGTAACAATGTTTTCAAAGGAGCTACGATCCATCGACCTACGGAGGAGTGATTTCTCCGCTTAACATGGCAGCACAGATGGTTCTAAACTTTATGGCTTCCTTTGAAAGTTTTATTGCATTTTAGGATAGTTAACTAATTAGAGAGATTTATGACCAGCCATGTCCTCCCCGAACGGAGATAAGCCAGAAGCAGCTGAAACGCCAACTGCAGAAAGTTTTTCCCCTGCATGAAGAAGCCTCACCCACTCTCTTTGGAA